>OZ010790.1:125471504-125934004 GCA_963932465.1 Maratus speciosus | reverse complement strand
AAACTTGAGCTCCCGTAAGCTGAGGAGTGAAACGAATTAAACGAACAAATTAGCAATTCCGAAGCTTTTGAATGTTTTGCAAAAAAATTGGCATAGCTGGAGTAGTAGAAAGACTGTGATACTAGTGAACTAATAATATTAAAAAACTCCGTGATAGAACTTCAAAGCAAAGGCAATCGAAACTGCGACAAACAAAACGTTGTTTCAAACCCTTGTGATGTATGTAAAGGGTCCTTAATTTCAAAATTAAGTTAATTTATTCTTGTTTCTATTTTCCTATTGCTTTATTTTTATGGAGCACTTGTCACCATAATAAGAAATATTGCATATATTTCTCCTTAATCTTAAAATTGAAGCATTCTCGATTACCCGAAAATTTCGATTTTCCGTAAGAGGGTCGGTCCCAATTGCTTCGGATAATCGAGGTTCTACTGTATATATTGTATCCCTTAAATGTGCAAAGATGCTGCTGAAATACGAAGATCGCAGCGGCATCTGCAGGATATTTTCTACAACTGCAAGATATTGCTAGTCTATACAATGTAATACAAAAATCCCGCAGATGTCGCTGCGATCGACACTTGGGATTTTAGCAGTATCTTCGCACATTTAAGGGATACAAATTTTTAGCACTGTTTGGATAGCATATTTCCACACTAGGTATTCTAGACGCTGTAACTTAACTTTTTTCTTTTTGCAAAATATTTGATAAGGTATTTTTAAATCTTTAATTGTATGTCTTCCTATATCATTTTTCCGAAAATTATACTTAATTAGCTAATTTTATTCTTTGGGCGGTGGAACAATCCGTATACAATTATATTTTCTCTTGCATCACCAAATTTACGATATTTGTAAAAGTTTTATGATATCTAAATTATAAGTTTTTTTTTTTTTCTTTGCCTTACTCCCTCTCCTCCTCATCAATTAGAAAGCAGATTATCTTTTTAAATCTTTCTTATCCACTAAAATTATCCTTGGTGATTTTTTTAAAAGTTAGAAAACAAGCTTTACTAAGCAAGCAGAACTAAATGTTGTTGATTGAAAAATTGCGTTTATCTCTTTCTTTATGTAGTCAATTAGAGTCTAAGCTTTCATTGTTCAAAAAAAAAATCTATTTACTTATTGAAAGGGAATGTTTTCTTTCAGCATGTCGTTTTAGATCTCAATCCCGGTTTAGTAAAAAATATTAACTTTTTGTCAAAAATAAATAAATAAACATGAAAGTTACGAATAACATCTGATATGTGATATGAAATTGTTTCGAAATGTATTCAAGAAATAGTTAAAATTATAAGAAATAATTATGATGAGATATTTGATTAACTGAAATTATACAATAATAAGCAATTAAAAACATAAAGATTAGGCTTATAAAGGCTCATCGAACATAAATTTTAAAGATAACTGGATTCTAGAAAAATTATAATAAAAAAATGTATTATACAGAATTTATTTTTTAAGCGAAAAGAGATGTACTATTATGTAATATCAAATTAGATGTTGTTAATGTGATACCATACACTTATATAGTATCAAAGCATAATATATTATATAACTATTATGTGATATAAATGTATGCAATGTTAAATTTTATTTTTTTTTTTATGCCCGTTCTTTTCAAAGTGACAGTTGAGTTATTCGTTAGCATAGTGACAGAGAATATATATCATTCATTAAAAATTTTCTGCTGAAGTTGTTTTAGATTTTTATTTCTTTCTCTCTCACTCTTTTTGTTTTGAAATTTGCTTGATTTTTTAAGTGAATGAAAACAATTGCGTTAACAATGCAATATCACTCATCCCTCCCCAAATTTATTCCGCATTTTTATTTTTTATCCATTTTCTGTCAAACTTTCCTTGAAATTCTTCAAGTTGGGATCGATAAAAATCCCTCTGTTATTTATCCTGCCATATAAAAACAAGAAAGCTTTTCTTCTCATCTAATTTCTAACTACAATAATTCTCAAAGGGGGGATAATTTTTCTTTAACAAACTACTGACTAAAATTTCTCATAGTTAACACCATTTTCTGTTTATAAACAACGCACTGTCAAAAAACTCTAAAAAGTCATAACATTTAATTGTATCTGAAAAAAATATATATATTATTTATAAATTTAGGACACTTAGTCTTTTGTAACTTACAGAAAATATCTCTATACCCACTGCAATATCTTATATGAAAAGCTATGCATATGAAATTACTTAAAAGTATATTTATATACCTTGAAACAAAAAGGGCCAATGTCCATCTTTCTGAAATGGCAGCAAAACCAATTAAAGTTTGACAAATTACATTGGCGTCGACAAAATATTTTGTTTTCAATGATCTAATATTGGGAGGACTTTGGCCCTTTTAACAATTACTTTATATCGCATCCTGAATTCATTCGTGCATTTAACTCAAATTTCTCAATTTTGAACATTGCCCTTTTTGTTCCAAGGTACAGATTTAAAGTTTTCTGTTTTGAATAATTGCTGATAATATCTGAAATGTACCAGTATATAGCCTTTGAGATTAATAAAACCGCAAATAACATGAGAAATAAAGAAATGAGAGGTTTAATGCTGCATTTCCCAAAAGTATTTCATTTTATGTGTTTTGTAGTGTACAACTAATACTCCAAATAATAATTTATTTCAGAAATTGTCACATTTTTCAAAAACAAATCAAGATTTAGGTAAAAAATGCAAAAATAGTTACAAAACCCGATACTTTTTACTCTTTATTTTGATAAGATTTGTAATGGCTGTTATTCTCTACCACCAGTGGTAAATTTTGACGATATGAATCAGTATTTAACATAAACTGCTTAACCCTTTAGGGGGCAAAGCAATTCCATTGCTAAAGTGTTGAAATTAATGAATAGCATCGGAATTTGAAAAAAAAAATATTTGTAAATATGAAAAAACTATATTTCATACACACACATAATAAACCGATTTTTTTTTTATGAAAATTCTGGTGCCAATGAGTTATTTGGGAATTAAAATTCAGTGGTTTCATAAACATACCACCGCCCCTCAAGCGGTTAAGGGGTCTCAGGACTCTTAAAATTAAATGCAAAAAAAGGACTATTTACAACATTTAATATCTTAAAATGTATATGATTTAGAAACACAATTTTAATTGAGATGAAATATATAAGTATGTTCTTTTATTTCATGTATTTAATAATTACATGGTTCAGAATTAGTATTTACATGGGGCTCCAAAGTGTCAGATATTTGTCGAGTAGAAAATTGGTATGACAGTTTATGCGAAGGATTAAAAAATAAATTTTTCAACTAGAATGAAATTTTTTGTGCCTAATTATACTTCAGATTATAATAATTATCCTGAAACTAAATAAATTTGTATTTGAAGTGTTTTTATATTTTTAATACATATTTTTGTATTTAGCTAATGCAAAATTTAGAAAATTTCAGCAGTATAATCACTTAAAAAAATTTTTTTTAACTGTAGAAATGAAATTTTAGGTTCAGTTTATACAGGCTAACATGAAACATATGTTTTGAAAATTTCATGAAAAAATATTCAGAAGCTTTAGCGATATCCTGCGCGTTATGCCCAAAAACGTCATTTGGAGAAAAATGACTTCAAAGTTTCGGAAATGCTGCTTCAGCTATTGCGCGGGTTTCAGCTATTCTAAAAATCACAACTTCTGCTCTAACAGGAATTTCAAGGAAATAATTATATCAAAATGTTCAGGAAAGATAGGAGTTTAGCACCTAAAAAAATAAGAATTTCGAAAATTTTGAAGCTTTAAGAGTCATGAGACCCCTTCCCTCCACCTCCCCCGAAAAGAAGAAAACAAAATCCCCGTAAAATAAAGTTACTTTACTTTAACTACAAATTACAAAATCACTCTTCACATTAAAGGGTGTGATAGGCCCCTTTACAACCACAAGAATATATACATATATCATTACTATAATTTTAAACTAAATAATAATGCAATTATAATTACACTAGTCAACAAATTTTAACTTTCTTTTTGTATCTGGCTCGTAAATGGGTATATTTAACTAATTTTAGGGTGCTGAATTCAGTGGAACAACCATATTCTTTCAATCACATCACATTCATTAGATACAGGGCAGTTGTGGAAAAACAAAAGTGAAATAATTGAAAAAAATTGAATGTTTGAAATACCAAACAAAACATAATATTTATCAGTAAAAAAGTTTTCTTGATTATTAACACAATCTATGAGCTAATACGAGCACGAAACTGTTGCACAAAAGCCCATAATGTTAATATTAACCCCTTGCCTGTGACGCCCGAACTTAGTTCGGGCAACGCAAATAGACCGAATTAGGAATGCCCGACCTGAGTTCGGGCAAGAGAAAAATCGGTGTTTCATTTCCGTGAAGCCCGAACTCAATTTTGTCCAATGCATAATATGTAATTTACCATTTTCCCAATAGATAGCAATACTTTCCCTCGAAAAGTTCGCCAGTTTCGCGCCCGTTTGTTGGATTTTTGTAATTTTGCAGTTCTTCCCAAATTTCATTCAAACCATTCAGAGAGAAAAAAAAATCCATTTTTGGGCCGTTTTTTTTCAAATATGTTCCACAGGCAAGGGGTTAACAATGTTATTTTTCAAAACAGGATGATGTCTGTCTTGTTGAATATTTTGATAATTGTTTTTTACAGTAGAAGGCAGTAAAGGTTTTAACCTACTTCATTTTCTTATTATTTAATCACAAAATGTAAATTATAATTAACATTTCACCACGTATATTTTACCATGTATGAAAAATTTCATTCTAAAATTTTGTAAAATCCTGATGTGATAGAATTTTTTTTGTACAGCAGATTCGGATTCAACATGCAAAAATACATTTTAAAAAAATGTTTATTGCAAATCAGATACAAAATGGCTGTTGTCTAATGTTATAAAAGATAAAATGTTGTTCAATTATCATTTTAAAAGTATAAAAGTCGGTTTCAAAGAGTCATTTATGAACAAGATTACTAATTTTATTTATCATTTCATGAACACCTTAGTAATTATTCAGCTAGTCACTAAAAATTTTGATTTGATCTCGCTCTTTATACGCTTAAAAAGAATCAAGGTACAAAAAGTAATATTAAGAATAAAAATCTAATTCCAATTCTCTAAAACCACAAATTATAGTTTCGAAAGTAATTAATTAACTACTTCTTTCATCAGGCGGAACAAAATGTGCTCACTTATAAAATTTAAATAAAGTCTTTAGACAAATAAAGCAACTATAGCAGTAACTATAGCCATCTCTAACTTCTCACTATTTGTCTTGTATTTATGTTTATTTGGAATTTGAAGATTGTACATGATATATAGTTACGCGCTGTCCTAATTTTTTTTGTTGATTTTCTACTTATAACTTAAGTCAAACCAATTCCCTTTAAAAACAAGTTTTTTTTTTTTTCTTTTACTTTTTTCACGCATTTCAGTTATAAAACCTATTCCATCATTTAATAATCTCAAAATCTTTAAGACATTTTTATTGATCCACCATTTTTTAAATTCTTTGGAATGCAGAATTGACGTTATAATAAACAAACACATATCTTTCACTGGAGATTTCGCAGGCCATCGTGATGTTTACATGGAAGATTATTAATAAATTGATCTATTTACACAGTCAATTTCTCAAAGTTTGGAATTCTTACCACTATTTTACAGCATATTTGCTTCGCTGTGATGCACCGATATGCGTCGATTTTTGTAAATTCAGCTGATCAGCTGGTATGATACCTTCCCAAGAAAAATGCAAACCGTTGAAAACATACATCTTTTCGTGTTTATGTAACGATCTCTTTACAGATACGATGAATTCTGAATGGGATATTTGATGAAAACGTTGACTACAAAACATTCCAAAGGCACTTATCATATTTAGTTTCACTCAGTGGCTTCGGAAACGCAGTGGTGCGAGAATGCTGTGATTGGTGAAGCTTATCCACCTCAGATGCTACCGTAAATAAAGTCACTGCACTTTTTATAGCATCATGATAAGTACATCTTCTTAACGATGGATTAGTAGCAAATATATTGACGGCTATTCACAAGCTGAATGACGTGTGGCACTTGGAGATATGTGGGTTATATATTTTTTCGTCTAGGACATCTATTAAATTGCTTATTTTGAACTCGATATATTTATCAAAATGTCACTTTTTTTTTACAGCCGTTACGAATATGATTTGATATGAATATGTGTAGTTTTTCCTATAAAAAAATATTGATGAAGTTATTCTTTTCACATTTTGTTCTATAAAAAATAGTTTTCTCTCATTTAAGTCTGTTTTGTGTGTAGGAATACGAATCTGTCAAAACTTTATTTGCATTTATGAGTTAACGCGTGTTCCTGCCAAGTGTTTATTGGTCTTTTTCTGGGAAAAAATATATATTTGTATAAAAATACAATTAATAGATATAAAATTTAAAAAATAAATCAGTTATTCTGTTTTCAAAAAGTTCTTTTGAGGATTAAGATAAATACAATAACAACGAAAATAATTACATAAAAAAGTGAGTTGTATTTTTACTGGTTATTTTATTTCTTTAAAATTTAAATTAATTTAAATTATAGATAAATTTCTTGAATATTTTAACTTTTACATTCGTAATTTCTCTTAGCATAGGCATATACATATGGTAACTATGGATTAAGCAAGGAAATGAAACATCATCATTTAGATAGGTAGATATTTAGATAGATATTTATATAGACAGCAGATTGAAATGCCATATCCCAAAATACTAAGAGCTTCCGAATATCTTTCATCGTCTCTCCTGTAAGAATGATATTTTCTGTGTATCGAGTCGTCACGAGTATTGCTATATCTGCCTGCTAACGATAGCCCGAGGGGCTCACCGCAATAACTGGTAGTTAGAGTAGTGGTCAGTGCTCTCTGAGAGAAGAAATATCATTCTGCTTATGGAGAAGTCAATTGGATCAACTCGATGAAATAGAGCAAATAAAAGATGACATGAGAGGAGCTTTTTCAAGCAAAAGGGTGGAGCCACAAATGACCGCTCCGGAAAGAATAAAAAGAGAGAGAGAGAGAAAAAAAAGAACCGGTTTCCGTACCGGGGGCATCCGGTTCTTTCCCACACTTCACAGCGTAGGTGTAGACGCTAAGAACCCAATTTGGAGGAGTCAGGTCTTAAAGGAGATCATTTGGAGCGGATGTGTCAGAACGCGCTTAACGGGCGCACCAGCAAGGTTGCTGATTGTTTTTCCGCATTTGCTTATTGTTATGCGGCTGGAATCAATAGACATGTTAGGGCCCTATTTACCATTTTTTTCTTCTGTTTTCTCGAAGCGTTATGAAGTTTTTCTAAGAGTAGGGTCTGGTTAATGGAAAATCAGTTTAATGACAGTATCAAACAAGACCGGCAGGCGGTTATTCAACAAAAAAAATTTTTTTTGAGGTTGTGGTATTATGCCAGATGTCTTTATTGAACTGTTCTTGGAGATAAAAATATTTTTTCTGTTCACACATTTTGTAATTTGGGAAACTAAGGTAGCTAAGTAACAAAAGTTCGTAGTTTTTTTTTTTTTTTTTTTTTTGTGCGTATGTGTACATTCTTTTGTTGTAGTATTCGTTGCAAATTGTTTTCAATGGAAAAAAAAAACATAGGAAAAAAAATTAAGTCCCTGATTTAAAAGAAACAATGATTCTTGTTTTATGAAAGACCAATTTCTTAAGTAATAAAGAAGATATTGTTGAAATATTGAAAAAGTTTTTTCAATGTGTTATTAAAAAATAATACATTTATTGATGCCATTTTGCACCCTGAAAAGAAATTTGTTTTTTCTATCTAAAAAGAAAAAATTGGATAAAAAAAATTATAGCTTCAACACGTTACCTAAAATCTTTTATTTGTGTTTTCAGATGAAATAGTTACAAATTTAGTCTATATACACATTTAGAATGAATAAATGTGTCAACTGATTTTAAAAATAATTGTACAGGTGACAATACTATTTAACAGATATCTAAATTATAAAACATATTCGTTAGAAACTTTATATTGTACCATGTCACTGATGAAATATTACATCCCTGTGACAAACAAACACAAAAAAAGGTTTGCAGGCAGTCGCAATTACAAATCTGGCATTTGTTTGATTTTCGTAATATTCTGATGAAAACTAAAGCGATTACTTTTAATTTCAGCAACATTTTAAGTTTTATTCTCATAGGCTTGCAGTTCTACTCGATCTGACTCTGACTCTGCATTTCTTTAATGTTTTCTCAAGTACCTTGTGCATTAATTGGATTTTACTAATAGTCTTACCCAAGAACTATCACAAACTAAAACAGCTTATTCCATATTTCAAGTTCTGCTGACTCTCTTAATACACTTCAAATCTCCCCGTCTCTCTGAATTTTACGAACTTAAGGCACTTGCTATCAAAATCATCTATATCCTTTCGGAAAATACAACTTTCTTGTAGACCTTCGCCCATTTAGACGGAAAACATCCGAAACCTTAGCTGGCAATCTATGGTAATCCATAAAAGGCAACTGGCAACTCAACGCTATAACCCTCAATTCTGCTGTCCAAGCACGTAAGAGATGCCGGACAACTTGTTTCACGGCCAGACTCAGAGCACTTGCAGGACAGCCATACAAAGAGCTTCATTACTCACCTTGTGTGCAAAAGCATGCTCCTAGCAATGTTTCGAACCTGCCGTCGTAAAAGGGAGTCTCCCGGTCATAGGAATGGGCTCATCGAACGTTACGGGGGTCGGCCAACCCTCCTCCACTCCTCCGTAATCGAGGCATTTATATGGATTAAAGATCTCCGCCGCAGCCATTGCTCCCGATTTAAGTGTTTTCATTATGGAGCTTTCTCCCTTTGAGGATTTCAATCTATAGGAGGATGGGGATGAGTTTTTTACGACAACACGCGGGTAAGACATGAATTTGCATTGCGCCAGATGAATGTTACGACGTGTGCTCCTGGTTGTAGCAACATTCGAGAGTGCCCTCTGAGGACAGTAATTAATGTCGAGTATTTATTATAAGTCTCCAGTGTGTCTCAGATTTTTCTTCGGCGAGAAGTTACGACTCAATTTAACTAAATCAAAGACTATTAACTTCACTTTCATTTAAGTATCTCTCTTCATCACTTCTCAGATCGTTCCTGTCGTTTCCTTAATTCGCTTAGAAAAATTGTGATGGAGACATAACACTGATAGACTTTTTTTTTTGTTAATTCACATAAATAACAATAGATCTCTAAAAGATCTTATTCATATTATTTTTTAGGCTACATTTAGTTATGTTTACCAACCATTGATACTAAAATTCCTAAGTAAAACTTCAATTGTCTCATGTTAAATTCTGCAAAAATCCCTAATCGATAGGTATGTAACAGATAATCTGTCATTAAAACGTTTTCGTATCACACAGTGGTTTTGCATTACGTTTTTTTTTTTTTTTTTTTTTTTTTTTAATCCTAATTTTATATATATTATATATTTATATTGTATATAGTGAGTATTTATATCTGTAATACTTAAATATCAAAATAATATAATGCCTTTGGAAGAACTATAACAATTTGTTTTAAATCAGTTTGTGAACAGAATGTTGAATAATACTAATTTAAATACATATTTTAAAAAAATGGAAAAACAGGTTAACTAAATATTATGTACGATTTTTTTTCTTTCTTTTCTTTTCTTTTTGCTTCTATTCTTTTATTTTACTTTTTTTTTTTCCTTTTGAGAGAAAAATGGAAATTTAGAATTATTATAATCACTTTTTTGTTGTACTCATATAAAATATGTTTCATATAGCAACTAGTGTAAATCCCCATCCTAGGACTGTGGGTAGAAATCGTAGTATTCTCTTAAAGTTTGAAATAACTCATAAAAATATGTATATACTATTCATCGACAATAAGGAAAACTGACCTGAAACGTCATGTTGAAGGCCTGGTTAATGCAGGGCATCTGAGGTTTTAACAACAAATTTGTAATCTGGTGTAAAAAGGACGACAAAACAGAGTAGAAAATACATATCTATCTTAATTAGTAAAAGGAAACAGATATAGATTGAATCCAATAACAGTACAGATAGCTTTTACTGAATTGTAGTGTAAGAAATATAAAGATTTTTATATAATATTCAGCGACAATAACAAAAACTTACATGAAACGTAGCCTCATTAATCCACGGGGCCTCTGGAGTTTCAACAAAAGATTATTAATCTTATGTATAGTTATAGTTTCAATTCGTGTTTTTATTATGAAGTCTTAATTTTGTTATGGTATATTAGCCGGAAACAAACGCTGAACTATTTACATTTTTCTTTAAGCGTAAACGTGTTAATGTTCCATTATCAAGCTGTTTGGTTTAAAAATCGTAAAAATCAGTAAATTAAAATACAGTTTTCAAAGATATTACATTTGAAAATAAATTAAAACGCATTTTATTTCACACACAACAATAACGACCTCTCAAGGCCGTGAATAACAAACTCATAAAAGTATGTAACAAAAATAAGTAACAAACTCTTCTTTTCTACGGGATTACAAGAGTTACATTTTCTTTTGAAATACCATCTTTTGATGCAAAATATTTTCGTTAAGAATTTACAAATGAACATTATTTGATGTCGCAGAAACAAATATAAATTAATTACTAAATTACATGACTTTATGTTTCATTTACAGAGTTAAATTAATTAACTTGATCATCGGGACACGATATCTCTCGCTGAAGCTTAAGCGGGAATATGTTTTCTTCTAAAAAAATTAAACATTACTTTGACTTTTTTAAAAATACGAGTGTTTCATTTGATGTTGAAAATATATTATTTAAATTAAGTTGTGAATCACATAATTTTATATTTTATTTTCAGATATTACTAATTAAGGTCACCTAATCACCAGAAAATCATTTTTCTCATTTTAGCTCAACAGCGAATATGTTTTCTGCTAAAAATAAAAAATACGATTTAACGTTTTAAAAAATACATTCAATATAAATCAAGGCCTTCAATTATATTCTGAAATATCTTTTTAAGTAAATCCAGTTTAAAGTACATTGATCTGTCACTTTATTAGACATTCAATTTCGAATTTATAATATCTAGCGAGTAAAATAATGTCAAACAACTTTTCATTGGGATATTTCAAGGATTAAAAACACTTTAAAGGAAAGAATAACATTTACGAAAACACACATCTCTTAGAAAAAAATAACATTTATCTGTCAAAACATTTTGATTTATTTTTTATTTAAACATTTTTTTAGGCGATAAAGAGAATGTTATTTAAACAGTTCCTGAAACACGTTTACTGTTAATAAAAAGAAGTCTTTGTTATTTCTGTAACAATATCATGGTAATTTGTTTCAATCTATGTTCACGGTTCACTAACTTATAAAATGATATCACAAACTATAAAACACAGTTTAAACGATTTGTATAAATATTGCCAATAAATCTCACAACATTGGTGGATACAATAAAAATAAAATTTTGATTACAAAATTTAAAACAGTAAATAAGATCTGTTCCCTAATCTTAGCCGTATAAAAAAACATTTAAATTATTTTCATAAGTAGTCTAGTTAACTGTTAGACTAAAAAAGAAAAAAACATACAATAATTATGCTTTCATAGTTTGGTTTACACATATATTTTTATTATTATTATATTATTATTATTTACATCTTTTCAAACAAATTTTTATTTAACGCCAAAAAATAAAAATTAAAAAATAAATATACAATTGCTTACTTTTCATTTAATGTTCAGTTGACGTTTTTTTTACATAAAATTATTCTTTATGACATGTATCGTACATGTAATTTCTTCCCAAGTAAAATTAATTGAAACATTCAACATTGTTGTTGTTGCATTAATGTTTAGTTTAATGTTCTTTTACCAAAAATTACTTTTTATGTCATGTATCATGCGTATAATTCCTTCCCAAGTAAAAATAATTGAAACATTCAAATTTGGCGCTGTTGTGTTAATGTTTAGTTTAGTGATCTTTTACCAAAAATAAATTTTTAATTACATGTATCATGCGTATAATTTCTTCCCAAATAAAAATAATTGAAACATTCAAATTTGGCGCTGTTTTGTTAATGTTTAGTTTAATGTTCTTTTATCAAAAATTGCTTTTTAACTTTTTATGACATTTATCGTACATATAACTTCTTCCCAAGTAAAATTAATTGAAACATTCAAATTTGTTGTTGTTGTGTTAATGTGTAATTTAATTTTCTTTTACCAAAAATTACTTTTTATGACATGCTATCTGATGTGTAATTTCTTTGCCTATGAAAAATTTAAAACAATCCTTCATTGCAAAAATTCCTGCTAAAAAAAGAAAAACAAAACCCTACAATTTGACAAGCAATATTTAATTAAAAATGAAAAAAAAATTACAAACATTTTACATTTAGTTTTTAGTTTTCTTTTTAGTTTCTTTTATTTTTTCTTTTATTTATTTATTTATTTATTTAGTTTTATTTGCTCCTAGCTCCGAGTCTTCCACAAAAATATAATTAAATTAAATTGATTGTGTATGGAACGATTTTAATTCAGTGGTTTTAAAGAACAGGAATTAAAACTGTAACCCGATCATATTTTACTTGACACGGGTGTCACGATTCACAGTCCATAATTTTTATAATATTGTTCATGCGATTCATACGACAGGTTTATAAATTTCGCAACTGCAACTTTCACATAGTATTTTAAGCTCATGCTGCGTCCAGTTGTAATCCTGAATAACATGGCAGATATATTTTAAGCAAAATAACAAAGTTAAAAAAAAATGTATATAGATTTCAATATTAAGTTGGAAGAAAAATATTTAAAAAGAATTATAACTGAAAATCGGATTGTTTATAAAAGAATTAAACCTTAAAGTTATTTAATAATTTTTGTTTGAAATTTAAGGCGTCCGGGACACAAAAATCTCCAAATTTTCTAAAAAACATTTATTGCAAAAAATTTATCTGTATTTCTCTTCTTAAAATGGCGTTTAAATCGTGTTCCTATCTTAATTAGAACAAGAAATATTAAATATTTTCGTTTAAGTGTGTTTTCGAAATCTAGCTTTCAACCAATGGTTGTCATGAAAACCATTTCTTGTGAAAATGCGTTTTTCTTCATGATGGCTTTTTTCACCATTTCTCGTATTTAAATCGCTATAAGTCAAGAACCGCTAGAGGTAAATGGTTCAAACTTGGGAGACATGTCCTTTTCAATTGTTTTACTTTAATTTTGATTTAGCAAATTAGAAAAAAAAATAACTTTTGAAAATATGATTTTTTTTTAAGTTACGCCATTTTTTTTTATTTAAAATTTTTTAATTTTTTTAAAAATTAATATTTTTAAAATTGCTGAATCTAAATTAAAACTTATACATTTCGGTTTATTTGAATGAAAAAAAATTGAAATTCTACAAATAATATTTCGAGTTATAACGCTTTTAAATTGCCCCACTTTTTTAATGAATTTTAAGTTAATTTTTTTTAAATATATAAGAAGTTTTATCTATATGGTTTAATATATAAGTTTAATATACAAGAAGTTTAAATATATAAGAAGTTATGTTTACAAATAACATGGTTAACCATCACAAAAAAATTCAAAATTTTAACTCGGTAAATAAAAATTATTTTAAATTGTATCCCGGTTCCTTTTAAAATAATAAATAAGATTATGTTTCCTAATCTTAGCCGTATAAAAATGTTCAAATTATTTTCATAAGTGGCACATTTAACTGTTGGACTGAAAAAAATACAATAACAATGCTTTTATACTATGTTTTACATATATTTTGAATAAAATATTTTATTATTATTAACATTTACTTCTTTACAAACAAATTTCTATTTACGGCCAAATAAATAAATATACAATTGCTTACTTTACATTTAATGTTTAGTTAGGAGCTCTTTTACATAAAATTCTTGTTTATGATATATATCGTACGTATAATTTCTTCCCAAGTAAAATTAATTGCAACATTCAAATTTGTTGTTGTTGTGTTAATGTTTTATTTACAAAAGATTACTTTTTATGACATACAATCTTAAGAGGCTACTTCAGTCAAATGAAAAGACGCATTCGCTAATGCTAATCCTATGGAAGAAATTTATAAAGATATCTCAGTTGCATTTCAATATTTTTAAATGATTTCTTTTGCATTGAAGCAGGCCGTTTTTTACTTTTTCGATTTTCATTGAAGATTTTTTTTAGAAGGATGTTTTCATTTTCGAAACCGGTTTCGAAAATGAAAGTGTCCCCATAAAAAATATCTGTAAACAAAATTGAAAAAGTAAAAAACAACCTTTGTACAGATCCATCTCAGCTGTCTAATGAAAAAAAAAAAAAATCATTTAAAAATATTGAAATGCAACCGAGATATCTTTATAAATTTCTTCCATAGGATTAGCATTAGCGAAAGGGTCTTTTCACTTTACTGAAGTTGCCCCTTAAGTGTAATTTCTTTGCCAATAAAAATTTTAAAACAATCCTTCTTTTAAAAAAATTTCTGCTTAAAGAAAAAGAAAAAAACCTACAATTTGACACATATATATAAACGTACTTTTACTAATAATAATCTACATTTATATCGTTATATTGATGACATAATTTTAATTGCCACTGATCAATCTAAAATTTCTCAATTTCCAGTTGATTATCCCACTAATTTGGAATTAATAGAAAATCTCTTATCTAACAATACAATTAACTTCTTAGATCTTAAAATTACAATAAAAGACAACAAAACAATTGCAGATTTATATGATAAACGTAAAGAATTTAAATTCAAAGTTAATACATTTACAAATTTTAAATCTTGTCTTCATCATTCTGTATATCGAAATATAATACTTAATCATTTATATAGAATAAAATGTTTATGTTCTTCTCATCTAATTAACAATAATATTAAAAAACTAATTTATGATGCATTAAATCGTGGTTTTCCAAAAAAATTCATATATTCATTAATATACAATTAGTACTTACATGATCTTTAAAAAAACAAATTAACACATGCGTAAACAAAATTACAAAAAAAAAAAAAATTATAAAATAAAAAATATTTATATAAAAAATTAAAAATTGTAAAATAATATTAATACATGGAAATTATTCCAGAGAGAAACATTCGCCTTGCATACAATATTACAAATGAAAATCAAATTTTAAAGTAATTGCTTAAAAGGCGCAAAGGCCAACATAGTGAAAAAGATTCCAAGCCGGGACTCGAACCCGGGCCATCAGTATAGCGCACTGACGTTCTACCGACTAAACCACTTGGAACGATACCTAGCTCGGAAAATTTCTCACTATTATATGTTGGCAAGGCTACAAACGCAGCACAAGATGAAATATTTATCGTGAGTCACCGACCTGGGACAAACACGAAACATAATTAAATCCAGCATCGATAGAAACTATATTAATACATGGAAATTATTCCAGAGAGAAACATTCGCCTTGCATACAATATTACAAATGAAAATCAAATTTTAAAGTAATTGCTTAAAAGGCGCAAAGGCCAACATAGTGAAAAAGATTCCAAGCCGGGACTCGAACCCGGGCCATCAGTATAGCGCACTGACGTTCTACCGACCGTTCCAAGTGGTTTAGTCACGATAAATATTCCATCTTGTGCTGCGTTTGTAGCCTTGCCAACATATAATAGTGAGAAATTTTCCGAGCTAGGTATCGTTCCAAGTGGTTTAGTCGGTAGAACGTCAGTGCGCTATACTGATGGCCCGGGTTCGAGTCCCGGCTTGGAATCTTTTTCACTATGTTGGCCTTTGCGCCTTTTAAGCAATTACTTTAAAATTTGATTTTCATTTGTAATATTGTAAAATAATAATAAACAATTACTATAAGATGATTGGGTGGGTAGAAGTTAGAGTACGGAGGAGGGTGTTGTTGTCTGGATAATACGTAATGGTTAATTTAAAATTTAAAAAAAAATGATGGGGCTTTTGTATTATAAATACATTTCTAATACGTATTTTATATGGATGTTGATTTGATGTTTTATATGTAATTGGTGACATTTTTTTATTTGTTTTATTTCAATTCATATTAAATTTAGCTTATTTAATATTTAATCAAATTCTAAATTAACGTTTTTAAATTTTAGTCTACTCAGGACAATAGCATATTAATTAATAATAGTATACCATCTTTATAGTGATTAATATGCATATAAGTTTATTTGATATAACTAATGTTATACTGTATGTATTAAAATTGGGTAATTAGTTTTTAGTATTATTCCTCTATACTTTTTAATATTTTTTTTATTTTCAACTTTGTATTCAATGATATAATGACAGAATTCAATGATATAAGCAAATCTGTTGTTTTCTGTGAGAAAAAAGCTAAAAGCTGAAAATTTTTTTCTCCTGTACCCGAACAAGGAATAAAACCAAAAGAATAGTCTCAAGATAAAAACGGAACATTATCAAATGGCATAAAATGGAAAAACCTGAATAATTACCATTACATATAAAAAATGAACAGGAAAGAAAATAAATAAATAAATAAATAAATAAATAAATAATGGATGTTTATAGAAGATTGTCAGATTCTAAAATTCCCAATATCCTAAAGATCACAAATATAGTGTGTGAATTATCTTCATAATTAGTCTTAAAAAACCTAAAAAATATATGATTGTGACAATACAACAAATTAAACCGATAATTAATCATGGAATACAAAGTTGAAAATAAAACAATATTAAAAAGTATAGAGGAATAATAATAAAAACTATTTACCCAATTTTAATACATACAGTATAACATTAGTTATATCAAATAAACTTATATGTATAATAATCACTAAAAAGATGGTATACTATTATTAATTAATATATTGTCCTGAGTAGACTAAATTTTAAAAACAAGTTAATATTGAATTTGATTAAATAAGTTAAATTTAATATGAATTGAAATAAAAAGAAAAGTCACCAATTACACATAAAACATCAAATCAACATCCATATAAAATACGTATTAGAAATGTAGTAATAATACTAAAGCCCCATCATTTTTTTTTCTTTTAATTAACCATTGCGTATTATCCAGACAACACTACCCTCCTCCGTACTCTAACATCTACCCACCCAACCATCCTATAGAAATTTTTTTATTATCATTTTAGTTTTTAATTTTTTATAAATATTTTTTTTTTATTTTATAATTTTTTTTGTAATTTTGTTTACGCATGTGTTAATTTTTTTTTTTTTTTTTTTTTTTTTTTTTTTTAAGATTATGTAAGTACTAATTGTATATTAATGAATATATGAATTTTTTTGGAAAACCATGATTTAATGCATCATAAATTAGTTTTTTAATATTATTGTTAATTAGATGAGAAGAACATAAACATTTTATTCTATATAAATGATTAAGTAGTATATTTCGATATACAGAATGATGAAGACAAGATTTAAAATTTGTAAATGTATTAACTTTGAATTTAAACTCTTTACGTTTATCATATAAATCTGTTATTGTTTTGTTGTCTGTTATTGTAATGTTAAGATCTAAGAAGTTAATAGTATTGTTAGATAAGAGGTTTTCCGTTAATTCCAAATTAGTGGGATAATCAACTGGAAATTGAGAAATTTTAGATTGATCAGTGGCAATTAAAATTATGTCATCAATATAACGATATAAATGTAGATTATTATTAGTAAAAGTACGTTCATAGTGATATAAGTATAAGTCTGATAATAAACTGGATGTACAACCACCTTGTGGTATACCAACGTGCTGTAAATATAATGTGTTATCTTGCAATATATAATTATTATAGATAATGAAGTTTGTTAATGATTTAAAATATGCGATATCAATATTATAAATATATATATGTATATATATATATATATATATATATATATATATATATATATATATATATATATATATATATATGTATGTATGTATGTATGAGGGCGTGAGTTTCAAAACCCCCCATATCCAGAAAATCAAATTTGGGGAAATCGCGAAAAACCTCTGACTGCATCCATTCTACCAAGATTTTACAATGCCAGAAATACACGATAAAACTAATTTTTTTGCAGATTGTAGTGTTTTTTCGCCGCAGGTTCACAAATAGAACAGATTGATAGAGAAAACTCGACGTTTTAAATTTTGGAAAAGGCGAGTTTTGAAACTCACATTCTCATATATATACATTGTAGTTTTATTTGCTTGTATCTTCAAATCGTTCACAAAAAGAGAATTAAATTGAATTAAATTAAATTACTTGGGGAACGAATGTTTCCAAAATTGATCTTATTTGACAGAAATTGGCTTTTATAGAGCGATTCATTTTAATTATAAACCGAACATATTAAGATGTTTTTAATTAGTTTTAAAGCCATTTAAATGAGTTACAATTTAATAAATAAACTAATTTTTTAATAATGAAGGCATTTATACAGGAATATCAAACAGATGGAACTGCTAGTGATTTGTAGTCAGAATTGCAAATATGTCAGATAAATTTGAAATGGATCTGCAATTAATTAATTAACAAATATTACGTAAAATTTCATATCTATCGAACTAGTTATAGCTCTATTAAAACTTTAATTCGATTAAATTTAATTAACACGATTCGCGATCCACACTTTTTATAATATTGTTCATACGATTCATACCACAGGTATATAAATTTCATCACTGCAACTTTCATATAGCATGTTAAACTTATGTTGCGTCCAGTTGTAATCCCGAGTAACATGGCAGATATATTTTAAGTAAAATTACAAAGTTAAAGGGAAAATGTAGCTTTCAATATTCAGTTAAAAAAAGTATTTAAAAAAATTATAACTAAAAATAAGATTGTTTATGAAAGAAATAAATTAAAACTTGCCTTAATTAAGAAAAAAAAATGACTAGACGATTTAGTTTGTCATAAAAAAAATAGAAAAAAAATGTGAAAGATAGACGCATTAAGGCATCCAAATAACGTAATTTTTGTCTTCTGAAACAAAAAAATTAAAAAGATATCCGTGTTAGATCTAGAATATTAAAGATTCATTTGTCAAGAAAAAAAAGCGCATAAGAATAAGAACATATATTTTCTGCGTCAAAACACTGACTTTTATATCATCACTTAAAATTCTTAATCACACATCTTGAGTCATAAATTTGAAAAACTCTTATATAACGACGATTTATCTTTTAAATACAAATTACATTTACTAAACTAGATTTTATCGTTTACGGAATGTTGTCATGCAGAAAAAATCCAGTAGCGCTAGAATGTCAAATGATTGTCTTCATCAGATATCGTAAGATTACTTGCAGAATAAGTAATCTTGTGATACTACAAATGATTATCCTTACGGTATAACTATTTGTAGACCCCCCCCCCCCTTCCTTTCAGTTGCGTCTCAGCAAAAATCTTGATTTTGGAGGATTGAAAGTCATTATTACTGATGAAAATGAATAAAAATATTTAGAAATTATCCGTTATTTATAGAAATAGATTTTTGTTGAATACAAAATGTATAAAAACTATGCATACAGAAAAGCAGAAACTATATTTATAAATTTACACTCGTAAGAAAATTACTATTATAATTAGTATTATGAACGAGTGAATGACACTCTTAAATTTACTAATTACACCTATTAAAGAATAAAACTATATTTATTTAAACTCTGATCTTGGACTGTCCACGCGTAAATACATATTTCTACAAATAGTATATATATTGCATGCATGTGTACGTCATATGTTTACTTACTTCAATAATGATAAGTGTAATAATAATGTTTACAAACATATTACCAAAGCAATTCGAACATTTATTTATTTTTAATTTTAATGATTATCACTACCATTATCTTTAATAAGAATATTACATTTTATCTAAAAAATTAGAATAATATTTATTTCGCTAGAAAAAAAATGTTTTTTTAATTTTTGAAGGTTTTTTTTACATAAATATTAAAAATTTTTAAAATCATTGCTAAATCATCGGAAAAGAAAAAAAAGTATTATTCTTTAAAAAGAATAAATTTTTGATAAGTTTATAAAAAACAATAATATATTATGCGTGTTAATTAAAAAAACTGGAAAAAATATAAGCATATGAAATGCGGTTTCCTTTTGTTACATTAAAGTTAACCATACCACAAGAAAATAATTTTAATTATAAAAATTTTATTTTAACTTTTTAAATCCTATGCATTGATATCAGATACTTTTTAATTTTTTATCAGAATTTTTTTTCAGAAGTCCAAAATCTGTGATATCGAAAATGAATAAATTGCGTAAATAATCTATAAGAATAATAGCAGTTTTATTTTTACTAAAACTTTTCATTAAAAAATATAGTTAAATGAAAAAAAAAAAAACTATAATATAAACATACATGCATGCACTGCTCTTTCGCTTTTGAAAAAGTCAAAATTTCTTATCACTTTATTTGTGCCGGGGGAAAAAGAAAAAGAAGACTATATAAGTAACTTCTTCATTTTCGGATTATCGAAAATCATTTCGGATTTTTAAATATCGTTCCATTTCAATACTTTTAGTTAAGCTATCATTAGTATGCTTTTAAAAGCATTTTGTAACTAGTAAAAATTTAAGATCATGTTAGAGCCAGCCATAAAAAAGGGAAAACACCACAATACAATTTTAATCCAAAACTTTATCACAAAAACAAACAAACAATAACAAATAAAATAAAATAAATAGAAAATAAAACAAAATAGCCATTCGGCTGTAAATTATGTCTTTTTTCAATTGTTGTTATAAAAATAAGTTTAGGGGTCGTCCTCATATTGAAATTGCACCACTAATTCTCAACACATGTACCTAATTTTAACATCATATTTGGCTTTTTCGGCAAATTTTACCCCAGGATACCATTCGATCAAGATATCATTCATCATATTCAGGATACCATAGTTTAGCAATTACAAAGGCTTAAAGTTTGGAACTCCCAATATTAAATTCCTTTGTAGTCGTTGCAATACACGTTGCAATACCGGTAATTTTTTAGGCACAACTCAAAACTACTTAGCGAAATAAGTTGTAATTTTGGATTCATGTATTTTTAAGCTTCTAAAAATCAATTTTTGTTAAAATTTTTATAAGTTACATTACTCTTTTTATTTCCGAAAATTAATTTAAAAATATATAATTTTTCGAAAAAAAAATGTAGAAACAAATATGAATGAGGGTTTTTCTTAGCCCCCGGTATGCTATCTCTTTCTCCCATCTTATTTTGTGTCGTCTCCAATAAATAACGTTACCTTGTTTAAGCCAGCCGTAAAACAAAAGCCGATGTTTCATTCTGCGATTAAATACTCTATAGCATTTTTTTAAACTTCTAAACATCGCACATTTTCAATGTTTATACCGTCGTATTGGGGAACAAAGTACTGTTTAATGCAATTTGTTTGAAAACTGCATCTCCCTTTATTTTTGAGATATTAATTTGTTTGTAGTTTTTAGCGACATTTGCTTAATTTTGACAACTCAAGTACTCCATTTCTGTAGAAAGTGAAGGAAAAATAGCAATTATATCTTTTTGTTGACATTTCCCCATAAAAACTGAAAAAAAGAAGTGTAATTAAAATACGTGCTATTTTGAAAAAATATAAATGAAGGATTTCTGATAAAACATGGAGCTATTAGAAACTAAATTTAATTTTAAATATCTATATTAATAATATAAACAAATGAAGGTATTTGAATCTTTAGATAGCCGATTTTTTTGTCGAGTTTTTTGAATGGCGAAATCTTTTTTCTTTGGACTTGTATATTATTCAGCGATAGTGATGTCCTAAGCATACTTTACTGTAGATATTGTTTAAGACTGGATCGCAAACGATGAATTCTTCAGCGGATGGGGATGACATCCCTTTATGTAAAATAAAATCGCGTGTTATAAGTCTTAAAACTGAACTACAGAAGAGTCCCGATTATCGGAGTTTCCGCTTTCACCAAGTTACTTTCTTCTGATGGTCTGGTGGATATTATTATGAAACAGTCATTATAAATGACATGTTAGGTGAAGATGAAAGGGCAGCCGTAAAAAGTTAGAACTCTGATTTTCTGGTCAGAATGGGGGAAAAATGGCCTTTTTAAAAAATTATTATTATTAATATTATTATTATTATTATTATTATTATTATTATTATTATTATTATTATTATTATTATTATTATGGTCATCCCCCCCCCCCCCATTCTGACCAGAAAATCAGAGTTCTAACTTTTTACGACTGCTCTTTCATCTTCACCTAGCACTTCATTTATAATGACTGTTTCATAATAGTAGAATGATGATCATTGTAAAGGTCTAAGTTCGATTAACTCTGATAATCGGGACTCTAATGTATCTATATTTATATACATATATTTTTTTGTCATCGCGGGCGACACTGAATTCCGAAAAAACAGAATTCCTGTTTTCTTGTTTGTTTGTTTTTTTTTTTTTCTTTTCTTCATAAATCGATTTAGGAGCTTCATGTATGCGAATCCAAAATTACAGCTTATTCTGGCCATGGGTTTTTGAATTATGTTTAAAAAACTATCCACATTGCAATCTGTATTGCGACGACTGTCTACAAATGAGTTTAACTTTTCTAAACTTTAAACCTTTTTTTTATCCAAACTTTAAACTTTTATAATTCCTAAACTACTTGACCGAATGGATCCCGTTTGGTATCCTGAGGTAAAGTTTACGGGAAAAGCCAAATATGTCAAAATTTGGAATTTAAATTGATGATTTCGGAGTTTGGTACAATTTCATTAAGAAGAGAACCTCAAAGCCGATTTTTTAACATAAATTAAAAAAAAAAGACACAAGTTCCAGTGGAATGGCTATTTCAATTTCTTTTCTTTCTTTTTTTAGTGTGTGTATGTGAAAATTTGGTAATTAAAATGTATATAGCGGTTTATTTTTATTTATTTATTTTTATTTTTTATTTATTTATTTATTTATTTATTTATTTATTTATTTTTGGGGGGGGGGGGGGGAGAGAGGCTGTACTTTTACAACATTTTTTTTTTCTACGTAAGCTTTCCGCTTTAATAATAATCATTTACAAAATCGGTTAACTTAGTTTTTAAATATTGACATACAGTTAAAATTAATAAATTATGTATATATGTGCATGTAACATATTTACCTTCATCAGTAATGAAAAGTGATATATAGCACACAAGTGTAAAGAGAAATTTTATTTAACAACTTCCTTGGCTGTTTGGAGAGATATGATGCAACTTAAAAAATAATCTATTACTCTATCAGTATCCATCTATTACTCTGAAAAATTATTCTCTAAATTAAGGAATTGTTATAACCCGTCTATTAAATCCTTAACGTTTCTTGCCACATCTTTTTTTTTTTTTTTTTTTTTTTTTTTAGTCCCCAGTATGATATGCTATTTCTTTCTGCAAGCTTATTTTGTGTCGTCTCAAAAAAATAACGTTACCTTACAGAAACCAGTTGTAAAACAAAGCAGTACGATTAAATACTCTATAAGCAGTTTTTTAAACTTCTAAGCATCGCACATTTTCAATTTTTATACCGTCGTATTGAAAAAAAAAAGTACTTTTAAAGGTAATTTGTTTGAAAAGTGCATCTCCATTTGTTTTTGAAATATTAAATTTTTTTGTAGTTTTTGGAGCCATTTGCTTTATTGCCTACGTAAAATATTAATTATACATTTTTGTTGCCATTTTTTCATAACAACCGAAAGAAAATGTGATTAAAATACATGTTATTTTGAAAAAATATGAACGAATGATCTCTGTTAAAACATGGAGCTATTATAAATTATATTTAATTTTAAGTATCTATATTAATGTTACAAACAAATGAAGGCCTATGAATCATTAGACAGCCCTTTTTTTTTTCGAGTTCCTTTAATGACGGTATCTTTTTGCTGCATTTGTGTATTATTTCGCGATAGCGACGTCCTGTGCATACTTTACTGTAGATGTTTAAGAGTGAATAGTAAAGGTGGAATTCTTAAGCTGACGCGAATGACGTCATTTTGCATAAAATAAAAACGTATGCTGTAAGTCTTAAAATTGAAATATGTTTTGTACAATTTATATACACATATATATATATATTTTTTTTTTCATCGGTGGCGATACTCAATTCTGAAAAAGCAGAATTCCTGTTTGTTAGTTTTATTATTATTATTATTATTATTACATTATTATTTAATGTAAATTGCAAGTAAGATTTTAAGATAGAAAAAACAATTATTTAAACTAATAGGAACACATAGAAAAAAAGTATTATTATTCCAATAAAATTCGCGATGGAAAATGTAAAGTTAAAAAGGGGGAGGGAGGGGCAAACAATTTCTGATGAATCAAAAATATCTTTGTTCTATCATCTTTGATCTAACAGAAATTTGTTTAAGTCATTATAATTTTTCCTTTAAATGTTATTCAAGAGAAATTTTTGTTGATCTATCTGCATTTTTGTTGATCAACAAATACTATTTTCTCTGTGAAATTGTGGTTAAGAAAAAAATTGAAATTAAAACAATCAGTAAATGTTGTTATGAGTACAATTTTATTTTTAGTTCTGTTAACTGCAGCATCAAAGCTATAATCAAATGACTCTAGCATTTTATAAAAATGAGCCTGACACATAGAAACGCAAGATGAAAATGAAGACTTCAACAGAAGACGATAATACCTATAATGAGTGTTGATGACTCGTGGCTATGTTAAACAATTAGAAATGCGCTATAGCGCTAATCCAAATTCTGCTAGTGTTGGTGATTTCTTACATGAATAGATAAAGAGCACGTGATGACATTGTAGATAAAATTGCAATCAATACATCTAATGGTGATTATGATGATGATGATGTGATAGATTAAATTGATTTTTCAGCCTACGCGGAGTTAAATGTAGCTAAACTTCAGTCGAAAATTGAAGCGCTATTCAACTATTTAATAAATAAAATTTTCATTTAATAAAATCGCATTCGTGGTGTTAACTTTGTTGCTTTCAGAATTTGAACTAGGAACCATTGGATTAAATCAGTATTTATTATTATCTCTGGACCACAAAATATTACATTTTTCCCTTTATTATTTTTTTTTTTGCTACTACTCTTTTCATTTCAATTTCTCTGGCTTCCGTCTATATTTTTGGTTTAGGATTTAATTTTTTTACATTTTCGTCTGCTATTGTAGTATAAACATTTTTCACTTGAAAATGTATTAGAAATACATAACATTCTAATAAAATCTTTTAGCTCTTTTATCCATGGTGTTTTTTCTTTGGCCTTTTTTGGGGTGTGGGGGGTAATTATTTTGTTTTATTGCGTTGGGGGTTATTCAATTTTTTTTATAGTATTTTCTTTTTTAATAGTATTCTTAGTATTCAGCGCGTTGCGCTACCACACTACAGGTCCACAATTCGATTTCGGACTGCGGACGGGGAAAGGTTCACTCAACCTTTTATCTCTTCGGGTTAGATAAAATGAGTACCAAACTTGCTTGGGAATTAAACACTGGAGGTCCCGCGTTAGCTGACCAGCTGACCGGGACATATGCTATACAGCATCTCAGAGCCCATGGTCCAGAAAACAGGATTTCGCACTGTAGGATATGGCCTTTAATGGATTGTAGTGCTACAGGTTTAGTTTCTTTTTTATAAAAGTTTCTCTGAAGAAAAGTTATTGGTCTTATTTAAAATAATTAAACGCTAAGAGAAAAAGGTGTTCGTGTTTTATTCTTTTAAATTACTCGGAAACAAATTTTATTAAATATATATTTGTTTAAGAATAAATGCAAATAATAATCTCGCAATATTACTTTGTTTCTAGTGGTCATTCGAGACTTGAATTCTTCAAAACATCTCTGATATAACTTCACTTAAAATCCATTCCTGTTTCTTCCTTTTTTTTTTTCGTATCAAATGACAAGATGTTAACCTAAATGTTTTCCGTTTCCTTAATCCCACTCTTCCTTTTCCATCTGATTTTGGATTCCGGACATTTCCCGAAAATAGATCTAGCCCCTTTTTTCTATAATGTTGGGATTCCAGATGGACATTGGCCGTGGGGTATAAATAAGAATCCCTAAATCCTGCAAGAATATATAAGGGAGAGTGTCGAAGTGGACAGTCAGAGCGTGCTAGCAAATCCCACTGACCTATAGCCCTAAAACATTCTCGCGACATTTGGAAAGCCAGCCACAGACAACTTCCGGTATCAAAAACACTTCCGGGACGTGACAAAGTTCAGAGTTTAACTCATTGCGAATGTATGACAAATACAAGGTAAAACATTTTTACTTCCAATATTTAGTATGATTTGTTTTTATTTTATATCAAATAATACTCAGTTACAATGTCGAAGCGAATACAATTGATATGTAGTGCATATAGGCATAAAATGAAACATAAATAAGTCTTTTTTACATAAACCCCTCAGTTTACCATATATATAATTACAGTCAGATTTTTTTTTCTGCTGTTTATACAACGATATACGTTGTTAAGCTGTGACAAAATTTTCAAACTAAATAAATAATAATTTAAAAAAAAATACAAAATAATAATAATTAAAAAAAGAATCAATAAAGTACTATATTGAAATATTTTACTATATTTTTCTCATAAGAAATATTGGTTTAAGCTTCTTTTTTTTTTTCTCAGTCTCAAAACTTTTGTCACAATTTAATATATAAAAATGTGACAATTGTAATTCTTTTATAAGTTACATTATTTGCTATCTCGTTATTTCGTATATATTACACACAATAGAAGCGGATAAAAACTGTTGTTAACTTTAATCATTTCTTTTACTGCAATCATATCTAAAATTATAGTATACGAAGACATGTTGTGCAGTGTTTGTAAAAGAATGCTTCTGTTGTTCAGTTTAAATAATACATTATTTACTTTTTCACTATTTAGTATATTCACACACACAATAAAACAGAATGCAAATTGTAATTGACTTCAGATCATTTATTTATTTTATTACTATCAGATTTCAAATTATATTCAAATTAAGAAGAAAAAAAGAAGAAATAACCTTAGAAAATTGATTGTAAACACTGGGCCGTAATAAAAACTGTACAACGATACATTAATTATTAATCTACCAATTACAAACGCTTTCTTTATATTACATAATTGATGACTTCGTTATTTCGTAATTCTTACAAAAATAAAATCAAATAAATATTGTGGTTACATTTAATTGTTTATTTATTTCACTATTATCAGATTTCAAATGATATAAAAAGACATACTGTTAAACCTTTTTCCGGGAAAAAATCCATTCTTTATAAATCGGATACCAGATTTTCTAACAAAAAAAAAAAAAAAAAAAAAAAAAGAGCCGTGTAAGAAAAAAGAATGTCTAAGAAAATTGATTGTAAATGGAGAGAAAAAAAAGCTCAATAATAGGAACTTTTAAATAGGTTAGCCCTACTTTTTTCTCTGTAGAAACTCGTGGTTTTTAGCTCAAAACTGGATAGAGGCAACATTTTCTTCTTTATTCGATATTTGAAACTGTAGTATAGTGTCTTTGTATGTTACTGTTATATTTTCGCTCTTTTTTATACCTGCAGCCTTACGTTTATGATTTCCAGTTTGTATTTCATTTGTCAGAAAAATGTACTCATTTAACATTCTGTTACTTATACCTTTTATCAGACGGAATTTAGATGATAAGTTTGAAATAAAACTCTTAAAATCAGGAATTTATCAGTTTAAAATATTGTGCATTGCCAATAAGGAAAAAATACGATATCGCTCATTTGAGAACAACGGTATACAATCACACTGTATGTTTAAACTGAAGGAAAGCTGTCTACTTTGTTGGATTGTAATTGGATTTTATTATGATAGTCAAATTTTATTTAAAGTTTCTTTTTAAGAGAAAGTTCCTTGAACATCAATTAAGTCTTTGATGTCTAAGATTATAATCACTCATACAAATTTTTAAAAGAAAGAATTAATTTCACCAGAGAAAAAGTTTTTTCTTTTTCTTTTTAGATTAACAGAAAAAGAAAGTTGCATAGACTTCTCCGTCGTTTTAACAAAAGTTAAGTAAAAACTTTTTTTCTAAAGGAGAGATGTGATTTAGGTTTCATACAAATCATCCAAAATGGGCGCTGAAAACAGTACTGATGTACAAGTATTTCTCTATATATTTGCAGAATAACAAGTGTGAAATAAGTTTTTTAAATACACGTCTGTGCTTAGTTACCAGACAGACATCATTTCCATTAAAAGTATAATTTACAGGGATAGAGGGGCATGCTATTAACATAAAACATAAAATATGAACATAAATAAAAAATAAAATGTAGAAAACTAAAATATAGCTTAGAAACTCTTACTAAAAACTCTATCAAAGCAAGCATATGCCTTATTTATTTATTTATTTAGTTGGAATTAATAAATGGGGTATTAGTGCATTTTATTGTTATAAAGCCTAAAATATGAACATAAATAAATCATAAAATGTATAATACTAAAATGTAGCATGGAAACTCTTAATAAACCTATACCCAAAGCAAACATATGCCTTAAATATTTTCTGGGAAATAATAAATAACGTTTTATTACAAATAAGTTTACTTTAGTACTTTCCTTTGAGTCTTTTAAGGTTATTCAGGTAAAATTTGTATATTTAATATCCCCTATTACAAAAAAATAAAAATTAGTTTTATTTAAATGGAACTATTTCCGAAAAGAAGTGCTAGGCTAAGATCATCCACTTCAACGTGCATAAATATGCAGCATGTCCCCAAAAAGTTTGAAACGGGATTTAATTTTTCATCTGTGGAAGGTTAGTAGGTAAGATAAATTGCAAAAGTTTTTTAAAAAAAGGTAGAAAAAATATTATAATAATTCCAATTAAGATTGAAATTAACTATTATTCAAATTAAAATTACATTATAATATTTCTATTTTTTTTTTTTTTTTTTTTTTTTTTTTGATCCACTATTGTAATATAAACAGTTTTCACTTTAAAAAGTATTAGAAACACGTAGCATTCTAATAAAATCCTTTCCCCTTTTTATCGATACAATATTTGTTTGAGTTTTTAGGGGTAGAGTCTGGGTGGGGCGTTTATTGAATTTTTCCAGTAGTATTTTCTTCCGATTGCTTTTTAAAAATATTACACTTTTTGAATTTTTCTCCTTTAGACAAAATAAGTCAATTTTTTCCTGCAACAATATCCGCGTACATTTAAAATTATGTGTATTCCCATAGCATGCCTATCTTCAACAGATAAAAAATTAATTCACGTTTCAAGCTTTTTGAAACACCCTGCATATTATTCATTTTCACTTCTGATGTATTATCACCATTAACATTTTATTTATTTATTTATTTATTTTTTATTTATTTATTTTTTTTTTTAAATTTACTTCATTTTTTTTCCCTTCTTTCTCGAAAATTTCATTACGATAGCAGTTATCCCTATTATACTCTCAGCGAATTGAACAAGCACACAACAGCATTACCTATAATAATTCTCCTGTTTCAATTTTTACCTGATTTTCTCTCTTTTTCTGTAAACTAAATACGTTCAAAGACATTTTAGCATGCCAAACAAATCGCTTGATAAATAATGAATGCATCGTAGAAACAAAGCTACGTTTTAAACAATGTTAATAGTCCATCGAATACAATCCCTAAAAACTAAACCATGTATCATTCATAAAAATCATTTTTACTCCATGAAAATTTCATGAACGACATCAAAAACACATATTGGCAATGATGCCAACGGGCGAAATTGCTATACTAGCCTTAGCAACCATCTCTTTTGTTCAAACAAGTAGAATATGTGTAATATCCACTGCTACGCTCTGTGCCACTCTGCAAAACAGCTCCATAAATAAAAGATGGAGAAATTCCTATTTTTTCCCCTTTAGTCACCACTTTACGGCACATTTTAGATAAAAAATGGGGAAAAAAGCAACCAAAATGACATAAAATATACACTCAACATGTTTCATTTGTTATTGTTGTTGATTTATCTTTTTTGTCTTTAAATTAATGGTTTTATGGATGTGTGTAAAGATTCTATTTGGTAAGAACATATAAACTGTTTAATAAATTTATTATGAATAAGCACATTTGTGTTTGAAAAAATAGGTAAAATAAACGGAAGAGTGATTTCACAGTGACTTTATAATCGTAATTATTTCCGTTCTTGAAAAATTTATACTATAACTGCAAGGCTATATTAGAATAAAAACCGTCTGCAAAACAGCTATCAAATCGGTTTGTTTTAATCTTTTGAAAAGTGGCTTTGTAATCACAATTATTTCACTTCTCGAAAAACTTAAACTATAACTGCAAGGATATACTGGAATACAGACTCTGGAAAACAACTATCAAATCCGTTTGTTTTAATTATTTGAAAAGTGGCTTTGTAGTTATAATTATTTCCCTTCTCGAAAAATTTAAACTATAACTGCAATGATATATTAGAATAAAAACTTTCTGCAAAACAACTATCAAATCAGTTTGTTTAAATTATTTGAAAAGTGGCTTTGTTAATGTAATTATTTCACTTCTCGAAAAATTTAAACTATAACTGTAGGATATATCAGAATAAAAACTTTCTGCAAAACAGTTTGTTTTAATTACATGAGAAAAATATTTTGTAATTTTTTTTAAAGATTTCTTTTGTCTTTTTTTTGTATTTTTTGTGAAGAATGGTTTAACCTTTGTTTTCTTTCCAATTTCTTTAATTCAATACAATACTTAAGAAACTGTGCAGCTAACTTTTAGAAACTCTTTAAAATTTTTAATAACACTTACAATTTTCATACTTTTTTAGCGATTAATAAACATGTTTAATCTGTATTGTTATGCATTTTGCATTTGCTAAAAATCAATAAAAATGATTATAGGAAAAAAAAGGGACTTAAAAATAAACTTAAATAATAGTTTTTTGGAAATTTTGTATTTAATTGAAAAGATACGCAAGACTTCAAAAAATAATGATAAGCAAATGTTCGTAGTAATTGTAAGCAAATATTGGACTGGGACATATCGTCGAACTTTGGTTAGAGGTTTCGCAAAAATGTATGTATAATTATGTAAGAAAAACATTTGTTGTCATTAAACTAAAGTTATTACATTCTAAAAGTGAAAAAGTACATTTAAAGGCTTATAAATACCTTTTAGTAAAAAGAGATGAACATGTTTCGTATACACATTTGGCGACATTATTAAGATCAATGCTGATAAATAAAATATTTTTGCAAAATTTTGAGAAATGAACTCCATAAATAAAAGCCACAAGATCACAAGCGTAATGAAAGCAGGTGTCTTAATAAAACAGATCCTTTAATAAAAGTTTAATAATTTACAGATTAATTTTAAAAATAGTAAAATAAATTATCCATCAAGATTTTATTTCCCATCCGTCAAACGAGAATCAATAAAAATCTATACGCGCAGCGAGAATATATGCAATGATTCAACCTCATTTGAATTACCTAGAATTTGGCACAAGATGCTTTATAAATTAAAAAAAACAATAGTATAAAATAACTCATGTTCACAGGTGACAATTTTTATTACAGCACTTGCCTTCATTATTCCTGTAATTTCGTGGTGTTTGTTTATCAAATTCCCTTTTTCAAATTCCTATGATCTTCATAATGTCTCAGATTGCATGCACGGAGCATGTTCATCTTTTTACTAAAAGGCATTTATAAGCTTTTAAATGTCCTATTTTCACTGAGAGCATGTATAACTTTAGTTTTAAAACGTAAATAATAATTTAAAAATAATTTTAAAAATATAAAAAAATAATTACCTAATAATATTAAAAAAATAATTAAAATAATAATTAAAAATAATAATTATTAAAATAATAATTTAAAAAATAATAATTAAAATGATAATTAAAATAATAATTAAAAATAATAATAACTAAAAAATTCAATAATATCAAAGAAAACGCATATTATAAAGGAACACTATTCAACGCCACACTGTTATTCATCCTTATACTTAAATACGAGTGCTAAATTAATTAAACTTTTTGGAACGTAACAAATACGATTTGTAACTTTTCCAACTGAGTGAGAAAAGTGTTCAGGGGGGGGGGGGGGTGTTCGAACCCACGACCTTGGCTTAAACCGCCGCAGTTCTTCCAATTGAGCTATCCTGTATAAATTCGGCGGACACATTTCACTCAGACAGCCATCTGGCAATGAGATCTCGTCTGTTATCTGAAACAATTCAATAGAGAAAACCGCAGCTAATGGAACTCCAATAAAATTTGGATGCTTGATTACATTTAATTAATACGGTTATACTGTTTGGTAAAGAAACCATACGAGTTGTATATTTTCCAAATGTTGACATGATTTATTTACCAATCAGTATGATTACGTTAAAATAATTAAATGCAATAAATATATTTAAAAAAAGATTAAAACATATAATAAAAGTTGCAAATATTTTCCTATTATTTGTCTGACGATATTAAATGAAAATCCTGAATAACGAATACCAAGATTTTGCTACCTATTAAACGATATAGCAGAACTTTATATCACCAGAATAAATTAATAATATTCAATGCATCATTAACCTTTATCGGTCCTATATGACACTTCCCACGTGAAATCGGGATCAGCATCTCTTAGACGAATTTCATTCGGTTAGCACCATTTTTTTATTTATTTATTTTTTTTTTTAAGAAACATTTTCACTTGTATTTTGACAAAATGTGCAAGAGCTACAAAATTTATTTTTAAAATATAGTGGTGCGAATAGACTATAAAAATAAAATCATGCATAAAAAGCTAGCGTCTGATAAGGGTTAATTTCCTTCCTAATATGCTTAAATATACTTAAATACGAGCGTTAACGAATTAAATTTTTTAAAGCACTAAAAAAATATTTAAAAAGTATAAAAAAATTTATATAATCATGGAAAAATTTTCATGCTATATTTGTCTGGAGCTATTAAACGTAAGCTGGGATTGGAATAATAAATACGAAAATTACACTGTACGTATTAAACGTCAGCGGAATCAAAAATTGATTATACAACCGATATATGAAGTGACATTATTCAACACCTCATTGTTGTTCGTCCTTAATTGTTTGCATACAAATCTGCCAAGTTCACAACAACTGATGTAGTAACCCATTCCAGTTAAGCTCGTCGGTGTTAAACAAGAATAATATCTCCCAATTCGCGGATAACAATCGTATGAAAGCCTTTAAAACTTGACTTTTTTTATGCAATGTCCACCATTCTTCTGCGTGCAATTATAGTTTAGTATTATCACTTACATCTCTTTGCTCTTTGTGGTACAAGATTTGGTGCTAACTGTTGGTGTGTGTTGTGTAAAAAGCCCCTAAAGCATGATTTGCTCTGATTCGTTGCCAAAACGGATACGCGTTAGTGTCCCATATATAAGAGGAACAACTTGCTGAATTTTAAAGAGTTATTTTTGCATATTCCTTCATTTCAGGTTTCCATTGTTCGCGTGTGATTGTCCGCTGTATAAAACGGCTTAATTGGAAAGATTTATTATGCAGAATCTTTTACTATTTTGTTAGTAGTGGAATTACAAGCGTTACGACGTTTATGTCAACATCGTTATTTGTGAAAATTCGTATGCAGAGTATCGTTAAACACTACGCAGATAGGCATCGATTCCATTAAACAATATTAAGAACGAATTTACACTTACTGCAATTTTCTCATAAATATACAAAAATGTTGTAGTTATAATATTTATAGTGTTAGTGTTATTAAACATTTGGAAAAATGGTTATTGTTCTCTGTCAGGATGGGAAGTCAAAAGCATATCTGAAGATTTTTATTGGTTTAATCCGCATTTTATTCGTTTTCTGATTGGTCTATACAGTAATTTGTATTTCCCTTTACATTCAACAACGATGGATACTTTCTGTTGCCACTATGATAAAAAAGTAATAAAAACTACAAAAAAAATAATAACTCAGAAACAAATTGAGAGACAGCTTTCAAACAAATTGCATTTAAAAGTACATTTTTTTCTCTATCCGACGGTGTAAAAAGTAATATTGTCGGATGTTTAGAAGTTTAAGAATGCAATTTCGTTTAAAATGTTTCGTCAGATTTCTTGGAAATCTCACGATCGAAAAGCCTTTTCCCGAACAGCAAATGAAATGCTTAGATAATTCGTAAGTTTCAGGTGGATAATACGTAGTAATAACACTATTAATGTTTAATTCATGGCGTACGTAATGTAGGATCAACTCGGTGCGATTTTTTATGTCTTAAATTTTAGTCTTTGAAAAAGCATTTTCCAAATGGTCGTTGTAATTTGTTAAATTACTTTTTTTTTTTTTTTTTTTTTTTTTTTTTTTATTGCTGTACTGCTCAGTATTTATTTGAAGTAATGCTGCATATGTGAAGTAATAATAACCAAAATATGAAGACGAAAATTAAAAAAAAAAATTAACATTGCAAATCGTGATTTAAAAGATGGAGTTTAAAAATTCCAGTGTAAATGATAGTTCTAAAAGTAATAATGAATTAAAAATTTTGGTACAAACTTTTTTTAAAAAAATCACATTTCTAGTTGCATATATATTTTTTTCTTTCATTTGAAGAAAACAAAAATCGAGAACAATCATTTTTTTTTTAAACTGGAATTAGTAAAAGTAATTTTACTAAAATGTCTTTGATGATTTTGAGAAGCTGCAGTATTATTTTATTTTTTAATAATTAAAAATACATAAAATAATAGTAATATAATAATAATAATTATTATTATTATTAATTTTAGTATTATACATTATTACTACAAATTTTAGTACATTGTAATATACTACGAAAGTTGCAGTGAGGAAAATCCTTACAATCAAGAATCTTCAAAAGTGCCTTAAAAAAATTATTTTATAATTTTGGTATTAAAGAACATCATACATTAATTTTTTTATAAGCGTCACATTTCAAACAAGTGACTATTGCAAAAAAAATATTTTTTTTAACATTATTATTAATTTTAGTATATCGTAATATACTACGAAAATTGCAGTGAGGAAAATCCTTACAACCAAGAATCTTCAAAAGTGCCCACTTTTCTCCGATGGGATTAAAAAAATGTATTTTATAATTTTGGTATTAAAGAACATCACACATTTATTTTTTAAAAGCGTCACATTTCAAACAAGAGACTATTGTAATATATATATATATATATATTTAATATTGTTATTAATTTTAATAGATCGTAATATACTACGAAAATTGCAGTGAGGAAAATCCTTACAATAAAGAGTCTTCAAAAGGGCCCACTTTTCTGTGATGGGATTAAAAAAAAATATTTTATGATTTTGGTATTAAAGATCATCATGCATTTATTTTTTATAAGCATCACATTTCAAACAAGTGACTATTGTAAAAATATATATATATTTTTAATATTATTAATAATTTTAATGTATCGCATATGCTACGAAAGTTGCAGTGATGAAAATCGTTACAATCAAGAATCTTCAAAGAGCCCACTTTTCTGTGGTGGGATTAAAAAATTTATTTTATGATTTTGATATTAAAGATCATCATGCATTTATTTTTTATAAACATCACATTTCAAACAAGTGACTATTGTAAAATAATTAAAATTTTTTTTTAATTTAACAAATTTTTTTACTTATCAGTTTGGGGTTTTTAATTTTAACTATACTGAAATGTCATTATTGGTTTTTTTTTAATCTAAAAAAAATAAAATATATCTTTATTTACTTCAAGTAGATTAAAAGCAATTGAAGCCACTCATGCTTTACATTTACGGGATCCTATCTCGGCAATCTATACATGGTCTGAGAATCCCCCTACCTAAGTGAACATTCTCGTTGGTAATTTATCTCCTATTATGAAACAAAAGAATCAATTTTTTGATGCTCTAAAGAAAAGATAGTATCACGAAAAAAGAAGAAAATGCAATGTTCACTCAATAGGAACTGGTAGATACCTCCACGCAGTTTAAGTTAAAAAAAAAAAAAAAAAAAAAAAGAAGGAAAAGAAAGAAAAAGAAAGTTTACGTGTAATAAAAAGATGCGATACCGCCAATTTTTCAAAATCTTGTCCAAATGCTGATTTATTTGAATATTTATGCTATCCATAAACTATAAATTACATCTCATCCAACTAAAAAATCAATATTTTTTTTTATATCGGTTATACTGGGATCCAATATTGCGCCAAGATTCAAGTAGTCGGAAATACTTCGGATGAAATACCTATATTGGTTAAATATTGGCTTTACATCGGAAAACTTTGAAATGAAATGCTAGTGTTACAGAAATGTTGGCTTAACATTGAAAATTCTGGCAATATTTCATGCCGAAATGGGTGCGATATTAGAAATATCCCAATGTTTGAACAATATTTAATGAAAATAGTATCAATATTGGCCAAAATATTACCAAGGTAAGTATAGCCAATATAAACAATATTGGCCCACGTTTTTTTTTTTTTTTCTACTGGGAAAGCTACTGATACTAATCAGTTCTACCCTTATGAGTTACAACTGCTATATACAAACACTTGTCAGGTGTTGCAATGGCCAGTAGATTAAATTTATTTCGATTTCAATGTTCTTTTTTTGTTTTCGGTGTCGGATAAAATCGTTAAAATGTATCCAGAAACGTAAAATTTTTACTTAGACGTCATACTTTGGAGAAAAATGTGGGGCATCACGAGCATTTAAATATAGATTTACCACCAAGAGAGCATCACTCTTCAGAGTTCACCAAATAAAAAAAAAAAAAAAAAAAAAAAAAAAAAAAAAAAAAAAAACACGTAATCGCCTTTCCCTACGATCGATATTCTTTGAACATTTTCTGGAGCTATTGCCCACCACTTCTTTCCAGAAACATAGAAAGGATGGTATTGAGTTTACAAATGCGTTAATAGACAAATTATACTATTTACGTTTACCAAAAATAAAATGAATTAAAATAATAGATATTAATAATACAAACAAGTGTAGTGTCGTTTATTGCATTTATGCAATTTCACGTGGCATTTCATTGTGGTTCGAAAGTGTTAGAAAGTTCATTTTCCCGATAAATTTGCACATCGTTTTTAAATGGTCCCTTGAGAAAAATAAAAACAGTGCCTTATTGTATACATAATGATTTAGTTTAATTATAGCTATATCAATCTTTCAGTAATATAATATATGTGTTTTATTTCAACTGTACAAAAAATAACTTAAGAGAAAATATTTATATTTTCATATATATCAAAACATAAATATGTCAATGTATGTAAAAAGTAACTATGTTTTTTATTATTATATAAAAAGATAATAAATAATATACTTTGCTTTAGAACTCTGACGAATCGTTAAAAAAAAATCGGTTAAAATAATAAAAAACAATGTAAGAGGACATACGTATGTTAAACAATTCTGAATGAAAAATGTTTTTAAAAAAATGTAAAAACGATCAAATTTCTTTACATATTTTAGAAAAGCGGTACTTAAGTTGCAATAATTGTTATTATTTATCAAAACATTTTACAGAAATTAAGTCTAACAAAACTATTTTTTTTTCCTGAAATATTATGTGGCACGTTATTAAATTATAGAAAAAAGAATGATACAAAATGAAACATTTTATTTTACGTAAATAAATATATTTAACAAATTTTTAATTAAATCGTTTGTTTTCAGTTACAGTGGCACTGTAAATCGCATTTGTAAATGAAAAATTGTTTTTTAAGGAAATCATAGTAAATCAGATATTTGTTATTAACTTTTTAAAAATTTTAATGAAGTTGATTTAAAGTTTTTATAAGAACACATATATTTGACTCGTAAAAAAAAAAAAAAAATAAATAAAAAATAAAATAAAAGCCTTATTTATTAAGTAAAGTGCTAGTTAAACAGGAAAAATAAGTTTTTAAAATCTTAAATTTTTAACATAATGCTTATAATTTCTTTTGCTGTTTTAGCTTGACGTTTGAATGTTTTGCATAAGTGAGAAATGCAATTATTTTTTACAATAAATATTATCAAATTAAAATTAAGTTTGAATAAATGTAATGCACCTAAAATTAACAATATCTTGTCTTTTTCTAAGTTGTGTCAATAAGCATAAATTCATTATTTTAAAACTCAACTCATAAATAAATAAATAAATTTTAACTTTTACTACCAGTCAGTTTGACGTATTTGTACTTGCACTCTCTGTGTCTCAATCTCATTTGAAGTTATATTGAAAAACTAACTCCCCGCAAGCTGGGCATAAGTTGTTTTTATTTTCTGTACCACGTATAAACTCTATATGAAACTCAATAATGCTTGCGAAGTAGGGAAGTAGATAGAAGACCTATTTCCATTTCTAAAATTCATTTGGAAAATCCCCATTTATCAACTTTTTTGTTGTTGTTGTTTGTTTGTTCTGCACCGAGCGAAGATTTTTCTCAAAGATTTTCGGTATCATGGATCTAAACGAAAAGATGGCCATAACTTTTTGTTTACTTTTTATGTTCTGGTAAGGTGTTTGAAATGAACGCCTTACCAGAAAAAACTATTTAATAACTCTTAATAATATTTTTTTCATATTTGTAAAATTTATATCAAGGTCGTTTCTAATTTCGTAATAAATGTAATTTATCTAAAAAATCAAAAGTACTTGTTCTTCATAATCCATTTTAAATATATTTTAAGAGTGTAACTTGATTTTTGATCATACTTAAAAATAATTCATACATGAGAGAGCGAGAAAATTGTGCTTTAATCGAATTTTTGTAATAAAGATAAATGCTTCCAATCACTTCTCCAGAGATACAATTCATTTAATTTTAAGATGCATTCATTGCATTTGCTCTTTAAAAGAAAGAAAATAGAAATTTAAATAAAAGTGATAGTGCACGAAGGACGAATGTTTTTGTCGTTTAAACGGAAAAACATTGATCCATTTACACTATAAAAGTACTTTTCGTAGATGGTGTTTTCCACCTAGTTATGATGCTCGTTTAGGTGTTCATGGTTGACTGGCTAAGTTTTTCAAACATTAATGCTATCAACGGTGCCATTTTGTTTCCTTTTACACAGATTTTAAAACATATTTGAAAGAAATTAATGACGTCTAAATTATAATGATAAACTACGCTATAAAAAAGACAGACGTTTCTTAATCTAGAGAAATATAATATAAGCACAAACGAAAATATACAATAACGTCTACTGAGTTACAATTCTTAAGAGCGTTCTTTACCTTTAGAAACGTCAGAAACTAATCTATTCTCGAGCTTTAAAGAAGCATTTATAAAAATAAAATATCTTTTGCTGCCACCGATTTTCGGAAATGTTTTCAAGTATTTCTTTTATTCATAAGTTTTATTAAACCAGAATTTTCGGATGCTTTTAATTCTCATGTAAATATTTTCGTGTTCAACAATTATGTTTTACAGACGAACATGATACATTAACAGCATTAACATTAACATTAAAATTGATATTATTTTGTTAGTTTGGTATCGTCGATGCATAAATTTTGTTAATCATCTGAAAATTTTTACGTGAGAATTGATATCATCTTAAAAGCAAGATTCCGGTTTGATAAAACTGACTAATACGCTATAAAAACTACCTGGAAATGTTTCCGATAGTCGGTAGTAACAAAAGGAACTTAATTTTTATAAACGTTTCTTTAGATTGTGAAAATATATTGTTTTCTGGCGAAAAAGAGCGCTTTTCTGAATCGTGAGTAAGTTGGCAGAGATTTTTGTAAATTTTCGTATATACATATATTTTTATAGATTATGAAACATTTGTCTTTTTTTTACGGTTCACAATGTATAAAATATTATAGATATTTTTATGAAATGTTACATATACTAAAGAACAACTGACAAAAAAATGTTTATGAGACTGTGTGAATAAAATAAATAATTATATATGTATTGTCTGCTTGGAAAGTAACGCCTTGTATTCAGTATAAACAAAAAACTACACATGAAATTTCCTTTTGTCGTAAGTAGATTTAACCAGTGCATGACTTTTCCTATCATCCTTCCTCTAACTGTATACTGAACAAGAACAAAAAAAAATCACATGTCAATTTTTAACCAAAATTTAGGAGAAAACTAAAGAGCTTCAAATGTAACATAGTAATCTGAACATCGTATAGAGTGAAATTTAAAGCTTTACCAAATGGCTACAATATGCATTGTAGTATTAAGCAAGGACCCTAGTGTGCGTCTTATGAAACGTTGGTTTTCATAACTTGGAATTTTCATTAATTGTACAATATACTTCCAAAATAGTGGTAGTCAAGCTAAAATTTATTTTTAAATATGGATTATAAATTTGTCTAACTTCTTCTAAGTTAATAATTAAGTTCCTTTTAGGGTGGTGTGACTAAGTTTATGAAAAATAAAATCTCTTTTATCCCAGTAAGGTGATTCTCATGTTGTGATGACTATTTGTATACTAATAATCTGTTCGAAAAATGAGAGTATCTTAATGATTACGAGTTTCAACTACTTTATTTTATAGTGTATCTAGGGTATAAAAAAATACAAACATTTAGAGATCATAAATTAATTTTAACTCATAAATTTCTCATTTATTCTATTTTAATAATCTTTTAAAAGTAATGTACGAGACGACCCCAGCATTTTGATGTAACAAAATCACAGTTGTCATTTAAGGTCAATTACTAAATGGGATCCGAAATTATCCCCGTCCTCTCCGCTTGTCTGTGTATTGATTTTTCAGGATCTTTTCCCCTCCCCTTTTCCATTAGCCGATTTCGCCGAATAGCGACGCCCCGTTTACTCTAAAACTTCCATTTCTAGGTAAAACAGATTTGAATCGTTTCCATTTAAAATGCTTGAGAAGATGATGTTAACAAAAACGCTTACCGTAGGTGAATAAAATGCTGACTGCTCTGCGGTCAACGGCAAGAAACCTTGTTCTGTACCGTAGGCAGCGGCGGCAGCTGCAGCAGCCGCTGCCGTTCCGTAAACGGCCGCGTTGATTCCAGGCAGGCCGGCAAGCCGTTGATAACCAAGGAGTTGGGCGTCGTATTGGCACGAACAGACCGTCTGCCCTGTTAGGGGATCGGTGAGTACAGGGCGCCCCGACTCGCAACAAGGTTGACCCCCAGTGGGGCCCGTGCCACTGGCAGGGGTCGTCGGGGCGGCAGCCCCTCCGGAGAGAGGCTGTCCGGACTGTCCGGCCATTAAGAGCTGCAAAAAAAGAAAGAAGAAATAAGTGTTACTTCTGTAAGAATACATAAATCTTGTTATAAAACTATATTAGTGAATAAGATAAACCATTTAACATGTTTAATAAACAGGGGGGAGGAAATGTAATAATTGTAGATATCGATTTCTATATGACATTACGTTTGCAGTGTTACTACTGGTCCGTTTTTTGAATGCTACTATTTTCAAAGAATTATCTTTCTGTGAAGTTTCTAAAGCATTTGCAATAGAAATATACAATGAGGATTATTGCTTATAAATAGTAATACTATTGCTTGTAAATAATAGTAAGGGATGCCAGTGTGACCCTGCGTTCGAAAACTAAGGTGCACCTCCACCCAATACATTTTCAAGGTCAACCTAATGTGCAAACGTATTTATATGCACAAAAATGGTCAACTATTAACTGCTTTGTTTCTCTAAAAAGGGGTCGTTTATTGATTAGATCTACGAAATATTTATAACCACCTCTGTGTTAAATAAATTTTCTAATTTGCTTATCTGGATTGATAGGGCTCTAGCCACTTACACAAAGATAACCATATTCAAATTTGTGAAAATTTGAAAAAAAAATAAATAAATAAATAAAATGAGGATACATATTTTGTTAACTAAGCAATTGTTTTTTTTTTTTTTTTTTTTTTTTTTTCGAAGCACTCTTAACCAGTTTGTTAATAAATTTAAATTTTATTTAAACATTTTAGCAGAGTTATCGATTATTTTGCATTCAAACAATATGAAGATGAATTAGGGAAACTTTTTATCTTCAACATTATAAATTCTTTCTCTTCAGGTGAGAAAGGAAGATCCATTAGTCGAGTTACTTCAATTTTGATTTGTACTATCTATAAGAAACAGCTAAGCGTAATTCAATAAACATGCGCTGTTTAGAATACAAAAATATTTTTTAGAAATCTACTTTCATTACGATATTGTATAAGTTTACTGGCATTCCGTAAAAGTTCTGCAACATTTCTGTAGATTTAAGAAATAAAATATCATAATGAATTACCATGCACTTTTTCAAAAACTCGCTTCATGAAAAAATTCATTGTTATAACATTTTTTAATGAAATTTTAATGGTACCAAAAGTTATGTGGTATATAATAACTGACAATTAGTAAGAAACTTCTTTTTTGTGGAAATTTTTTTTCTGTTGTACAAATACACTGCAATACACTTTTATTCATGTACAGAGTGTATTTTACTTCTCAAACTGAGGTTTTTTCCCCTTTATTTTCACCGATCCATGACAAATTTCAATTCTCAAGACAATATTCAGTTTTACGTAGAAAGAATTTTGATTTTACACTTGTTACCCAGAAATGTTGTTATATATAATCTAGGAATTTAAGTTTCTTCTAATATTAATAAATTTCTGCAAGCTGCTTTTTAAACTAACAAACTCCAGACAATGATGTTTTCACTCTGTGTATGATTCGTTGCATTTACAATTGCTCTTCAGAGTAATCTGACTCTCAAAGTTATTCACCATGCTAAATGTACTGCAAGCTGTTGATGACTCAACAATCCCCCCCCCCCCCCCAAAAAAAAAAAAAAGTATAAAAGCGTCAACCTTATTTTACAAAGTAACAACAATTATTTTTCCTTTGGAATTATTTTTTTTAATTACGGAAGAAAGTTAGAAATGTAAAAGATAGAAACAGTTCTGTTCAAAATCTTCTTGCCGCAAGATAAATTAATTAAATTCAAGTTCACATATTTAAATTAGCACTTTCTTACTAAATGGGTTACTCTAATTTAAAAAATTATATTTCTTTTACTTGTTAATTAATGTAAAACTATAATTTATATGTTTATTTTATTTTATTTTACTACAGATTGTATTTTTCAAAGTAACTTTATTCGGATATACGGTAAAAGAAAAGTATTAAAATTATGTTATTTTTAATGGGGTTTTTTATATAGTATTATGCAACAAATAGATTCTGTAATTATATAAACCTATACACATATACATATATACATAGGTAAGTTAGTTTATGTACAGTAAAACCTGCTAAGACGGAATTTCAAAGGACCAGACAGATTCCGTTTCAAACAGTTTTCTGTCTTAACAGATACATTTTTCCATGCTGTTGTACTGAATTCTTTTAGCGAAGGCCATAAAATTTTCCCTTTAAGATAGATATCCGTTATACACATGTTTTGTTATTACAGGTTTTACTATACGCAGAATCGTACTTTGGATAAATCTTTTACCTCTCAAATACAATAAAAGACAATATGTATCAGGATCAAAACGACTTTCTATAACTCTTTGATTGAAGTCTATATAATTTTAAAATTCCCTAATTCTAAGATATCTTTTAACACATAAGTTAATTTACAGATAATGAGAAATATTTAAGTCTCTTTAGCCCGATCGTTTTCCTCAAAGTCCTGTTGGAACTTCATTTTCGCACTAGCATCTATTTCTGCTGCATAATAGTTCCTTTATCTATTGAAATATTTATCAAAACTACATTCTGAGAAATACATTATCATGGAGTGCATGTTTAATTGAATTACTCGCCAGCAGGGAAACGGTCTCTATTTTTAAAGGGAAAAGGCTGGTAGATTTAACATTAACGAATCAAGTTCTTCGTGATGAAACCTTTTCAATTCATTTCTATTCCTTGAAACTTATTTACTCTGGAAATACAAAAATGACTTTCTCCATATTGCACGGTCTTGAAAATTACCGCAGTTAAAGGATTCCGTAGAGCTATTAAGATGGGCGGAAAGGCTGAGCCCCTCCCCCCTTATCTATTCAGCTAGCAAGTCTCGAAATCCTAAGTGTTATTGTCTTTGCAGTTTTCTAATGAGGAAAAGCATTAAGAGGAAATCTTAATGGTCCACCTCGATAATGTATAGCGATGAACAGTGTACCATGGTTATGATTCATGATGTTTTAACATGGATATGGCCATGTTCAAAATATGTATGCAACGGCCATTATGAAGAGGTAACGTTGTATTAATGAAGCTTTAATAAAGTTTAAATGAAAATGGGATTTGCTTAAAAAGATACAATTTTGACGACGGCAAACTTACTTTCAATTCGAACTGAAATTTCATAACCTCGTGAATGGACAATTTCTATTCAAAATATTCTTATTTGGATAATTAAGCTGCCTTAACATTAAACAAAAAATATTCACGGAGCAATAATATTCATCCAATCTCTTCAAATAGAAATAATTAAGAAATATAAAATAAAACTTTCAGAATGGGTTTGTTTAATTAATATATATATATATATATATATATAAGTAAGGATCACTCTAAAAAAAATCTTCTTCAGTTCACGGAAATTCTACTGGCAGCAGTGCTGCCGGCATATTTCCGTGAATTTACGAATATCCGTTCCCCTTCCCCCCCCCCCCTTCTCCGTTACAGGAGATAAAATATCCGTCAATCGAAGAAAGTTGGGGAAAAGCAAAAGCGTACTACGTTGGATTCGAATCAGCTTTCTCAACGTTACGAGACGAACGCGCTAGCACTGAGCTATAGTCGTAATAGTCGGCAGCGTAATGTTTTGAAGTAAATATGCTTGCTTCAGATGGGTATGACTTGATCCATCTCTTTAAAACTTTTAATTTTGAAGTTCATTTCGGTAAGGTTTCGTCTTTAATGATAATGTGGCTGGGGTTTTTATACTTTAGTATTAATATAGTATAAAAATATGAATTTTAAATAGTTTTAGACAAATTGCTAGAGGTAAAATAGAAGTATTATATTTTTATTCGGCAAGTTTTTTTTTTTTTGGTAATATCGATTTTTTTCCGTTTAATTTTTTTAATTAAAATATCTTTTAAATGTATTCATTTAAAATATATTTTAAATGCGAATATTTATTTATAAACAATTTTATAAATTCAACTTTATTAAACTTTATTCGACTTTTAAAAATAAATTACCAGCACTTTGAATGAATGAGAAAAGTAATTGTTATTTATTTTGAAATTCGAAAACTTTTCTGTCTTTTTTAATTAAACTAGAAATTTTAATTTATAATATTTTTGGTTTTCTATTTTTAAAAGAAATTCGGATTTATTATTAATAGACCCAATACGCATGCGCGCTAGGAATGAACGAAATTTCTCCCTCTTTTTTTTTAGATGTTCGGGGAGCATTCTCGGATAAAACATGTTTTCTTGGAATACGGAAATTATTTGTAAAAAATGAGGAATAATTTAGTGTATATTGACGAGTTTTTCTGACAGTGATGTTGAGCAAAAATATCGTATACGAATCATAAGAGGGCATTATTGAGAAATTCAGTAAATACTTAAGAGTTCCTAAACATATTTTGAAAAATTAGCTTTTTAACTTCATCAACACCAAGATACGAATAGCTAGATGTTACAAGAATGAAGGAGGTTTATTTTATTTATTTTTTTTTTTAATTTTTTTTTCTAACTGAATGCAAGAAAGGGTTTCTTTTTGATATGTATGTGTGTCTTTATGTGTGTTATGTGATACGGATACTTCAGCATAGAACATAAGTATGTAAAAAATTCTTAATATCGAAAAAATGTTTACGAAAATTCAATGTAATCTCTTTCTTACCAAGGACTGTTCTTTTATCTTCAGAAACCATTTGGAGAAAAATCACCCATGATCCACAAAAAAGAAAATGTTTCAGATTTTTCGGAAACATTTCTAAAATAAAGCGACCATTTTGCACACGGATTTGTGTAAACAGATTAGTTTTCTGAGGTTTCTGATATCTGAAGATAAGGAAAAATTTTCTTGATTTGTGGGCAACTGAGGATTTAAACTGATTTTTCATAAATGTTTCTTCCGACCGTAATTTTTTATACTACATATTTGTTTGATTTCTTTTTTTAGATTTTACAATTTTTTCACTCTTCCCAATCAAAACCAATCAATTTCAAATGTTTTAAATTTATTTATTTGGACATGATCTTGTTTTGGTTAAATCACACAAAAGCATTTTGATTTAATTGCAAAGAAATTTGAATCCTAATACAATAGCCGCAAAAAAATCTTGAAAATTGAGTTAAAACTTTCAACATTAGCATTTTATAAAAGACATCATCACGACTGAATATTAAATAATTTCCGTCAAAATAATAATAATACCAATACTCCTAATGAAAATATTAATAATAAATTCAAGCCATAACAAGCTGCGCTTTATATAACGCTTCCAAAAGAGTACGAAACGTATTGCCCATAACTTCTCATTTTACGGCAAGCGTACGACTAATACATGAGAAGCTCATGAAAAATCGATTCAAATCCTCCAAAATCATTGCAATTATGTCTGCGTGACTATAAGACAGACGCAATGACAACTGATGATTCAGCGACTAATCTAACGCTATGAGAGCAAGCATCAAACATGGGTTGCATGCCTAACCTAATACGATTTCAGCAGTGTTAAATCCCAATTTGCTTTAATGAAGACATGTGTATATATCATATTCCTCCCTTGGGCTTCAAAAAGGAAGCGAAGCATAGGCAAGAATAAGATTGAAAGGGGTTTTTGTCCGCTTGTATTTTTTGGTTACCACATCAAGAATTAAATTACTGTATTCATTATTTGTTTTACTGTGGACAGCAATTATCAGTTTAGAGCGCGTGTCTCTTTTGTTTTGTTTCCCCCTTTTTTTCCGGAACAAAAGATATAAAAAAAAAGTAAAGCTTGGAAAATCTTCAAAATTTAATACTTAATAGGAATTACAAACCATTTTATGCACATTTCTTTAAGTGGTTTCTTTTATTTAATATATTTTTATTTTGAAATATTTCAATATTTTTTTTAAGAATTAAGAAGTTATTTTAAGAAATAAATTTATTAAAGTAAAATAATAATTTTCAGTCCCTGTCTTTAAAACAATATGAAAATACAATTGTATTTAGTACAGATTAAACAATATGTATATATATACATATATATATATATATATATGTATATATATTATATATATTGTACATTTTTGTAAAAAATGTACAATATTCATATTTAGTTTGTTAATTTATTTAATATCTATCTATCTATATATGTATATATATATATATATATATATATATATATATATATATATATATATATATATATATATATATAGTTAAAAAATTCCAATAGTTATTTCAAGCATTACCACAAACTGTAAACTTTAATTGAAGCACAAAATTAACTTAACCAAACCAAATAAGAACTATAATTTAACTTAATAAACAAACGTTACAAAATTTAAGGATCTGTATGCATGAAAATTAGTTTGAATAGGGATATTAAAAAGAGACTAAAATTCTGAACTGCTGTCTTTTTTTTTTTTTATATATATATATATATTAAATAAATTAACGAAGTTAATATGAATATTGTACATTTTTTACCAAAAAAAAAAAAAAAAAAAGACAGCAGTTCAGAATTTTAGTCTCTTTTTAATATCCCTATTCAAACTAATTTTCATGCATACAGATCCTTAAATTTTGTAACGTTTTATAGTTTTGTTAAAATGTTTAAGTTCTTCTGGCTGTGAGTCTGAAGAAGTAGTGTTTAAAATTATAATAACCCATTAATTATCAAAAACGTTCAATTTGTATTTTAAACAAACACTGAAGTCACTTATAAATAAACTTCATTCTACCGATATCTCGTTTATAATCGATTGGAAATTTTTGTTTCTATTTTTTATGTCGATCTTTTATACATTTGTCTTACAGCTTATATTTATGTATTTATTTACATCTGTATTTTTAATTACATTTAAATTATTTCTCTACTTCACCTGTATATCTTTTTCGTCTTTTTTTTTCTTATTTTCTTCTTTCTTTTTTTTTTCTTACCTATTTATAAATTTAAAAAAAAAGTTTATTCTGCAAATAGCAAGATGTGTAGATTTTGTATACGTCAATGTAAAAAATTTCACCATATTATTTATTTCATATAAAGTAATCAATAACGTTGCTATAATTATCCTCAGTGTTTTAATTTTGCGTCACATTTTTTTTTAATTTGATTAAAACTGCAGTTAATTTAATTTGCATATGTTAAGGCCTGTACTTTAAAAACACAGCTTTAGTATGGGGTTTAGTTTTCATTTTCAAAATTTATGTCCGATGATTGTCCTTTAATTTAATTTTTTTTTCAATTCAAAATCTGTTATTCTTGAACTGTTACTATCCGCTTTACTCTAAAGACGCCTATGTTGAAGAAAATAGTCAAACAAATAGGTCAAATAAATCATTGACCTATCATTCAAACGTAAAAAGCTACTTAAACCTTTTTGAAATTCAACATCAAACACTGCTTGAATTTTGGCTACCTCCATTGTTAACTTAAGTCACGTGGTATAAGTCTTTTAAAGTAAAATGATTGGTGTGTAACAATTCGAAATCATCTGACGTGTGAAATGCAATATACCATAGAATAGGTAAACAATATTTTAAATTGCAACGAGTTAGCGTCACGCTTAGAGAAAAAAAATCTTTGACTGAAGTTGACGAGTTCCTAAATTAAAATTCCTTTTTAAATACTGTTAGAATATTATAATCAACGCGGATTGTGCCGAAGAGGTTAGGTTTACAAATGACCCATACCTTTGAATTGTCACTCAGTGTTTGCTATAATTTCAAAAGGATAAAAGAGACTTCATAATTTGCCGAATGGCTCATTCTTGAATGGACAGCTTGAGGTCGTGAGAGGTCTATCAACCTTCAAAAGCTCATTCGTGATTGGCTGGACAATGCACACTTTGCAACACGAATTGCAATTTGAGAGTTTATTTTATAACACAGAAGGGGACTTCTAAATGGTTCTTACTAACTTAGATGGAATATTTTATTTTTGAATGAAAAAAAAAACTAGGTCTACATTGCAGTTTGCAATTACTTTTCCCTATTCCCTTCTGGGGTGAAACATGATGATATGCGGCAGCAACGTAGGTAAGAATATTAGAAAAGCTATTTACCACACGCAAAGTTTTAGATTCTGTAGGTGGTACATATATAAAGATGATAACTTAAGATTAAAAATGTGAGTTCTTCGGAGGAAAAGAAAACTGAATTAATCACAGTGCTGATAAATCTTATGCTTCATATGAAGAGAAACATAAAAAAGATTTTTGCCTGGAAATTCCGGCCCGTGCACAGCTCTAACTAGAGGCCTGCACCGGTCGAAATATCTAGTTCCGGTCCCGAACCGACCCATAGGAATAAAAGTTCGGCCCTGCCTGGAAAAAAGTTCAAATCGTAGCCTGGCCCGGCCTGACTGAATTCCTACATAGTTTTTTTACATCGATATGGTTAAAAGTTGTTTTGTATGGAGGAGTTCTGACCAAAAATAACTATTATATCGTTGCTTTTTTCATGTTTATAATTATTATTTTTAAAGAAGCGCCAAAAGCTGTGGTTATTTGTTTTATCAATGAATCTCTATTTATATGTAAATGATTCACTTCTGCTTTATTATCGTTAATCCATATTCCATGTGTTGGAGACAATGAAAAATGTTATAAAGTAAAATCTTTTAAGTTGGAATCACATAGGAAAGGAAAAAAAAAAAACGTTATAGACAAGTTTCCTTCTTAGGAGTTGTAAATGTAGTCTATTTTTTCTCAGATATTATTATATTAATTTTCCATGAATCAACAGATTTTTCCGTTTAAGAAAGGATTCCGTCATAGGCAGATTTTTTTCACTAGTTTTACTGTATTTTAATTTTTTTTCTCTTAAAATCTGCTATTCTTTAAAAATATGAATTTTAAAGTTTTATTGTAAAATAATGGTCATTTAAAAATATATGCATTTGTTGTAAAAGTTTTTGGGCTGAGCCAAATTTTAGTTTTTTTTTGCACGTATTAGGTCAGTAAAAGATAATGGTTTTAATACGGTTGTCTCGAGACCGGGACTGAAAATTTCGCCTAGGGGAGCCCTAAGAATAAGGGGAATTTCGTGGTTTTCTTCGAACCTTGGTTTTCCAAGCATAAATACGCGTTAGGTTCCCTTAGAAAGACCCCCACGGAGGGCGCTCTCCCCCCCTCTTGGGTCCTGTGTCCCTCGAGCTGATAATTGGCCGTCATAAACACAACCAACCAACCAACCTTAAGAATAAGGAAGCCAGTCCGGGTTCGGTATAACCAGTGGCCGAGAAGTTCTGCTCTCAAAGCTGGTAGACGGGAGGTGCTGGGTTCGAACGCAATCGCACCCTTCGGTCTAATCGTTCGGAGTTTTCAGTGTTTTTCGGAGTTTTCAGTTCCTTGCGCAAATACGGGTTAGGTTCATCTAGAAAGACCTCCACAGAAAGCACCACCCCTTTTTCGGGTCCATATCCCTTGTGTTGATAATTGGCCGTAATAAATCACACCAACACCCGGTTCGGTAAAGACTTTTTTAACGGCCTCGCCGGGACGATAAAAATCCTGAATTTGTGAGGGCTAAAATTATGAAAAACTCTTAATCGGCATGTTAGGAAAAGCATTCTTTAAAATTACACATTTAACATTTATTTATGAACATTTAAATAGTACAAAAAGGAGGTGGAAACGGCAAAAGTTAAACTGAATCGGAAGTTTAAGCTACAGAAAGAAGTTCCTTTTTCCCGTGCAATTTGTTAAAAAGCATTTAAACATTTTATTAGGAGCTAATCAATGTTTAAAACTTTAAATTCGTTTTTCTGCATGATGTTTTTTTTTTCTTTTTACCATTTCTCGTCTTTAAATTATTATAAATCAAGAATCGTAAATAAAAAAGTTGCAAACTTGGAACATGTCTTTTTTTGATTATTTTACATTAATTTTGTTTCGGCAAATTTGAAAAAAATTTTACTTTTGAAAATATGATTTTTTTTTTAAAAAGTTACATAATTTTTTAAATAAATATTTTTAATATTTTTAAAATTAATATTTAAAAAAATCCTGAAACAAAACTAAAATTATACTTTCTTCTTTAATTAAATGAAAAAAATTTGAAATCCGATGAATAATGTTCGAGTTATAAAGATTTTAAATTTAATCCGCTTAAAAAAATACTTATCATTTAAATTTTTTAAAAACTTTATGAGAAATATTAGCATGTGATTTTGTTTGCAAATTATATGGTTAACCATCAAAAAAAAAAGAAAAAATTATCAAAATTCTAACTCAACAAATATATTTTTTACATGTTTCCTAGAACTCTTAAAGTAACATTGTTTCTTGGATTGCACGCGTTTCAATTTGTGTCTAATCCCTTAAAACATGATGAATTATTTAAACGGCCATAACTCTGCGAGTTTTTCAGATATGAAGGTGCAATTTTTTTTGTTTAATTCAGGAATGGATAAGGAAAATTTTCCTGATTGGAATTTTTACTCTAGGGGGGCCGTATAAAAATATAATTTTCGTATTTTTTCAAATAGACCCCCCATGGAGTTTCAACTTATGTCATTAAATTTTGCACCCTTTTTTATGAAACTTTGCAATTGGAAGTATGGGTCTAGGGGCAATATTTAAGGAAATAACCTATTGTTTCGATATTTATGAATCACCCTATATATTGCAAAATAAAGTGCCAAAATATTGACTAATACATAACTACCTCGCTCGAATCGCTGTTGTTTGTACCAACTTCAATGGCGAACCTGACTAATAGATTTATTCTTTTTTAGCATATTCGTAAAGAATGCTAACTTACTTCTTAGGTATTATGAATATTCTTTAATCATGGGGTGTAGCAAAAGGTAAATGTTAAAAAGTTAAATCTCACCTAGAACTCTAAAAAATTATAAATAAAATATAAAAAAAAAAAACTTCGCGCAACGCTGAAAATTTGATGTGTAAAAAATAACCTAAAGAGAAGGAAAAACAGCATAAAAAAAATTAGCTTGTCGGTATTTTACTCGTAGATCTTTATAAAAGGCTCTTTCTTCAGGGCTAAACAGAACAAAAAAGAAAAAAAAACATGCGTCAAGCATAGATTATGAAACACTTTCCAACACATTCAGAAAAATGTAACAAAATTTCACCATTTAATAAGTGAAACTAATTGAGCCCTTTGCAAACGCATAAAACATTTGAAAATCCAATTTCAGCAATTCCCATCTACAGTCCTAAAATTATCCTATAATTTTTTGAGCAACCCTGTATATGATATATAGATTTGTATCTATAAACTACATGCATACAAAAATTAAGTTCAGTTAGGAAATACATACCACAGTTAGTTCCCTTCAACAATTTCCGCTAATAAAGAGGATGGTATGTAAATTTTTTGAGTAACCCTGTATACGAAGTATAGAATTTCTACATAATGAGGAACATGCAAAAAATTAGTTAAATTTTAAAGCGCATATCGAAATTGAAAACGCACTTCCAGCAGTTATGGCTTGAAGACAATACTGCAACCGATTTCTTTTGTAGGTACCTGTACATGAACGATAAACGATATGAATGCCTTATTATAGTGTAATCATCTTGTAGTGAAATTCAGTGACTTATATCAATTTCAATGCATTTAAAATAGCATAATGTCATTATTAAAATATACTGCAAACGATTTTTCCCCATTGACCACAATGTAACGAAATTATTTTGAGTGCCCCTGTAAATGAATTATTAATGCTACACACTTCCTATTCAACACTGAACATTCCATGGTAATCATCATTAACATACATCAATTGCATGAAAACCCGAGTATGTTTATGCGAGTTAGTGCGTGGACAGACAAACCGAATCCATAAATACTTTTCAACTTTGTTAGAAAGCGTTAAAAAAAGAAAGTGCAGGCAACACTACACAACAGCAATCCACATTTGGAGGACATTGCTTTATCGCTATTACTTCAGTCCACACTACTTTTTAAATTAAAAAAAATAGAGAGATTTAACAGCAGTGTAAGTAATTTACACAGTTCCATCTTTTATAAAACTGTAATCTTCAGACAACATATGTCATTCGAAAATTAATTTAATGCAAGAAACTTGTTGAAAATTCACAAATAGTGGGAAGTCCTTATCTTATTACCTGGATCTTTTTTTTATCAACTTTTACATTATGCTGATGTAATGCCATCTGCCAGGAAATGTCGTAAAGCAAATGTTTATTAGATCAGAACCAATCAAAAATTTTGCTTCGAGTAGTTTTTTATCTAATCAGAAACATAGAACACGGTTTTTTATACTTTATGAAAAATATGGTATCCAAGATAAAAACACAACAGGTAAAGGTATACAGATAACAATGCGCATGTTCCTTTTTTTGATTATGTAACTCGTTGTATTTTGTATCTAGAATTTTTAATTCGATGATACTTCTCTGCTTTTATGCAAACGTTAGGAGAGTTCTTACAGCGGAATTGTTTAGATTAAAAACAAACTTATTTACATCAAAGAATGATTATTTAATTCCAAAAATTTCTTTCTTTCACCGCTAATATTATAATTAGCATTACAACAATTACCACAATTCTTTTTGCCTTCCCCATTTTCCTTCCCTGTGACTTCCCCAATTGTTTTGTTTGTTTGCATGCTTGTTGTTGTTGTTGTTGTTGTTTGCTTGTTTGTTTGTTTTTCTATCACAAGCGTTTTACAAGTTAAAGTCATGTTTTTTCTCGTGAAAATGCACTAAATAAATAATTGATGAAATAAAAAATTTTTCTAAACAACAAAGAAATATTATGTAAGTCATTAATGATATAAAATAAATGATACATGCTCGAAGCATTTCCATAAATAACAATTTTTTGTTCAAATGTAAATTTTAAGCAGTAACAATAATTAAATAGACGAAAATATATTTCGTTTTTTAGAACATGTATTTCAGTTAATGCAATATGAAATCCCAACAAAAAGTTTTCGGTAAAAAAAAAAGTGCCAAGTTCTCCTTAATGTTTCGGCCAGAAAAAGTAGTGATATCTGATGTTCGCACAAGTTAAAAGCCAAACATCCCAAATCTTTCATTGAAAATGGCTTCCTGCGACTTGGCCGTTAAAGCCTTCTACAGCATTTCAAAATTAATGATTAGAAATTACGCATTTATGAGTTATTTAAATATTAAAAGTAATATTAGAATGCAAAGAGGCAAATTCACATAAAGACGTTATAAGTAAAAGATTTCTGATAAATAGAATTCAATTTCAACAAACAATAGTTTTGATTACAGATCATTTAGCCCACTTGCGGTTTAATTGCCATTTTGTACGGTCTAAAGCTAAAGTCATTAACGTAAAACCCAAGAAATAAAACAAAATTTACTTACTTCATATCTCACAATATGCTACATTATATTGTATTGTTAATATTGAAATCTTGTGTATTGGCGAAAGAGATTTTTTTCGTTTGAACATTTATTATAGTTTGTTTGCAAACATTAAGAAGTATTCAATTTATAAATTGTTAAAAGTTGATATTAATTATGTTTTAGCAATTAGGGATATTATCTCCTGAATACAAGTATTTTGTTATTTTTAACTTCTAAGCATTTAAATAGACTGAAGTTGTTTAAATGTTTTTTTCAAATGTGTATTTTATTTCTGTATTCTGTGTCACAAGATGCCTAAAATAATAAAAAAATGTAGTTGGCATGTAGCTCATTTGTACATATTTTAAAATTTGAAAAACTCTCACGAAGGCATTAACGGCCAAGTCGCAGGAAGCCATTTTCAATGAAAGATTTGGGATGTTTGGCTTTTAACTTGTGCGAACATCAGATATCACTACTTTTTCTGGCCGAAACATTAAGGAGAACTTGGCACTTTTTTTTTTTTTTACCGAAAACTTTTTGTTGGGATATCACTACTTTTTGTATGTTTTTTCAAGTTTGTTATTCTAAACTATATTAATATGAAAAAACTTAAATTTCGGTACTTTTATGTTAGCCGGGAGCAAATCTCCTCATTAGCCTTTTGTTTTTTCGCCAATAGCAGTTTTCATTTTTCACATGTGTAAATTAGAAACAATGCTTTGATTTTCAAATAAAATATTTTGGTTTATGCTATTATTTCTTATTTATTTATTTATTTATTTCTATGTTAAATATTCTATTAAATAAAATGAGGGAAATGCATCTATTTTAAATGAGATGAATGAAAAGTATATATCTTTAAATGAAATGAATGCAATATGAACAATGGAGTTGGGAACAGTATTTGGCAATTTGCCACTTGCGCCCGGCTAACATAAAAATACCTAAATTTATTTTATTGAGCTTTACAAATTTATACTTTATTTCTTTTTATATTAAAGTACTAGCCGCCTCTAGCAAGCAGTATTTACCGTATTACTTCCATGTTAAACGTTGCATCATGTTACTGTGATTCATAATTTAATTTACTTGCCCATTCTTTCGCCAATTCGCAAGCTTTTGATAGAGAAATCAAGAATTCTTTACGATCATGGAAGCACATCATATATTTTGCGTTGTTATGTATTTCATCTTTCGTGACAAATATCTCTTAACTCACTTATGCATGCTTCCTTAACAGTTACGATTCGTTCTCTAATGCGGAAATTTTTAATCTTATTAAGTAATCTTTTCTAATTGGGCTCACTGCCAATTGTTGTATTTTAACTGATACGACTGGGTACAAGTGAAATGGTTCTTATGAAATCCTTTGACAATATCTGTATTTGCATTAAACCATATTGATGCTAATATCTTTTTGTTTCACGTTAACCTTTTCAATAGACTCGATTACGGAAGAATAGAAGGTCTACCGGCTCACTGCCATGATCCATTTGAAAATCTATCATTCTTCTCATCTGATCGTGTTGAAGAATTAGTCAATGTGCCATGGTTTTAAGATTTTAGCTAATTTTACTCGAAACCTGAAAACGAAAATGCGAGGAACCGGATTATGGAAGATTCATTCTAACGTACATATTGATTAACAGGTTATATATTATAGAATTATAATAATCATAAGGAGAACTGGCAGTTTCAATGCTTTAATAGTTTCCGTAAATTCTCTTTATATAATACAGAAATTTTAGCGGTGTAAAGGTTAACAACATAGTCACAGTCAGTATAATAACAGTACAATATAATAACAATAGCAGAGGTTTTGGGCAGTGACAAAACCATTAGAACTTTGGAAATATTAGTACGTTATATCATTTAACTATTCAGATGATATGCGGAAAAATAAAAATAGATGGCTCGCATTAATAATTAATTCATTGAAAAATAGGCACTAGCGTCAAATATTCGCCAAGCTTGGCGACATTTAGCAAAGTTTCGCCAAATTTGGTAATACATCATGTCAATTCTCAAATTTGGCGACAAAAAAAGTTTTGTTTATTCTGACGTCATAATGATGCATATGTATTATGTATTATACACATACCTATAATATGTGTGATGCATATGCATAAGTTCATTAACATCACTAAAACGCACTTAAAGGAATAGTGTTTCATAAATAGTAGGGATAATTGCCAGATTGACCAGAGTGCTATTGAGATTAGAATACCGACATTTATAATAGACGTCTGTACACACCATCACCTCATCGAGTTTACAGCTGAAATTTTAGGATTAGTTTAGCACTAGAGCAGGAACTAGACTAGCATATTTAAATGAACTGGTCTGTTAAGTCATATCTTGGTAGAAACCGCCTGAAGACCTAATTTTATTGGTTAACTGATAAGTTTACTATTGTATTTTCCTGCATCCAAAAGTTTGGAAACATGGAGGAATGGGTGCAGGAAAACGCAATGGAAAATCCACTAATTAACCCGTAAAATCGGGACTGTAGGTGGTTTCCACAAAGATATGACTTGGCAGACCAGTTACATTTCAATACGCTAATCGATATTTAACTAATCCTAAAATTTCAGCCGTCAACTCGATGAGGTGATAATCTGTGCAGACGCCTCACGGTCTTTAATAAAATTTGTTTTAAAGAAGTAAAAGATAGAAAGATGGACAGATAAACTGAAAGATTTGCCTTATTAAGATTTTTGTAAAAGCATATAAAAATTCATTCAGCTTGAAATTATGTAACACCTTTATAACTCAGGCTAATTTTCTGTAATCGGGTTTTGGCGACCAACATATCTTATCTATAACTATAATCTTTCTTTTACAGATTTAAAATTAACAATAAATTAACAGTAAGTAGGCTAATGATACAATATAATAACATTAGCAGCGGACTTCGGACGCCGCATCTGTCGCACATCGTTAAAGATAGTTTATTAGTTACAAATTTCATTTAATTAAAAGGATATTTTTAAACTTTCATTTGGAATTAGGATATTTTTCCACTATAGGGACCTTGGCATTTTTTAAAAATCTTGGCGCAATTCGGACTTCAGAAACTGAGATATGTTGCCAAATGATATAAACAACTACGAAAACAAACCTGATGAACTTTTATGTTATTTATATGTATTTATATACATATAAACATTTTATTTATACATGTATAAAATATTATTTTTTATATACAAATTATTTATGTTGGTATATAAAAATAAATAAACGGGTTCCTTACATTAAATAAATATTATACATATGGAAAAAATTGCTTGTGTATATGACACAGTAAATAGGTTGCCAGGAAATACGTTATTATCAAATTTCTTTTCTCGTCAAGGCTATTTTCTGTATTTCGCCAAGGCTACTATATCGGAAACGTACCGAATTGCGGTTATATTTTGTTAAATGTTTTATTGATTTCTTATCGTAAATATATCATAACCTATACTGATTAAAATTTTTAGGTATATTCATTTTTTCTATTTAACAAACATCTTTGGAAAAGCATATATATATAATGTTATTCTGCTTGAAATCACGTGACTGCCTTCAAAGCTCTGTAATCGAGTTTTGGCGACCAACATTGGCACAATTGAATTCGTAGGAACTGTTTACGGCCAAATGAACACCCCCTGTATGAAGGGTTTAGAGGCGGAAATTTTGTGTTTTCAGATTTTTCTGGTTAATTGTGCTACAAACCCGACTTACTTGTGAAATTTCATGATTCTACGACTTTTAGAAGTACCTTAGTTATTTGATGATGCGAAGTGAGTCAGTGACAAAAAAGCGCTTTTTCGGAATTTAATATTTCGAAAACTACTAAATATAGAAACATGAAATTGTGGAACCTTAGTTCAGTTTGACCATACGAACTTGTGTATAAAAGAAAAATTTCTATATCTCTCCCTAAAACGACGTTATGAGGGGGTGAAAGGTATGCCGAAATGGTTCAGGAAAAGGTAGCTTACGGCTTGTGCGAACTTGGCGGACGCACTGCCGTGCTCCCAGATACTTTCAAAGAGTAATGTTTAAGACTCTTCCCTTAGCAATATATATTTTTTAAACTTTACTTCTTTTATATGTTTAGGCAGAGTATTGCGCCAAAGTTGACGCTTGCAATGAAATATTAATATTGGATAAATACTGGTTTTAAAGGGGAAGTATTTGCCAAATGCTAATATTGCAGAAATATTAACTTTGCATTGGAAAGTTGGCAGTGAAATGGAGAATATTTCTTGCCAATATTGGTTCAATGTTGGTAAAATATAAAGAAATGTTCGAAAATATTTCATTCCAATATATTTTCCAAATACTAATATTGCAGAAATATTAACTTTGTATTGGAAAATTGGCAGTGATATAGAGAATATTTCTTGCCAATATTGGTTCAATGTTGGTAAAATATAAAGAAATGTTGGAAAATATTTATTCCAATATAATCAATACTGACCGAGATATAGATAAAAAATATTGAGTTAATATTGTTTTGCTACTAGGGTTATTATATCTAAGACTCCAACAATTATATTTTCTTGGGAGAAAAGTATGTCTAAAAATGAGGGTTGGGGAAAATAAATGACCGGATTGTAAAAATTTATATTTTCTAAACTATTACACATATGATATATGAAAATAAAGAAAAACATTTTAAGTGTTTTTTTCCGTGGCTTAAGGGGTCTTGTACTTTTTAAATGCCACGAAAATCAACAAAAACATTAAAAGTTTGAATTAGTGTATCTACAAATTCTTTTTATTTATAAATATGAAATTTTGACAACTAACTAAACAGATTATGTTTTTTAATATGTTGCCATTCGAAACTAACTAGTCTTTTACAGAGTTTGTATATTGTTGATATTAAAATAGCTATTTTTTTTTTTTTTTAACTCCGTCAGTCATTGTGTGCAGGATATCTTGAGAACATATACATGGATTGTTATGAAATTTTATAATAATGACATATGTATTTTAAAAATGATCTACTCTTAGGTCAAAATTGTTTCATTAACGATGTAAAAAAATAAAAAAATAAATAATAAATAAAACTAAAAAATCAAAATTTTACATAATTTTTTAATGAATAAAAATAGGCATAACTAAAAGTCTTATCACTATAAATAATTAAAAGTACATCATTTTAAAAATACTTATGTGTTTATCATCTCCATCGAATTTTATAGCAATCCATACATATGTTCTCAAGATATGACAATCCGCAATATCCGATATGGTATCCGCTGACTTGCAGAGTAAAAAGAAAAAAAAAAGACCTGTTTTAATTCCAATAGTACACAAATTCGGTAAAAACAAGTCAATTTCTAATGGTATTACTTTAACAGTCACAATCTGTTTAATTAATAGTGAAATTTTCATGTTTATACATAAAAAGGTTTTGAAGAGACACTAATTCAAACTATGAATTTTTTCTTGATTTTCGTCGCGTTTAAAAGGTAAAAGGCCCCATATCGCTGGATTGAACTTACGGGTATTGATAATTTACCCTTATTCACATGACCACCAAGATCCCCAGATCTTACGCTGTGTGATTTCGTTTTGTGGAGTTGTATCAAAGATCTTGTTTTTTGGCAGTTTTATAGTATAAAGAATGCATCAGTGTTGCACAGAACCGTTAACGAAACTGTAAAATGTGTGGAACGAACTTGATTACAGACGTCGTGTGTTTGTTCGTTGTTTGTCGTGTTACGAAAGCTTCGCTCATGAAACATTTGTAACAACAACAACAAAAGAGCTTGTGATGTTTCTCTTTATTTTCCTATATCACTAAATACAATATGTGTCATAGTTTTGAAAATATAAATTTTAAAAATCCAGTTTTTCAGTTACGCTAACCCTTTAAGGATAAACATTTTATTCACCTTTTAAGCGAAAAATTTTACGCTCCAGGCAGTTGGCAAGGAAACTTTATAGTATGCTATTGCAACCTCAAATGGCTAGTTAAATCTGCTTACATGGAGATAAAAAGCTTCTTAACAACTGTAATACAAGTATAGAAAACCTACAACAGCAACAAAAAAAAAAGTCCATTTATACTTCTTAATGTTTTCAAAAAGGCCTGTATCTTTCTTTCTTCTCTGGCTTGAAAGCATTTTAATGGATCAGGAAGTCCTTCGTAGATGAGTGTAGGAAGTTTATCGGTATCGGCGAGTAATTCAACAGAGCCCCTTCTTTGACCTTTTGGTCAAATACAAGCTATTGGTAATTGTGTGGTAGCATTTGAATCCATACAATATAAATAAATAAATAACAAGGTAATGCCCGAAACCTTCATTTCGTACCTAAATAATGTTTTTAAGATAAAACATACTTAGAAAGAAAGAAAACTTCTTGATAAGGGTATGTTCAAAAGAAAAAAAATTCCGTTATTGGTGGAGTGAAACGATTCCGCGTTCATTAGATTTAAAACCATTCCTTTTGGAGCAGTGAGTATTTTTATAAGGTAGAAAGTCTACAAATATACCGCTGTAAATAGTGTTACATATCAAATGTTGCTTTGGAGATATATTATCACAAGGTGAATTTTGAGTACCAGAAAAAATACATTAACTTTGTAAAAATTCATAATAACAGAACAGGTAAGTCATATATTAAAGAATATTGATTATTGGTGGAATGAAACGGCTCTGCATTTATTAGATTTGAAACCATTCTTTTTGGATCAATGAGCATTTTTATAAGGTAGAAAGTCTACATATAACGCCGTAAATAATACTACATATCAAATGTTGCTTTGGAGACATAATATCACAAGGTGAATTTTGAATACCAGAGAAAATACATTAACTTTATAAAGTTCATAATAACAGAACAGGTAAGACGTATAATAAAGATTATTGGATATTGGTGGAATGAAACGGCTCCGCATTTATTAGATTTGGAACCACTCCTTTTTGAGCAATGAGTATTTTTATAAGGTAGAAACTCTACATATAACGCCGTAAATAGTGTTACATATCGAATGTTGCTTACACTGTAAAAAAAAAAACGACATTTTTACAGTACAAAGTACTGTTCATCTCGCGCACAAATTCGATCACAGTTGAATGTACTGTATCTTTCTTTGGTTTCCTGACTATTTAAACATGGAAAATACAGTAGTTGCGTAAAATTAACAGCACAATGTACTGGCAATTTGAACGCCAGTAGTTTGTGCTGTGGTTCAAATGCGTCAAATATTGCCAGTACATTGTACTGTTAATTTTACGCAACTATTGTATTTTTCATGTTTAAATAGTCAGGAAACCAAAGAAAGATACAGTACATTCAACTGTGATCGAGTTCTGCTGGCAAATTTACAGTGGTTTTTTTTACAGTGTAGAGGTGTAATATCACAAGGTGAATTTTGAATACCAGAGAAAATATATTAACTTTTTAAAAATTCATAATAACAGAACAGGTAAAACATATAATAAAGAATATTGGTTATTGGTGGAATGAAACGGCTCCGCATTTATTAGATTTGGACCCATTCTTTTTGGAGCAATGAGTATTTTTATGAGGAAGAAAGCCTACATATAACGCCGCAAATAGTGCTACATATCGAATGTTGCTTAGAGGTGTAATATCACAAGGTGAATTTTGAGTATCAGTGAAAATACATTAGCTTCGTAAAAATTCATAATAACAGAACAGGTAAGATATATAATAAAGAATATTGGTTATTGGTGGAATAAAACGGCTCCGCATTTATTAGATTTTGAACCATTCCTTTTGGAGCAATGAGTATTTTATAAGGTAGAAAGTCTAAACGCCATAAATAGTGCTACATATCAAATGTTGCTTTAGAGACATAATATCAGAAGATGAATTTTGAATACCAGAAAAAATACATTAACTTTGTATCAATTCATAATATCAGAACAGGTAAGCCATACAATAAAGATTATTATGGAAAATTTCTCAATAATCTTCTAATTTCTTTAAAGCGGTTCTCAAATGCACTGCCCAACTAGCGTGAATCTTTCTGGCACATTTACTAACTCATTTTTAAATGCAAAGGAACAAAATTGGCAGGGCTGACTTTTGAAGAGATTTAAAAGCGAAATGAGTTTTCTTTTTTTTTTCTTTTTTCTTTTTTTTTTTTTTTTGATAAATAAATTACTTATCGAGTTACAAGCAATTTTGATCACGTGACAGGACGATTTTCTCCTTTCTCTGACTACCTTTTCTCGTTTCGTACGAAAATTCGGTTCAAAACGCCCACTTTGACAATATTTTCTAAAAGATCTTTTACGTTTACCAAAAAAATGGAAAACGTCTTTCGATTACATTGCTTCTGAATAACAACACTTTCCAATTTCACGCGTTTCCGAACAAAAATGAATTAAAACTTGTGTCATAAAGTTGACCCTTTGGATTTGAGAACAGCCTTAAATAAGAATAAAATTTAATCGTAACACTGGTTTCATGCAAGGTAAATGCATGCGTTTTTTTTTTTTTTTTTTTTCAGAAAACGTAAACACAAGCTTATGTAAAATAATTAAGGAAAAACATTCAACAGACACCCTCAAACTGAAGTAATCGACAGCAAAAATTTCGGATGGAACATTTTGTCAGTCTATCCTTGTGTGTTATTTGTGCTTTGATGCACTTGGATATTGGAACAATTCCTCTTGAAGCAATAAGTATTTTTATAAGATAGTAAGTCTATGTAAAATGCTATAATAAGTGCTACATACCAAATGTTGAAATGAAGATATAATATCACAAGGAAAATTTGAACACAACAGAAAATAAATTTACTTTTGCGGAAAGAACAAATGATCCATATAATAAGTGTATTATGAAAATGTTCCTACAACTCTCACAGTTTCATTAAAAAATATACAAATTGTGATAATAAGATTCGTTTCAAGCTATATAAATGCATGTCTGTGTTTCATAAATGTAATGACAAGCTGATCTTAAATAGCCAAGGAAAACATTTCAAAAGATATTATCAAACTGAAATAATCTATAGTGAAAATTCCGAAATGAAAATTTCGCCAGTCTATCCTTATGTTTTTCGCGCTTTGATGCACTTCACCACGTGTGAATGATAAACACGATTGGATTGCTTAATAGCAACACTATCAACAATAATTACTATACTATCTATCTATTAATGCCATTGATCTATCTATTAATGCCATTGCGAATTATTTGAAACTAATTAATTTATTAGCCTTAGTAGCTAAATGTGAATTTATTCATTTGATAACTTCTAACTGATCATTTACATCTAAATATAAAAAAAGTTGGGCTACAGTAATTTTCATTTAGTAAAAATGACACAAAAGGTTATATTTCATCATTTTGTTATTACTTTTCACCATGCACGATATCCCTAAAAATCATATTCTGCAATAATTGTTTAAAATTCTTTTTCTTTTAAAGGAAATCTCACTTCTTATCAGAAAAATCTCAGTTCATTATCCAAGTAAGTAACAATTTATTTTAAGCTAAAATCAGTAGTATTTACCAAAAGATGCTAAAGTTGTAGCATAAATTACAGCTCTTTAAAAGCTCAGAATGCTTCTGGTTTTCGTTAATTATGATTTATGTGGCTGTATTATAGTATTTTGCAGAAACAAACAAATAAAAACTCTAAAAAACTGAATAATACATCTGTCAAAAGTAAATACTTATTTATATCTGTCATAATTAAATGTCCATAATAATTGCAAAATACACAAAGTTTAAAATATCAGATTTTATATGACGCAAATTTCGATCAGATAACACAATTATTCTATAGTATGTTTGACATGAAAACTTATGCTATACTATCTACGACAGTTTCTCTTTGATAAAACGATAAATTCGCGTTTTATTCCGAGACATTTACATTAATAAGCATTTTTTGGTCATGCTTGAAGCTCAGTCTTACGCAATAGCAGTTTCCACTGACTAAACACTAAATCTTTCAGAGAAACTTGAAAATCATGTAAAAAACTTTGAGAATTTTGTATTGCCGACCTAAAAATAAACTACTTTTTTAACTTACAGAATAGAAATCACACTAACAAACCAAAAGTGTGAAAATTCCAAAAAAAACAAAAAAAAAAAAAACAAGAAATTATTATTGTTAGCATTGATGTGATGCGCTCACTCTACGATAAAAATATACATTTGTATTCTAAAACGTTTCTTTATTTGAATTATTTTTTATTCGTATCACGTTAATCTAAAATAAATTTACTGGACATATTTTAAAAATAGAAAAATGCATTATGTATATCTGATGCAAAAGACGCTTATTTGATTTTGTAAGTAGTAGGAATCGAGTTAATATTTATTCTCTGGAAAAAAGTTTAAAAAAAAAAGTAATATTTACATTTTTATACAATTCTGGCTGTGTGATTAAGACGTTTAGCACATTCAGTTAAGTTTTTCGTGTATTTTTCACCCAGCTTCAAAATTGCTTTTTTGTAATTCCATTCTGCCTGCAGCAATTTAGCATTAGGTTATGAAATATTTTATTTTATTTTATTTATTTAAATTTTTATTGTATTTCTAGATTAGGGCATGATGGCCACATTTCACCATATTAATGCAACCATCGTATGTAAAAAAGCCCAAATTACATTTACCAAGTAAAAGGAACAATAAAAACACAGTTCATCAACTATTGACTCCAAAATTTTAATTCAAAGGGCTACTTAAAGCTATGGTGATGCAAATAAACAATTTTTTACTAATTAATTTGATTATATTAATTAAATAGTATAATTTTTTGTCAACTTTTAGATAAGAAGCAATATCAAAACAATTCAATCCATGTGTACATTACTTCTGGGGGGAAAAAAACGATGAAAAGAAAAAAAGGTTGAGAAATTGAAAGTGCATAGAGTGTAGTTTAATTGTATAGATCTTAAACCAGTAGTTATACTCTTTTTTTTTCTTTTTTTTTTTTTTTGTTTTTTTTTTTTTTGTTTTTTTTTTTTTGCCCCAAAGACATTTATATTTATTTTTAATTAAAGCTTTCTGCATTTTTCAAAAGATATCCTTATTTAATAGGAAACGAGAAATATGATTCTTTATGTTATTTTTGAATGTATAAATATTTTTTTATAATATTATGGAAGTTTTCAGATAATATTTCTAATGTTTGTCAAACTGTGAATAGTTATTTAACATAACTGTTGTCCTGCCTGTGAATAAAATAATCAACGTCAAATTATATCTTTAATTTTAGCAAACAAATTATATTGTTTTGTATGCTATTTCTCAGACATAATATAAATCTATAATACTCCAAGTTGTTTCAGATAACTACAATAACTACAAGAGATAATTACAGTAATCTTTAGCATAATTATTCTCAAAACTTTTCAGAAAACATTCAGTTAACTCTCAAATAAAATAATTAAAAAAAAAATCATTCTGTAACAAGTTACGAATTAGTATAGATTTATTAATATTCTTTATGATTCATAATATTTTGTAATATAATTTTTGCATATAAAAGTTTATTTTAGCGTTAATGTTTATATTGTTAGATACTATCCCAAATGTAATCAAATTATGTAAAAATATTTATTTAACACAGCTACTCTCATGCTTGTTAACAAAACAGCTTACTGGCAAATTTAACAGTGTATCGAAAATTTGTCGTGTAGAAGATAAGGAATTCTCTGCCTATTACTCTTTTTCCGTACAATTTATATTATTTTAGGTGTTATTCTTCAACATAACTATGAATTCTTTATACATTAAATTAAATATTTATATAATACCTGTATCATGAAATAATTACAATAATTACAATAGACAACAAATTTTAACATTTTTTCTGTATCTGTCTCATAAATGGATGCATTTAACTAAATTTAGGGTTCTAAATTCATAGGAATAATCAGATTTTCTCAATCACGTCACATTTATTAGATACAGGGCAGTTACGTAAAAACAAAAGGGAAATATTTGACAAAATTTGGCCGTTTGAAATACAAACAAAACATAATATTTATCAGTAAAAAAGTTTTCTTGATTACTTAACACAAATTATGAACTAATAACAAGCACAAAACTGTTGCACAAAAGCCCATAAGTTAATATTAACAATGTTATTTTTCAAAATAAGGTGATGCCTTACTTGATGATAGTAGGCTGATTTTTTTTATAATTACTTTGTTAATGCTTCGAAATAAAGGTTTTAACCTACATAGTTATTCATTTTCTTATTATTTAACCACAAAATGTAAATCTATAATTAACATTTCACCGTATTTTACAGTGTATGAAAAAATTAAATTCTAAAATTTTGTAAGACTCTGACGTGATAGAAAGTTTCTGAAAGCAGATTCGGATTCTACATAAAAAAAATACATTAAAAAAATGTTTAGTACAAATCGCATATAAAATGGCTTTTGACTAGTGGTTATTTAATCCAGCTATTCCTATGTTTGTGAGTTAAAAAGAAAAAAGGCTATCTGTCAAATCAAATTTTGCATAAAAACTTTGGGATGAAAAAAGTAGTCAGTTTGCTGTCAACTCAACTTCTTTACACCTAAGTTTAAGGAATTATCTTTTCCTTATGAGAACAACAGATAACTGAATACGTATCAGTCTTGAGTATATAAAACGGTTTTACATTATTTTGGATTGCATTCAAATAGTAGATACAAATTTTATCAAAAAATAATTACACCAGTTATTTAACTCAGCTATTGCTATGCTTGCGAGCAAAACAGCTAACTGTCATACCAAATTTTGAATAAAAGATTTTTCAAGTAGAAAGTAATGAATTTTCTGCCAACAATCTTTGCACCAAAGGTCTCAGAATTCTCTTTTCCTTATGAGAACAACAAAACAGTTAACCGAATAAGTATTAGTCTTGAGTATACAACAGTTTTACATTATTTTGGATATTCAAATAGTGTCTACACAATTTATCAAAAAATAATTACACCAGTTATCCAACTCGGCTATTACCATGCTTAACAACAAAACAGCTAACTGTCAAACCAAATTTGTATAAAAGATTTTTTCAAGTAGAAAGTAATAAATTTGCTGCAAACAACTCATTTTCTTTGCAAGTTTAAGATCTCACAATTCTCTTTTTCTTATGAGAACAACAAAACAGTTAACCGAGTTCGTATTAGTCTTGAGTATAAAACGGTTTTACATTATTTTGGATTGCATTCAAATAGTGTCTACACAATTTATCAAAAAATAATTACACCAGTTATTTAACACAGCTATTACCATGCTTAGCAACAAAACAGCTAACTGTCAAACCAAATTTGTATAAAAGATTTTTCAAGTAGAAAGTAATAAATTTGCTGCAAACAACTCATTTTCTTTGCACCTAAGTTTAAGATCTCACAATTCTCTTTTCCTTATGAGAACAACAAAACAATTAACCGAGTACGTATTAGTTTGGGGTATATAAAACGGTTTTGCATTATTTTGGGTTACATTCAAATAGTATCTACAAAATTTATCAAAAGATAATTACACCAGTAATTTAACTCAGCTATTATCATGCTTGCGAAAAAAACAGCTAACTGTCAAACCAAATTTTATATAAAATATATTTCAAGTAGAAAGTAGTGAATTTGCTTTCAATTACTCATTTTCTTTACACCTAAGTTAAGTCCCAGAATCCTCTTTTCCCTATTTCACGAAAAACTCCGATCTTGAAAGCCGTGTATAGGCAAAAGTAAAATAAAATAAAATAAATAGAATGGATGCCAGAAAAAAGATATAAATTTCCTGCTCCGAGAACAGATAAGAAAGTTGCCTTGTTATCGCAACGGTAACCACAGCAAAGTGTTTATTAGGTGGGCAGAAGAGAGAGAGATAATGTCATTCTCGGTATTTTGTGACGCGTCACAGAGTAACATTTTTGTGACACTTAGCGAAAAGATCTCCTCCAATTAGGATAGCAATGATAATAATGGTTGGAATTCTCCAGATTTGTCTTCTTATGTTCATCCACAGTTAGATAAGTTACCCGTGATTGATTTTTTGCGCATCCTCCGAGTTATAATTGTACTTACAGGGACTTAATCAAACATGTGATAAAACTGTCAGTCACTTATCACTTTTTGATAAACTGATCTAAGCTCGACGACAGACTGATAAGAAGTTGCGAGAAACTTTATTTAGATGGAATATGAAGAGATGTTTCTTGTTTTTTACATGTAACTTAAAATGATAAATCCAAATTCAGGCGATATATGAATAATAACTCCACATCTGTCAGACTGATTCTGTTACACACGTTAGGTTCGCGCAAAATATAATTACGAATTTAACACAGAATTTTTCCGCTACATCTAACAATTAAAAAAATGTTCTTATTCCTCTCCCTCTTTTTATAAAATTCAGTCTCAAAAATCTCATTATTAACAACATGTTAAGGCAATAATTAAATTTAATTATAATTTTAGTCATAATTTTTTGGAACTTATAGCGAATAATCTGGTTTTAAAGCATCACCAAAATATATAAACTTTAATCAACTTTATAACACAGGAAATCTAGATAATTTATAAATACAAGATTATACACTGTAAAAAAAAATCTGTGAAGTTACTAAAGTTTTTCTAGGAAACTGGGATTCCTAGAACTTTTCATGTAACGGCAACAACAAAATTTCATGTAACAGGCACACTTTTGCGCCGAAAATCAAAAAATCTGTAAGGTTACTAAGAATTTTTTTGGAAACTGGGATTCCGAGAACTTTTCATGTAACTGCAGCCAGGGTTACAAATAAAAGTTAAGTAAGATTACTGAAATTTTAGCAGATTCATTTGTAAAGTTACAGATTTTTGTAGCTTTACAAAAACTATTTTTGTAGATTTGCAGCTTTTTTCGTACAGTTACAGGTGAAAGTTTAGTAAGCATGTAACTTTACATCTGTAGAACTACAGATTTTTTTTTTACAGTGTAATAGGTTCAATAATGAAAACAATCTAGAATAATATTTAATTAAAAATTATCCTAATTGCAAACCAAATACTTTTAAAAGAATCTTATGATTGTATAATTTAATTTAAGAATAACCGTTATTTATTAATTATCCAAGTGTTCCTTGTGCCTATATCCTGTTATTGCATCTTAAACTAAAAATTGTCATAAATATTTGACAAACAGAAAATCAATGAAATTTAAGAAAGTGCATTTTAGCACGAAGAAGCTAACTCGAAATTACATGCAAAATGTAGGCAAAATTACTCACGCATTATCGACCATGGCCTTGTCCGTTGGATAAAAAAAATATGAGTCACTGAACATTGAGATCATACGCGAGCACTTTTTCCGATCACTTTTTACTGTTGATTGGTATGCGAAACACAACTTTTACGAATTACGAAAATCCGTCAAAACCACGTGAATTTCCCCCCCCCCCCACAAATGAGCCTTGAACTCAAACAAGTAAAGCACAACTTGTTTACACGGGGCTCGGTTTATAATTCTTTTCTTATTGCCATGCTTCGAGCATTTTTTTCTTTCTTTTTAATGTTATTTGCTTCACTGATTTTGAGAGTTCATTTTCGTCTCCGCAAACATTGTATACTCTTTTTAAAAAGTCGTTATGCATGAACGAACTTTTAAACGAGATACACCGAAACACATTCTTAAATAGAAACAAATGATATCAAGAGAATGAAAAATCTCGTTTATGATATATATTTCTGATTTGTTGAGACAACAGATCAAAATTGTGCAGCATATGAACTTCATCCTTTAACAACTTCGCATTACAGAGAGGACGTCCATAGTCAGCAATGAAATCATACATGTATATTAATAAACACACGCACACACATCATACATATACAGGGTGATTCAAAATTCCACACACAAACTTTAAGGGGTTCTAGAGACTACTACCTTACACAATATTTGTACAGGAAACTAGGATGGTAAACCTTTTATTCATTCAAAAAAACAGGGTGCCACACATCTATCTGAATATTACTATCGTTCTCAACTTTAACAAAAAACAACAAGTCGGAAACAGTAAGCCGAACGTGGCAAATGAGATGCGTTCGTACTACAACTACTTTTAAAAATATTCAGATCTTGGTGCAATAGTTGTTGCACTCTTATGTAAAAATGCATGAATACAAAATTTATTACGATTATCTATATTAAATTCAGTAATACGGAAATAATAGGACTCCATCTTAAATAGGACGTCATCACCATGACAACCTAGAATCATTACCTATCATGGGATGTCATCGAATTAAATACGTATGATAGGATTTAATAGAATGAAGAAAACTTTTATTACTATCTTTTTAAGTTTTGATTCGATTTTCGTAATATTTGAAAAGACTCGACAATGTTCTGTAACAATTATATATATTTAATTTCAAAACATTCGGTTAGGCAGCTTTTGCGCTGTTAAATGCGGACAGATAGACAGACAAACAAACGGACCAGACGACGACTATTGGTGCTACGTATTTATATAATTACGAGCGCATCTAACTACGACAAAAATTAAACAAAGAAAAAAAAACTGACTTATCTTGCTTTGTGAGAAATGCAATGGAATAAGGAAAAATAATGTACAGCATTTCAGAATTACAAATCGTATGTGCTATGAATTACATTCGGAAATATTGGAGCGTCTAGTTCATCGCTATTTGGATGTCATGCCGATAGCGGGCACATCGAACAACCGCAGATCATGGTATCATTACATTTCACAAAAACAAAGGTAAGTCTTTTGAAAATTTCGTTAAATTATTTTCATTATTCTTAGTGTTATGAGCAAAAATCTGAATCCGGATTGAAGTGAGACATTCTGCATTTTCAAGTGCATAATGAATTGTGGACTTGGTATTCTGTATAAAAGATAATTGTTGTACAGTATTCTAGAGTCTCTTTAAATTCTACGTGGAATTTTAAATCATACTGTAAATATATATATAATGTGGGAATGGGCTATTCACATTACAAGAAGAAAAGACAATAGATGGTCCCCCTACAGTGGTATCCCAGAGATGTAAAACGACGAAGAAGACGACTTCAAGTAAAATGGAGTGAAGAAGTCAGAAAAGTGGCAATGTTACTTGGGATAACTAAAGTCACTAGACAGACAACAACGGAAAAATTTGGGGAGACCTACATCTAGCTGTGGATTGAATAAGGGCTGCTGTTGCTGATGATGATGATACATGTGTGTGGGTGTGTGGTAGGTGGGATATACGATTGTCAATTACATTATCCATAATATACATTGTTAAACATACCTGGTTTTGTGAAAAAGCCGAAAGAATGCTTATGTATTTCCTTTGCACTAATTGATAGCAATGCGATGACTGCTAATTTTTATTTAAGGGGTCTCAAGACTCTTAAAGCTTTAAAATTTTCGAAATTTTAATTTTTTTAGATGTTAAACGCCTGCCTTTTCCGGACATTTTGATATAATTATTTCCTTGAAATTTGCATTAGAACAGAAGTTATGGCTTTTAAAATAACACCCGCTTAATAGCTGAAGCGGCGTTTCCGAAACTTTGAAATCATTTTTCTCCAAATGATGTTTTTTGGCATAACGCGCACAATATCTCAAAAACGTCTGATTTTTTTTTCATGAAATTTTCAAAACACATGTTTTATGTTAGTCTGCATAAACTGAACTAAAATTTCCTTTTTATTGTTTAAAAAATATTTTTTTAGGTGATTATATTGTTGAAATTTTCTAAATTTTGCATTAGTTAAATACAACTTTGTAATAAAAATATAGAAATGCATTAAATACGAATTTATTTAGGTTCTGGGTAATTATTATAATCTGAATAATTATACCCCACACCACAGCCAAATATTTTCCAGGATTCAACGTGGTCAAACATGGCTACGTATTATGCTTACAAAAAAAAAAAAAAAAAAAAAAAAAAAAAAAAAAAAAAAATGGATGCGATTCAGACGTTTGAAGTGTCTGAAATTCAGACGCAAAAAGTGCCTGAAAAAATTAAGACATTTTAAAATGTCTGAAAATTGAACACTCCGTTTCAGACACTTAAGTGTTTGAATTTCAGACATTTTTTTTACAGTGCACAGACAGACGTTTGCAAGTAAAAACATGCCAAATGAATTTCATATGGAAACTGTTTAAACACATATCTTTTTCATAAAAGAGTATGATATCCTATGTAAAAATGCTAAAAAAATAAAGGTGTACAAGTATACATCCGTTCATTAAAAAATACTAACAATATTTGTTTTAATGGCATAATTATACAGAAAGTTTTTATAAATAAATGAATAAATATTCACAAGTCATCTATTTTTAAAGTTTCTATTAATGTAAAACTTTAAAAAAAAACTTAATAAAATATATTCTGCCAAAAATTAACTACATGTACCGAAAAGGTAACTTTTTTATAGAACGACCAAAATGCATGTGGTCATTACTTTTATCCATTGTTTTCTCTTTAAATTACGTCCAGTTTCCACAGATAGATGTTTGCAAGTGAAAGCATGCCAAATGAATTTCATGTGTAAATTGTTTAAATATTTATGTTTTTCGTGAAAATGAAAGAGTATGATATATGTATGTAAAAATGCTATAAAAGTTTATTTTTATCAGAAAAGTTAACATATTAATATTATATATATATATACATATTTGAATATGAAATACGCATTTTAACAATGATTGGATACCTAAAATTTTATTATTTGCATGTTTAAAATAAGAAGTAATTTAAGGGCGCTGGCTGAAATTTTAACTTACATTTTCTTCATTTTTAATGATTTCGAAAAGTTAGCATTTTTTTTAAGTTACTGAAAATGCTTAAACATTAAGACAAAAGTTATGACTGAGAGTAAAAACTCTTTTTATTTATAGAAATAAAGTTTGGGTTTAACATAAATGCCCACCAAACATTCAAATCCATAATAATGTGTTCCGGCAGCAACCGCGAAGGTCTCTTACAAAGAAAATAAGTAACTTAAAATTGTCGGAAGCAGTTGCTTCAGGAATTAATTCTTTTGTCTCATTCAAATTACTTTAATTCCTCAAAATGAAGATACTATTTTAAAAATATAGCATAGGTAAAAAATTAGGTTCCGAAAATAAAAATGTCTACATATTTAGCGCCGGAAAAGTTTAAACATATAGTGTTTCTTTTGTTGTACTTATTGTTAAGAAACGACTGTTGTAACCGTTTTACTTTCCTCCATGTATAAGTCACGTGCTGGTGGAAAATTATTTTAACTCGTTGTATAATTTTATTTTTCAAAATCTGACAACAGTTTAGTTTTGTTTTGCTCTTCAGCAAAGATTTTCAATAATGTAACACGAAGAATATTTTTAGTGTCTTCCATCATTATTTGGAATTAAGGTAGAAATATATTCGCGTTAGTAATTTTAAATGTTATTGAGTTGAGTTTTAATAGTTTGATAGATATTTAAGTATTTTTAGTCTTAAGGATTCTTATTAGTTAAAAGTTTGTTATATTCGAATCCAACACTTAATTAGGTTTCAAAAATAAAAATGTCTACATATTTAGTGCTGGAGAAGTTTAAATATATGTTTCTTTTATTTTAATTATTGATAAGAAACGACTGTTTTAACCTTTTTTTTTTTCCCTCCATGTATGTATAAGTCACGTGCTGTGTAGCAATTATTTTAACTCGTTATAACTTTATTTTTCAAAATCTGACACCAATTTAGTTTTGTTTTGTTCTTCAGAGATGATTATCAATAAAGTAAATTAAAATAGAAATATATTAGTTTTAGTAATTTTAAATGTTATTGAGTTAAGTTTCAATAGTTTTATAGATATTTAAGTATTTTTAGTCTTAGTGATTCTTATTAAATAAAAATTTATTACATTCGAATCTAACACTTTTTCTTCTGTTGAGTAAATAACCCTTCTCTCTCACTCTCGTTCCCAATGAACAGTGTTTACGAGAGAAAACATGCCAAATTAATTTAATATGGAAACCTTTTGTATATCCACGTGTATGTGTATATACATTATGTATCATTTTATTACAATAATAGGTATATCCCGTCAACCAAAAAACTATTGTCAAACTATAAGATTAAATGCCAATAAAGGATGATCGTAATAGTCCAAGAGCTGTTAAACATTTTAGGGAAGGTATTTGAGGCACCCTGAAAATTTGTGCAACATTTCTTTTGTAAAGGCTGAATACAAAATCGAATGTCTGGCTGAAGGATCGTGGCCCAAAAACTGTGCCAGACACGTGTCAAGTGCCATTTTTTTGACTACCCCAAAAAAAAAGGTATTTGAGGCACGCTGAGATTGAGACAGAATAATATTTATACTTAGAAAAAAACATTTTGAAAACGACAGACACTTTAGTCGGCCCAAAAACTGTGCCAGACACGTGTCAAGTGCCATTTTTTGACTACCCAAAAAAGGTATTTGAGGCACGCTGAGATTGAGGCAGAATAATATTTATGCTTAGAAAAAAATATTTTGAAAATGACAGACACTTTAGTATGACAGACACTTTAGTCGGCACAAAAACTGCGCCAGACACGTGTCAAGTGCCAAATGGCACTTGACACGTGTCTGGCATAGTTTTTGGGCCACGATCCTTCAGCCAGACATTCGATTTTGTATTCAGGCATTACAAAAGAAGTGTTGCACAAATTTTCAGGGTGCCTCAAATAACTACTCAAAAATGTTCAACAGCTCTCCTACTATAAATGTCACATTCACTTGCCATTAAACACAATACACGGGTTTGGTACATCATCGAGTGATTTTTAATACGACTTTTTCTCTATGTATTTTCATTAATGCTTTACTAATTTATTTGTTCTTTCGTTATTTAAAATAAAAATTATGTAAATTTGTATAATTTGGCGAAATTGCTCGACGGGAAAATCAAGTAGTACCCAGTAATACATATTATGTATTTATTGAGAGTACGATATCATATGTAATAATGCTACATATAAATAGTATTGGAACATTTTATCAGAAAATCAAACGTATTAAATAAAATAATAAAATGTTACGTTTGCATATGGAATAGTTTTAGCATTCAAGGTTACAGTGGCATCTTAAGAACTTAATTGACCAAATAAAAAAATACTCTAAGCACCTCATATAGAAGCTTTTCATCTAATCACATTTAGTTCTGCAAGCAAAATACGTCGTATCACAACAAGTAGTTTTATTCAATCGCGGAGAAAATCAGAAGTTTTTCGTCTTTTAACTTACAATTGAGCCGAAAAAAGTAAGAAATCTGACAAGGGAATCAACAACAAAAATTTATAGCGTTAATACCATAGAATTTCCTTTCCAGCACATGTAGCAAACATTCTTAAGATGTTGTCATGCATGGTTGCTTCATTTTCCAACAAGATACTACTCGAAAAAGTGCCTCACGAAACGTTCAAAGAGGGAGAAATGGACCGATCACGAATTGGTCTACCTTCAGAAATTGAAACGTTTAAATGCCTATCAGCAGCCATGAACACCATTTTTATGCAGGATATTGTCTTCCTTTTTTAATTCTTCTTCTTCGTCTTGTCTCTAAATGACACCAAAACTAGATTCCCTCTTATTCCGGCCTATTGCATATGACACACACACACAAAAGATATTTAGTACATTAAGTTTGCATTCTAACAAGACGATTAATAGCAATTTTAAAAGTTTTTCTTTGTATTGTATGTTTTTTAATTAGTATTAAGAGGCTACTTCAGTCAAATCAAAAGACGCATTCGCTAATGCTAATCCTATGGAAGAAATTTATAAAGATATCTCGGTCGCATTTCAATATTTTTACATGATTTCTTTTGCATTGAATAGTTGAGATCGATCTGTATGCAGGCCGTTTTTTACTTTTTCGATTTTGATTGCAGATATTTTTCATGAGGATGCTTTTACTTTCGAAACCGTTTCCGAAAATAAAAGTGTCCTCGTAAGAAATATCTGTAAACAAAATCAAAAAAGGAAACAACGGCTTTTGTACAGATCGATCTCAACTATTCAATGTAAAAGAAATCATTTAAAAATATTGAAATGCGACCGAGATATCTTTATAAACTCCTTCCATAGGATTAGCATTGGCGAACGGGTCTTTTCGTTTGATTGAAGTAGTCTCTCAAGCTTAGCTGTAATCAATAAACAAATGTCGAGGACATCGAAGTTCTTTCGAACCTAAATACAGTCTATTTGCAAACTGTGCAAAAAATTGTGTATTATAATGAAATACTAGAAATTTGAAATTATAGACTCGCTAGATGGTAGACTGTAAAAAAAGAAAAAAATCTGTTAAATTGACAGAAAAAAAGTAAATTTTGGCGCCAGTGGGAAATTGTTTAATTTACAGATAATATCTGTAATTGTTTACAGGAAAAGTTCTTTTCTGTAAAAAATTTAGATTGTTTCTGTAAAACTTATAAAATCCATATTTTTTACAGAAAAAAAAACAGTTTTTTTCTTTAAAAGTATACAGTGTACACAGAGTAATTAATTTATGATATATCATGAAATAACTGCGAAAAATATTGTCAGTGGCATAAAATTTAAGATATTGAAATGCTCATTAGCAGCTTGAACAGCGCTTTGATGCAGGATATTGTCCAATTTTTTCCCCTGTTGTCTCCAAATGAAACCAAAACTAGATTTGTTCTTATTTTGGCCTATTGCCTAATGACACACACACATACAAAGGTATTCAGTACATAGTTTGCATTCTAATAAGACGATTAATAGCAATTTAAAAAGTTTTTTCGTTGTATTGTATGTTTTTTAATTAGTATTAAGCTTAACCGTAATCAATAAACAAAGGTCGAGGAACATCGAAGCTCTTTCGAACCTAAATACAGTCTATTTGGAAATTGTGGAAATATTTATGTATTATAATGAAATACTAGAAAGTTGAAAAAAAAAACAGTTTTTTCCTTGAAAGTATACAGTGTACACAGATAATTAATTTATGATATATCATTAAATAATTGCGAAAAATATTGTTAGTGGTATAAAATTTAAGAGATTTAAATGCTTATTAGCAGTTTGAACACCACTTTGATGCAGGACATTGGCCACCCCCCCCCCTCTCTCTCTCTTGGCTCCAAATGAAACCAAAACTAGATTTGTTGTTATTTCGGCCTATTGCATATGACACACACACAAAAAAGGTATTCAATACATTAAGTTTGCATTCTACATAAGCTGATTAATAACAATTTTCAGAGTTTTTTCTTTGTATTCTACGTTTTTTAATTAGCGTTGAACTTGGCCATAATCAACAAACAAAGGTTGATGACATCGAAGTTTTTCCGAACGTAAAGATAGACCATTTGCAAACTGTGCAAAAATTTATGTATTATAATCAAATCCTAGAAATTTGAAATTATAGTCTAGTTAGACCGTGTACAGAGTGATTAAATTTATGATACATGATGAAACAATTGCAAAAAATATTGTCAATGGCACAAAATTTGAGAAATTGAAATGATTAAATGCCTATTAGTACTGTGAACACCGCTTTTGTGCAGGATACATTGTTTTAATTTTTTTATTTAATTTTTTTTTTCTTTTTGTGATTAAATGACGCTGCGAGTTTTGTGTATGATACAAAGAAATTCTTAAAATATCTTGTCTTTAATATGCTATTTAATAAAAGACATACTTCTAAAAATTATATATAGATAATTTAGAAATTTTTTGGACATAAAGACAGCAATTTATTTAAAAGTTCATAGAAGACATTAATAAAAAAAAGGATAATTCTCCAAAACAAGGACAATTGCGCTAAGCTGAGTTCATTGCACGCAAAATATAAATTTTCGTAACATTTTGTAATATATATATATATATATATATTTTTTTTTTTTTTTTGCGTGCAATATAGCAGAAGTATTTTTAGAGGTATTTATTCCATTGAATAAAATCATGATATTAAATGCTCATTATTTTTTAATTTAATTTTGAAATAGGTAAATATCAACTCCAGGACTGTAACCATAACCATGTTCATAAATAAAACACATTGTTTTAAGTACTTAGCCTTAACTTAAATATTTTTTTTCTTTTCACTTTGCGTAGAGAAACAGCGAGCTTCTTAAGAAGAGCGAAATATTTTGTGTGTCAGTTTTTTAAATGTCAAATCTATGTCTGAACATCCGTAACCAGGGTGTTGTATCAACTCCAGCTCTATGTTTTAATTAACATAAAAACCTATAGGTGGCAGCACAGTAGTTTTTGTTTGCTGTTTAGTTGAAGAAGAAGGGTGTTATATTGCTATTGCTTTAACAACTTGATGGATAGCTGCTCTTGTATTTTCAAAAAGCACCTTTTACTAATTAAAAATCTAAGGTTGTGTTTTTATAACATGTCATATTGCTATTGCTTTAACAACTGGATGGATAGCTGCTCTTATATTTTCACAAAGCACCTGTTACTATTTAAAAAGGTAAGGTTGTGTTTTTTATAACATCAACACCATAACCACTCCAACAATTTAAAGAATATAATTAAAAATAAAATACGTATCTATTTTAGTATAGTTAGATGTACCCATAAGTACTTTTTAAACCATGCGCTCGTGAGACTGGGATTAGATATGAAGTATGAAGTTGGTATTTTCAACTTCATGGGCATCAACTCCATGTCATAAGATGACCAGGAAGCAATATCAGTTACCCATGGAGTTAAGTGAATTTATTTCACATTATATTAATAACTTAAAATTGTTCTTTAATTTTATTTATTTCATATAATATAAATTATAAACATATATAACAATGTAAAATTATAAGCCTATAAGTTTTCTATTTAAAATTAGCTGTGTGTTTTTAAAATAAAATTATTTTAAGTTGTTTACCAAGCTATTAAAATTTTTATATTATGTTGTTTACCTATGTGTTTACTGAGTTTTTGTGGTTTTGGAGAATTTTATTATAGACAAAAAACTCCTTTTATTTCAGTAAAAGAAAATGGTATATTTTTTTTAATTTTTGATATTAAAAATTGCGATTTGTTATAAATAAAAGTACTAATTATTTATTGAAACTTCGAAATAATTGTGCATTAATTTTATTATTATTTTATTATTATTATTATTTCATTTTAAGCCCAAGGAATGTATGAAAAGTAAGAAACAAATTGAAAAAAGTTGCCTACAAAAATGAGAAGCAGAAAGGCAAAGAAGGCAGCTAATTAAAAATTACCCTTTATTGTATGAGGCGGTTCGTATTTGTCGATTTTTTATGATTTTTTATCTGAGAAAGAATAAAGTGATTTATTTCTCAGTGCTATAATTTTTTTATTGTAAATGGTAAGGTTAGAATGGCATTTGAAGTAAGTATTATCAACTCCATGGACTTTAATTTATTTGACAAAAACAGTATGAACATCCCTACTGGTATTATTTTTATATTTAACATGCCTATATTAGTTGTCTTTTTTTTTCTTTTTTTTTTTTACGTTTTTTGAAGAAGTTTTTTTTTTTTTTTAAATATTTTTTTTTCATGATGAAATAGCCCTAGTTTTGGAGGATGGCCCAAGAATATGAATAATAAGGTTTATGATTTAAGGTTATGATTTAAGGTTATTAATTTATGTATACATTGATTTAACGCCTTGATATGTTAAAAATTTGCAGCAAACTGCCCAGTCATTCGCCGGTTTATCAATTACTAGATTGCGTTATTAAGCATATCTGACCCTATTATTGATCATATTATGGTCAGAATAAAGTTAAATTACGGTTATGTGAACGTTTTCAATAAAACGGTCGAATGGCTATATACTGTTTGTTAACAAGTTTACATGTTTCTTAACAATTTTTAACATGTAGTCTTTCGCTGAAAGTAATTGATAACATTTTATTAAAAAGACTAAAATAAAACCTCTCAAACGTGAACTTATTTGTAAAGGGACTAATGCTATGTTTTATAATGTTTATGGCAATACAAAATGAAAAGTCAATACTTAGATTTAACGACAGAAATCCAAATTTTCTGTACTTTTATTTTATTTTATTTTATTTTATTTTATTTTATTTATTTATTTATTTATTATTGTTAATGTAGAATTTTAAAATGAAAAGCAAAAATTCAGAAATATTCAAATATCAATTTAAAAAATAATTAAAATAATATTTATTACAATTTCGTTAGCAAGTAATACTAAAGTAATTCTATTATTTTGTGATTAATTTTGATAAGAGTTATTCCTGATTTTTTTCTTTTTCTTTTTTCTATATACACGCAGAAAATGAAAATAGTAATCAAAGCGACAGTTTTTTTTTTTTTTTTTTTTTAGATTAAGCCATTATACTTACTAAGTGTAATAAAATCTAAAATGGCAATTTCTTTGAACTTGAATTATTCTAAATTTATATGCAATTTTGATTTTGTGTTTTATTTATTTAACTTAAATTCTCAATATTTCCGTTCTCATCAAATCATTTTTTTTTTTTTTTTTTTTTTTTTTTTTTTTTTTTAAGAAATGAAAAAAAAAATACAACAGAGAACTATAACAACATTATATCATTTAATAGAATATTGAAATATGAACAAAATATTTTGAGTTTAAATGTTAAGACCGTTTCCAAACATCAGTATTCATTCGCTTTAAAAAATATATATATTGCATCTAACTAAAAAGTATGCTAATACTTTCACCAGAATGTGACAGAACAAACTAAATATTCAATGCGAGACGTAAAACGATCGCACAAAATATTCAATGCAATGATATTTAATGTTAAATACAGTATACTTAAATGAACTTTCAATTTGAACTTAAGACCTACAATAAGTTGCCACCCACTGTCAAGTGTACTACTCGGGAAATACAATGTCCTAATTCCTGTTTCAGTTTGAATGTTCGTTGTAAATCCAAACAGCATAGTTAATAGAAATTTAGAACCGGCCAACACAGTAATAAAATAGTGATAAAATAAATAGCGATACAGCCACGACAGCCAAGGTTACTATCAGGTAAATCTCCGTCATTAGGCGATCAGACGACTTTCGCCCCGAGGCCAGGTACAAATCTCGTTAAGCTAGCCATACTGCCCGGCAGGTAGGGGCCTGATCTGCGGTATAATAATAATCATTTTTATTATATGCTCGTAGTATACTTAAAATATATTTTAAGTTAAAATATATTATACATGTCATTCTTGGTTTAGCAGATATCTACCACAGAAAATTATTGCATTGCTAAACAAAATACCATAATATCACACTCTTACTCGTAAAGTGACACAAAAATCGTGTTTTCCAGAAAATGTAAAAAGTGCGCTTCAAACATCAAAACACTTACTATTATTTTAAATTGATCGGTAAATAAATAAATAAATAAATAAATAGAACTAATAATAAAAAATGGATCTAAAATCAAAAGTAGAGACTTCAATTTTCGATGTGAGCCACGTTCAATTCGATTATCTAAAAATTTGTAGACAAAGCACACTTAATGACAGATTGAGAAGTATGTTTAGGATTCACTCATCTCAATATGGCAAACAACATGTTTTTTGAGTTGTATCATTTTACGAATAAGTGTGCGATTTACTTATTTTTTATGCTTGAAAAATCTGTTTTCATTTCCTTAGTAACCGCATAAAAATATTTACAAGAGACCGATTAAAGGAAATTCTCTTTCCATAAATTCGCAGTTATCCAAACTCCAAATAAAAGAAAAGATTTAATCAGTTTGATGTTTAAGAACACTACACATAAATATAGAATAGCATCTTGTCTGGCGCCAGAACACCCCAACAAACATCCGATAAAATTCCTCTTCGATTTTCACAAACCTCCTTCATTTGTTTTACAACCTGCAGCTTTTACACAAAACAAAACCAAGACCACCTACGAACCGAAAACCCCGGACAATTACTCGAACAAATGTCGACAGCAGGGGGTAGTTCAGAATTAGACGTGTTTACCTGGCTGATATTTATCGTCTGTGAGGCTTTTTGTCAACTTTTTCCCCCTTACGCCCCGTGTACTCTCCGGTAAATTTTAAGAGCTCTCAGCAATGTTGAATCTTAATCTAGACAAGCCCGACGGTACAGCTAGCAGGTACTTGTCGCCTCATCCATCAGATCATCTGCGAAAGTGGTCTGGCATGTGTACCGCTTCAAGAAAAACTCTTCCGATGACGATGTTCGCATACGATAACGGTGTAAATAATTTTTATTGATTCTCATTTAACGTTGTCAACGTGTGAAAGGAAGAAGAATGTAAAAAGAGTTACACGTTGGTGAAATTTATTACTAGATTAAACTTAACAGGTGTATTTTGTTACGAAATCTCTGAAGGGAGTAGATTGAAAAATTCCCTGTTGATAGTTTTTGGTGTTTAATGATAATAGCAGTTTGAAGCAATCTTCCTAATTTATTTCATTCTAAGAAAGTATTTTTGAGTGGCCGTTTTGAATTTTAAAAACATTCAATTATCCATTCCATTTTTGTGCATTGCTTAAAAATAATGTAGATGTTTGAGAATATAGATAATTTTTCTTATGTTCGTAACAATATGCATAGATGACACACTAGATTAATTTTAAAACAATTATTCCAATTGATAAATAAATCATAAGAGTTGTAATTTTCCAACTAGGCGAAAAATGTCCGAGCCAGGATTCGAACTGAGAATCTCTTGACTGAAGCTACCAATTTTATTAAGACCTATTATTTACTAATTACAATAATTGTGTTAAAATTAATGTAGTGTAATTATGTATACAGCGTTTTACGCATACATCTGGAGTTCCATTAACTGGGATTTACTCTGTTGAGCTGAATCATATATCAGACCAGATGCTATGATCAATAAGGTTAACTGGGTGAATTAGGTCCTCCAGATTCGTCCGGGATAGCTCGGCAGAGCATTGACAGCTTTAGCCAAGAGATCCCTGGCTCGAATCCTGGCCCTGACATTTTTCGCCATTTTGAAAATTACAAATCTTAATATACACAGATTATGTTTATGATTTCTTTATTTGCATATTGTTGTTATTGTTTTACTTTCTGTTATATGGTATCTTCAAAAATTCTTTAAACAACAAAACTTCCAAATGCTGGATTAAAACTCAATACAGAAGAAGGAATTTTTTTAAAAGCAACATAAAAAGATGAAAAAACACAACGCATTTTGTAAGAACTGAGTCTTTTTTACAACAGGCGCGAAAAAACGTGTTACCGCTTTAAGAGCAGAAACAAAATCCTATCTTCTGCTCCCCACACTTAAGTTTTACCCCCTGCTCTCAAAGCGGTAGCACATCTTTTTGTGTCTGAAGAAGAAAAACCAATTTCCTTTGAAACACGTTCTGCTCTTCTAATTTTTTAGGATGTTTTAAGAAGCTTTTTCCTCGGTATTAAATTTCTTGAGACTTACGCAATATTCTTTCAAAAGATATTTTAAAAGTACATTCGAAAAAAATATGGTGAAGAAGATCTTAAAGAGTGTGATAATGCATTTAAAAGGGAGATAATTATACAGTTAAAGAGGGGAAAAAAATACAATATTAATCATTACATTAATAGAGATAGCATTTTTGAAAAGTTTCCCTATCGCTGAAATTTATTTCCAAATGTATTGATGAAACACCGTTGTTTTACTCGATAAAATGCTTCTTTCACTTCTAAAATGAATACAATAGTTTACCTTTATTCAATTTATTCATATATCTTCACCAGAAAGAGCTTTTCCTGAAAATTAATTAATATAAATCTATCAATCCCACTAAAACATGTTTAATTTCTGAGGTAGTAAATTTTCTGATTTAAAAAAAATATAGTTCTGTTGGTGTAAAAATTGTGCATTAAAAAGCACAAATAGTTTTAGTTTGAAAATAATTATATAAAAAGCCGATTTGTTCTAATTCACGCGTGGTAACATTTATAAGAAAGCACACTCTAAATTAAAATGTCCGAAATTCAGACACTTAAGTGTCTGAAATGGAGTGTTCAATTTTCAGACATTTTAAAATGTCTGAATTTTTTCAGACACTTTTTGCGTCTGAATTTCAGACACTTCAAACGTCTGAATCGCATCCATTTTTTTTGTAAGCATCATACGTAGCCATGTTTGACCACGTTGAATCCTGGAAAAATATTTGGCTGTGGTCCTGCCCCTCCCCCCCCCCCCCCCAATACAGCCTGATTTTTTTGGTGCTCTCAGTTTTGGTATACAATTTTCGTTACGTTGATAATTTAAATCTTTTACGACATTGTACTGATTATAATCAATATCTTGAACTTCAGGAGTAGAACAAGATTAAAAAACAAAAAATATTTATCTAAATATTAGATTTTTTTAAATTTATTTTGTTTTTAACCTTATTTTACTTTAAAAGTTCAAAATATTGATTATAATCAGTACAATTTCGAAACAGATTTAAAATATAAGCTTTACAAATATTGCACATCAAATTTGGGGGCACTACAGTCGTAGGGGGACGGGGCACTTCCCAGTTTGCCCTTCCTTTAATCAAGAAGTACTTTTGCAAAAAACGCAACCCTGCATTATAGTTGTCCAAATTGAGATGTCCGGTATTCGGGAGTATCCGTTGTGGAGGTTAATGGACATTCTCGAATAGCGAACACCTCTATTTAACGAATACTTTTTTAATCAGCAGACATACATATTTGTATATTTTTACCTCAAAAAAGTAGACATCTCCAATTATCGGACAAATTCCGCGGTCCCGAAGTGTTCGCTATTAAGGGCTTTTAAGGTACATAGATAAATATATATATATATTTTATAATCTTCTCCTACTCTAAAAGTTCAAAATATTTATTATACTCGGTTGAATGTGGAAAAAGATTTAAAATATCAGATGTACGAAAATTGCAAAAATCCCCCCCCCCCCCAAAAAAAAAAAAAAAAAAAAAAAATGAAAATATAAAAAAATATATTGCCACATAGGCAATTTTACATATACATCACTTGATAATCACAACAGCCATTTAACTATGAATAATGAAAATAAATAAATAAATATTCTACTTTAATAACATTGGGGAAAAAATGACTTTGGTATTTTGTTAAATATATTTGCGTTTTTAAACTTGTCCTACTCTAAAAGTTCAAAACTTTCATTATAATCAGTGCAAGATTTAAGATATCAGCTTTACAAAAATTCATGCAAAATCCCCTCCCCCCCCCAAAAAAAATGAAAATACTTATTTAAAAATTATGTTTTTAAAAAATTTATATTTCCACATGGGCAAGTTTTTATGTAGATCAGAGGGTACTCACAAAAGCTATTCAACTATCAATAAAAACAAATAAGTACATATTCTATATTAAAAACATGAGGAAAAAATAACTTATGATTTCCAAACTTCTTTCGTCTTAAATATATACAGTAACATCTGTCATTTTTGTATTTTTCGTATAAGTGCATATAAATAAAGTTACCACAATTTTAAATACGAAATCTAGTTAGAGGTTTTTACTTTTTCCCATTATAAATTTCAAATTACTTTTTTATTAAAAATAATAAAAAAATCAGTATTAGAGTTGATTGCAAATCAAATACATATGTATATTTTTACAGGCAGCTTCATATAATAGACCAGTCTCATTTACTTTATTTATCTTTTTTTAATCTGCGGTTTTATGCCAGGAAGTAAGAAAGCATTAGGTCATCTTTCAAAGTTTTTTTTTCCTTTACTTCCTTGTGGCCGTCATTTATTGCGAGATAAAAATTATCCATTGAAACTAAGAACTGACATTGAATATATAATTCGTAATAAAAAAGAACGTCATAAGTTTAAAAATATATACTTCTAGAATTAGTGGGGTTTTTTGCGAACAGATTCAAAACTAATTAAATTTCATGCAGGATTTTGTTTAGTACAATAAATAAAATCATAAAATACACTAATTTTACTACTATAAAGAAACTTACTTGAGTTGCTGCAAGAGGTAAGAAATATTCCTCGATTTGAAATTTTAAAAACTACCACAACCACAGTGAGGGAGAAAGACTTTCATCAGTTTAAAAGGTAATCCCATAATACATCCGACTAGCCATATTTAAAGAATGAGATGTTTCATCCTAAAAACAGGACCCGCCAGACAAAAGTTTCTTTTTTTTTGCCAGCTTCGACAGGACGAAGATGAATAACACAATATTATTGATATAAATTGATACGAGTTAACACTAAGCCCATTGCACACGCTTTGTAGAATTTCCGGGTGTAATCTTCAACCGTCGTCTACTTCTGTTCTGTGTCTATCCCGCCCTTGTATCGACGACAGCTTCTAAGAGACATTTGATGTCGAGCACACACGTCAGATGTATGTATTCAATAAATAAATAATCCAAGTTAATACGAATTAAAATCACAGTACTTCACATTTCGCAAAAAACGAATTAAAATACACGCGTACATAAAAACAAACTTTGTTTGAACTACAACGTATACCACTTCGAACGAAGACATCTAAAACGCATGCGCAACTGGGAGTGCTAGTGCCCCCTGGTGGTTATTGCGTCGGAAGAATCAAAACGTCTTAAATTAAGACACGTTTAAAGCAATGAAGTGTCTTAAAATAAGACGTTTGCGGATATTTTAGACATTATTCTCAGTTCGTTTACACCATGGTAATAGTAAGACGCTTATGTATCTTAAATTAAGACATCTATAGTGTCTTAATTTTCAGATTAAGACACTTAAGTGTCTAAAATTCTTTTTCAGTCACATATGTGTCTAAATTTAAGACGCTTCTATTTGCAGTGCACATAGCCTGTTAAATAAACATTTATGAAGTCACTAAAGATGATGTTTATTTGCGACTTGAGACATAGACACGTTTAGTACGATGCTGTTTCTGTACCATTTTTTGAATGTGCTATTATTTTTCTAAATGTGCATTGTCATTTTTGTTACTGTTGGATTTTTGAGTTCATGTTTTCAAGTGCACTATGGCGTTTTTCGTACGCACACAAAATAATAACAGAATGAACACGCACTAAACAACTCAATAGTCGTTATTTAAAATTGGTCTTAACATTTTATGTACCATGAAGGTAGTGGTCAAATTATCAATGATCATTAACATATGTAGGACAATTAAACAATAAAATATAATACAAAAGATCTAAACTTGCTCAATGGTACGTATAAAGAACTTTTATATGAACTTGTACAAATAAAATGATAAAGCTTGAATGAAGTACTTGATCAACAATTAATAATTGTAATTAGTAACTGATCAAGACTCGACAGGAAGCTTTCGCCTTCAGAATTTTAAGCGTTTCAATATCATATTTATCCTGAAGATGACTTCAGAAGCAGTTCGAAAAGTCGATATTATGCTTTATTATTAATCTATCATCATTAGTTCGTATAAAAGTTCTTATTTAAGTGTACTGTTGAGCGAGTTTATGTGTTTTTAACATATACATCTTATTTATTATCAATGATCGTTATAATTATAACATCATAGCTGTCAACTTTCCGTTTATTATTATTATTTAGATAAAAAAGAGTTTTTATTAACTAAAAGAAATTAATGAAAAAAGACAATACTTCATTAAATAAATTTTCTGGTTCAAACTATGCTTTTTTTTTTATTTGAGAAGGAAAAAAACGGATGTTTGCAGCCGTATAACGCAAATCTGTTGTGGTTTAGATTTCAGACAAACATCTCTAGAAAACCTACTGTTAAGAATTTATTGGATCACATGACTGTGGGCGAAGTTTTAACTGCACTCACGCTATTACGTAATAATCACGAACTGGCGAGAAAACTATTGTTTTTCTTTTAGTATAGAATTTTTTTTTTAATCTCGACAATGGAGCCATCTTTATATGCTCCCATGGAATTTATCAGAATAGGCTTATTTAATTGTTAAATATTTTAATTGTTGCTTTTAGATTATGTCAATAAAATCAAGAAAAGACCTCAAGACGTTATATCTAATATTTTAAACGTGTCACCCGAATCCAAAAATATTCTTCTATTATTTTCGAATTCATGAAATATTTTTTAAAATAATTTTATTACCTATCTGCCTTCATGTTTACACTATGCAATGAAGGTAGTGGTCAAATTATCGAATATCATTATAACATTCATCTGTTGTGGTTTTGACTTCAGACAAACACCTTTAGAAGACCTGTAATCCTGTCAAATTCTAACTGGAATAACTGACGGATTATGCAGATAATGAGAGCAATACATTGTCGTTAAAAATATATCTGACATTCTTCGCTATCAGTGAACATTAAACCGCAGATTGTCAAAATAAGCATAGGGTGTTCCCTAAGTCAAACCTGACCTTGTGACTTTGGTTGAAAGCTTTTTCTACAGCGATGTCTGACAAAGATAACGGGGTGACTTTTGAAAGACCTTATCTGTTTCGCTAGACTGCGTGTATGAAAAAGGTTGTTTCTTGTTAAAAAATACTGCGGCAGGATAGTTAATTTACAGGATGAGTCAGTGTAATTATATGATTTACATTATCTGTGCAGTTTGGCTCATATAAACAATGATGATATTAACCAGCTGCATACTATGATTACGTGATAACATTGAATTACAACTATCTAATTACTGTAATTTTATTATTACTAGCGGAAGATTAAATAGTCAAATCAGCTTTGAGTCAAGGACCACAGTTTAAAATATGTATTTGACATAGTATACAGCAGATGTGGAAAGAAATATTCCCGTTGGTTTTAAATAAAAGTTCAGAAAGAAGTTAATAATCATCAGCTTTCGAATGCAACATTTATTAATGGTTTTTACTGTCTTCTATCTTCAATAGAAGAAAGTATTGAAATCCAAATTTTATAGACTTCCTGTTCTCGACGGATTTACACGTTTTAGAGGTCAGATATCCCCAAAAAACATGTTCATACAAATGCCTGTCTGTCCGTGTGTCGCCAATGCACCATCGAAAAGTGTATGAAGTGATGCATAGAATTGAACCAAATTTTTTGTATATATTTTTGGCTATGGCCAACAGGTCCTCCTATAATTTGGAAATATTCTGCCGGAAGGGGGCGCTGTAATAGTGATTTTTGTGTCATTTTCATTATTGTACCATCCTAAAGTGTATGAAGTTATGCATAGAATTGAACCAAACTTTTTGTGTATGTTTGTGGTTATGGCAAGCAGGTCCCCCTTGAATCTTGAAATATTTCACCGGAAGTGGCGGTGTAACAGCAATTTTTTGTGCCATTTTCATTATTGTACCATCCAAAAGTGTATGAAGTTATGCACAGAATTCAACCAATTTTTTTTTTTTTTTTTTTTTTTTTTTTTTTTGTATATGTTTTGGCTATGGTCAACAGGTCCTCCTTTAATATGGAGATATTCCAATTTTCGGATATTTTCTAGATTTTTCGCAGTTCCATTGTACATCGGCGGCTCGTGAACCGACGGGAACTTCCCATCCTGATAAGCCGAATATTCGCAACAGCTGATATACAACAGAATGGCGGAAAACCATTGATTTTAATAAATACCATGATCGAGATTAACTCGTTTTTACTCCAATTAATTGACTGAAGCAGAAATTTAAGATGAAAGTCAAAATTGGTGTAGTATTGAGCTAACGATATTAAAGAACTAACATTTGAACTACTTTTAGAAATATTAAGATGTGTGATACTGACACATTGTTTTGGGATTCACATCCAACGTTTAAAGTTATAGTCATGTACTATGAAGTGAAATACTATTGATTATGCCGTTTTAATAGCTACTCTCAAGGCGACTGCAGAACAAGAACCAGTACGCCATAAAAAAGCCCGTCATTATGGTGCATATAGAAAAAAAGATGCTTTTTTTTTTTTTTTTTTTTTTTTTTTTTTTTTTTTTTAAGTTTTTCTGCTACATACTTTATGGGCACAGATGTCATATTCGCCCCATATTGGCGCGATTTTGTTCCGACCCCGATTTGGCGAAAACATCAACAGTATAAACAACAACATCCAGGTTACCATATCAAGCGAAATAACGACACTTTGGCGCCGGTTAAGTATACATTGCGTATATGACATTGGCGTCAGAAAAAAATCGCGCCAATATGGGGCGAATATGACATCTGTGCCACTTTATGTGTAACAAGTGAAGGCTTTAAGGTTTAGAAACATAAATTAATAATCGGGAAAATTGGCGATAAATATATAGCAGGTAACGAGGCATTATTGACAGGAAGAACAATATGCATCTAGTTTTACAACGCTGCCTACCACAAAACGTTTTAGCGCATTAGAATGCATTATGACATTTCTAGTATACCTTTACTTTTTGAAGATTTGAGAAAATGTAACTTAAGCTACTATCATCATTAAAGATTCCTTAAGGCCTCATCATTAAGGATTCTACTTTTTGGGACAATTAAAACGACTAAAAAATGATTTCTATAGAAACTCCAACAAAATTTATAAAACCAGTGAAGAAGTGCAGAAAATTAATTTTTAAAAAGTTATAGGCTTAGTTTTAAAAATGTCAGATTCCTTAATTTATAAATGAGGTTCATTTTGTTTTTCTTTCAAAAACCTATATTAAGCAATGTTACCATAATAAAATATTAAAAGGGAAAATAATGCAACAGTTTTATTACTAATTTATAAAGAATGGCAATTGAAAATGAGAAATCTAAAACACAATTCTTGTAATTGTAAAATTATTTATATTATTGAATCGAACACTAGATTAATTTTAACACAATTATTCTAATTGGTAAATAAATCATATTAGATGTAAATTTCCAACTGGGTGAAAAATGTCCGGACCAGGATTCGAACCAGGGAACTCCTGGCTGAAGCCGCCAGTGCTCACCATCTGAGCTATCCCGGACGAATCTTAGTGTAATTACGTATCCAGAGATTTCTGGAGTTCCATTGCCTGAGATTTATTCGGTTGAGTTGAACCAGGTTTCAGACCAGATGCTATATAATCATTAAGGTTAGCTGGGTGAAAAAGTTCCACCAGATTCGTCCGGGATAGCTCAGATGGTTGAGCACTGGCGGCTTCAGCCAGGAGATCCCTGGTCCGAATACTGGTCCGGACATTTTTCGCTCAGTTGAAAATTTACATTTAATAGAATTATTCTAATTGTAAAATGAATCGTATGAATTGAATTTTCCAACTGGGTAAAAAATGTTCGGACCAGGATTCGAAGCAGGGATCACTCGGTTGAAGCTGTCAACACTCTGCCAACTGAGCTGTCCCGGGCGAATCTGGAGAACCTAATTCACTTAGCTAACCTTATTGACCATCGCACCTAGTCTGATATATGAATCAGCTCTAAAATTACTACCTGCATGAAACGAACAAATTTCCGAATTTCTCTTAAACAGAGATGAAGAAAGCTAATAGTGTTATATTTATCAAAGAAGAATCACAAAATTCATCACTCGGAAAATTCTAATTCAGATATAGAACTTTATGGCCGCATCAATCGAAGACTTTATTCATGCAGGGAATTTTCAATTCCCAATGCGAAATTATTATGTCGCAATATACGATTTTTTAAAAATACAATTTAGCAATTTTTATACGTTTCCCGATTGTCTTCTTACGCAAATTTTAGGTTTATGTATTTTAGACTAAAAAAATTTAAATTCATTTCTTAATGCTTCTTTTATACGTTACAATTCGATTTTTAATTCCGTTTGTGCCGTTTTTCATGTAAAATGTTCCAAGACCAAATGTCATTCTCGAATTACAAATTTTTGACTTACTAAAATTTTCTCAATGTGGCTTTATTTTGTTCGTTCCTCAAAAAGGTGAATCAAAGGGAGTGGATAAAATAAAATAAAAATTAAAAAGACCCTTTTGCACAGAATTGATTGTAGCATGAAAATATTAAAGTCATTATTATAATAACACTTGTCAATAGCCATTTTGCATCTGTCTATTTGTAATAAACATTTCTTATTTATTTTTGCATCTAGAATCCGTATCTGCTGTCAGAAATTTTCTATCAAGTAACGGTTTTACAAAATTTTAGAGTTTAATTTTCACAAACATGGTAAAATATGTGGTGAAATGTTCATTATAACTTACATTTTGTGGTTAAATAATAAGAAAATGAATGACTCTGTAGGTTAAATCCTTTATTTCGATGCATTCTGCTGTAAAAGTAACTATAAAAAAAATTCAGCATACTGTCATTAAGTAAGACATCGTCCTGTGTTAAAAAATAGCATTGTTAATATTAACATTATGGGCTTTTGTGTAACAGTTTCGTGCTCGTATTAGTTCATAATTTGTGTTAAGTATAATCAAGAAAGCATTTTTACTGATGAATATTATGTTTTGTTTGTATTTCAAAAGGTCAATTTTCGTCAAATATTTTCCCTTTGTCTTTACGTAACTGCCCTGTAGCTAATAAATGTGACGTGATTGAGAGAATCTGATTATTTCACTGAATTCAGCACTCTAACACATTTACAAGCCAGATACAGAAAAAAAGTTAACATTTATTGACTGGTGTAATTATTAAATTAGTATTAGTTGACTAGTGTAATTATTAAATTAGTATTAGTTGACTAGTGTAATTATTAAATTAGTATTAGTAATTTTATTTATTATGACTCTTCATTAAATATTTATGCGTCGAAATTTGTTTTCATATATAAAGTTTTTTTCAAACGATTATTTAAAAAGCACAAAAAATGATTCAGATTGAATATTTAAAATTACTTTATGATGTGGTCATACTAACCTAAAATTCACATAATTTTTAATCACTCACATTAAAAAATAATCATTCATAAATGATCGAATAGCATTATATATTAATACAGAGAATGAATCAATGTCAGTATTAAATATAAAAAAAATACGCTATGATTTGGTCATATTATTTTTTTTAAGAACTTTTAATCTCTGAAATTAAAAAGTAATTATCTCCTAGTTAAAACAACACGTAATACGTAATGCAGAGAGTTGATCAGAGGTCTGATGTCATTTACTAATTCAATTCATCATTTTTACACATAGGGTAAACGAGAGGATGGAGTATGTTTTCAGCTTGTGCCGGGGTTTCACGGTTGAGCGACCACTACTCATCGACAAGGCCGCCAGTTCTTGACCTTATTAACCCCACTGACCACCAGGGGGTGTTCCACTCACTATAGGAAGGGAAAACGTTTGAGAAGGTGGGGAAGCCCAATTAGCTTGAATGAGTGTTTATTTAAGTGTTTTCACAGTAGGCATTTATTGACTAAAGCGTCCCCGTCTAGTCTTCCCGTATGTTTGAAGTAAACTACATTATTATTTATTAAACTTATCATAGTGTATTTAACATTTTTCTTTTTTAGAATGTGTGTTTTTAATCTATTAACAAAACGGTCCTAATTTGTTTTCCATTCTTTACCTTATTATTATTATTATACTTTAACAACCAGAAAAATTAATTATTTTCATTTTCAAGATTTCAGAAAGTTTACTAACATATCGAGGCTTGATTCTTTATCGCTGTTAAACGGCACACTTATATGCCAGGAAATGATCTTTGTGTTAAATTTAATTCCCCAGATGTTCTTCGGCAACTCCTAAAAGTGATTAAAAAAAAAGAAAAGAAAGAACTTGTTACCATACACAGATCATTTTAACAAGCCAATTTACGAACTGTTTCTTTACTTCCGCATTTAATAATGAGTGCTATTGCAGCCCACTTGAGTAACTCTCTAAAGCATATGTTCTAATAACTAAGATTTCATCACTAATATGTAACTAAAAGGAACATCTGAACATTTTGACTTTTGCCAGACACCTTTAATTATTATATATTTTTTCTACGCTGCGAATATGTGTTTTAGCAGCTTTATGTATTATCACTCTTAATCATGTAGCCTCTCTGTTAACACGGAGTTTCTTATACTCCAGTAATATGTTTAATTATAAGTATTTAAAGCTAAAAGTTGAATCTTTCTTTATCGTAAAAACACACAATACTAATTCATATTACATTATATCTTCCCATGGATTTAGCGGATTCATATTAAGCTCTCAAAGGATACTTCAAAGGATAAATAATGCTTCACAAAATAAAATAAAAATAATTTCTTCAAGAAGCTTTTGGATAAATCCCTGACCACGCCACACCGATGAAGTTATACGTTATCGCGATATTGATGAATCCCAGGTAAGAGCATTTTACCTATTTCCATTTCAAAAGCAGCATAGCCACAAGAGATTTTTTCTAATTGTTTAAATATGAGACAGCGAATTCCTGCTATCGAGAATGGAGTGCTTTTGGCTTGATAGGCCACTTAAACTCCAACAAAAAGATTAATGAGACAGATAAAGTGCTCATGTTTAGCGAAAAAGAAGAAAAATTTTATATAGTGGCTTAGATTATAAATATTAAAAATATTCATGTTCTGAATAAAAAAATAAAAAGATGCTGCATTGAATAAAATTATGAATGTTATTGTACCAGAAATATAAAGGTGAATGAAAAAGAAACATTTATATATTTATGTTTTATGTAATGAACATTTAAATAATTAGTGAATGAACAATTTGTTGGTTGTGAGTAATAATAATAATAAAAAAAAAAAAGAAATCGTTCATTTTACATTTTACAGTAAATAAATAAATAAAAAGGAAATAGGTTGGTCGCATAAACAAATAAAAATAAACATGGCAGGGATAAAAGAAACTCAAATAGTCGAAAAATTAAATTCGACAAACTACGCAAATTGGAAATTTCGCGCAGAAATGATTTTAATAAAAGAAGAATTGTTTGATGTAATAACACAAAATCCCCCAGATCCAATTAACACGGACTGGACGAAGAGGGACCGTAAAGCACGTGCAATTATCAACTTGAGTATTGAAGACTCACAGATCGTGCATGTAAAGCACTTAAACACTGCCAGAGAAACCTGGCAAGCTTTAAAAACAATTCATGAAAGGGCTAATCTCTCAAGCAAGTTATATTTGCTGAGAAAATTATACGGAGCAAAACTCCCAGAAAACGGCAATCTAATAAAACACATTACACATATTTTAGAACTTGTTGATAAACTTTCAGCCATAGGCGAAACTATTAATGACTCGCACATTTCAGCTCTGTTACTTTGTTCATTACCACCTAGCTACAACACCTTAATTATAGCCCTCGAGGCCCGTCCAGAAAATGAACTTAATTCAGAGTTTATAAAAGGAAAACTCACTGATGAATATACAAGACGTTTAGAAAACACAGATCAGAGCGAGAATTCCTCAAAAGCGTTTAAAACGCATAAAAAGTTTCCGGCTGAACACTATAATAAAAAGGACAAACAGTGCACATACTGTAAATTAAAAAACCATACATACAGGGAGTGCTGGCATCTTAAGAACAGAAACACTTACTCACCGTCACAAAAACAACAGCCGCACAAATCCAAGTATTACACATCATCGTTATGTTATGAAGACGCAAACTATTATAGAGAAAACAAAAACCGTGAAACAGAACCAATTCGGATTAACAAAACACAGGACAATTCAGGAAAAGGCAGCGACGCAGCTTTTTTAGTCAAGAAACCAGGAAAACAAACCTGGATAATCGACTCAGGTTCATCGACACACATTCTAAACAGTAAAGATGCATTCACTAAGTTTAACGACACTGAAAAGACGACAGTCATCATTGCCAATGGAAAAACGCTGAATTCACACGGTACAGGTGAAACGACATTTAAAACAAAAACATCCGATGGAGGGATAAACACAATCACATTAAAAGAAGTATTATACGTACCAGAATTAGAATCGAACCTCATATCGGTAAGCAAAGCAACACAGAATGGCTATAAATTAATTTTCGATAAAGAAAAATGCACGTTATCCCGAAACGGGAATATTTATCTTGAAGCAAGAATGAAAAATAATTTATATCAAGTCGAATTATTAGAAAGCGCTGAAACTAATAAAGTAAACATTGCACATGAATGTAAAAATAAAAATTGCATAGAAGTTTGGCACAAACGGCTTGGCCATCGTAACTATAATGCGATAAAAGAATTAATAAATAAAAACTTAGCAGACGGTATAAAAATAAATAACTGTAATCATAATGCATTGTGTGAAATATGTATCCAAACAAAAATAAGTGATGCCCCATATCCGAAATCAACAAACTGTCCCAAAACAGGCAAAGTGCTCGATCTGATACACACGGACGTGTGCACATCTATCGGTACACCTACTATCGGGGGAAAAACAATGTTCGTCACTTTTATAGACGACTATTCAAGGTTCACAGTAATTTACTTACTTTCGCATAAAAATGAAGTTCACGAAAAGTTAAAACATTATGTAGCCATGGTGAAAACCCAATTCGGCAGATTCCCTAAAGCTATTAGATCCGATAATGGAGGGGAATATTTAGGTAAACAAACGGAAGAATACCTAAGGGCAAGAGGTATCCAACACCAGTTTACGGTACCATTTTGTCCGAGCCAAAACGGCGTAGCGGAAAGAAAGAATAGGTCATTATTAGATATGACTAGGAGTCTACTCTCCGAAGCAGGCTTACCTCAAAAATTCTGGGGAGAAGCCATAAATACCGCCAATCACCTGCAGAATAGGCTACCAACCAAAATAACAAACAAAACACCGTTCGAAATTTGGTTCAACCGAAAACCCACCTTACACTACCTGCGTACATTCGGCTGTAAAGCTTATGCCTATATACAAAAACATCAACGAAACAAATTAGATGATAGAGCGCAGGAAGGAATACTTGTGGGGTATGACAACAAATCAAAAGGTTACCGTATATTTACAAAAGAAAACAAAATAATAATAGCGAGAACAGTTAAATTTATAGAAAATAGTGAAAACAACTTAAAAGAAAGCGAAGAGGTAGAAAACTCAGACAATGACAACAACTACATTCAAACAGAGTTAAGTAATTCGGACGAAGAACCAACCGCGTCCAAACAACCCGACGTAGAACCGAGAAGGTCTCAGAGGTCAAATAGAGGAGTACCACCCGACAGATACGTATGTCACGTAAAAACAAATGATACATTCGAACCAACCGATTTTTATGACATAGCAAACATGAACAACCCAGTAGAAAAAGAAAATTGGCTCAAAGCCGCTCAACAAGAAATCCACTCATTAAAGAAAAATAAAACTTGGGACTTAGTGGATCCCCCACCAAATAAGAAAATTATTGGTTGCAAGTGGATTTTTAAGAGAAAGTTAGATAATTTAGGAAATGTACAAAAATACAAGGCCCGTTTAGTAGCGAAAGGATATAATCAGAAGTACGGCGAAGATTATGATGAAACCTTCGCACCCGTAGTTTCACACACAACAATCCGCACATTTTTAGCCTCAGCGGCATATAAAAATCTTTCTGTTCAACACATTGACATCGACACTGCATTTCTTCACGGCGAAATAGAAGAAGAAATTTTCATGAAACAACCAGAAGGTTTTATAGAAAAAAATTGTGAAAACAAAGTGTGTAAACTGAATAAAACAATCTACGGCTTAAAGCAGGCAGCTAGAGCCTGGCACAAAAAGATCGCAGAATCATTAAAAAACATGAATTTTGTGCAAAGCACTGCAGACTCATGTTTGTTTACTAGAAAAGAAAAGGAAAATTTCACTCATATCATCGTCTACGTTGACGATATTTTAATCGCGAGTAAAAGTGAAATAATTAAAGATGTAATAAAACAATTGCAAAATGAGTACGGAGTAAAAGACTTAGGCGAAATAAGTCAGTACCTAGGAACCAACATAATCAAAACGAATGATGGTTACAAATTAAACCAAAAGTCAAAAATAGAAGATTTGGTTAGAAAGTTAAATTTAACAGATGCAAGACCTATTGGTACACCGATGGAAGTAGGTTTCTATAAATTAGAAGATAGCGACAATTTACTTCCGAACAATACAAAGTTTAGGCAAGCGATCGGTTCGCTCTTGTATATTGCCACAGTCACTCGACCCGACATTATGGCACCAGTAAATATACTTAGTAGGAGAAGTGCAACGCCACGCGAGAAGGATTGGAAAGCGGCAAAAAGAATTATTATTTACCTCAATTGCACAAAAAACCTATGCCTAACAATAAGCAAAAATAAACCACCAATACTCATCGCGTATGCTGATGCTGATTGGGCTGGGGACACTAAAAATAGAAAATCAACCACCGGCAATATTTTTTTTCTGGGTGATAATTCCATTCAATGGACTACAAAATTACAGTCAAGCATTGCATATTCTTCCGCTGAAGCGGAATATGTTGCTGCAGCAACCGCAGGACAAGAAATTTTATGGCTATTAAAACTGCTAGAAGATCTTAACTTGTACCAAGTAAAACCTATTTTACTTTACCATGACAACCAAAGCAGTATAAAGATGATAGAAAATGAAAAATTTTCGAAGCGGACAAAACACATTGATATCCGCTTTCACGCCATAAGACAATTAAAGGAAGATAAAATTATCGAATTAAAATATTGTCCCACGCAATACATGATTGCTGACTGCTTGACGAAGCCCACACCCAAACCTCAACTTTTGTGTGACATCAAGACTATGAACTTGTTACCTTATCCATCTGAGGAGATTAAGGAGGGGTGTTAAATTTAATTCCCCAGATGTTCTTCGGCAACTCCTAAAAGTGATTAAAAAAAAAGAAAAGAAAGAACTTGTTACCATACACAGATCATTTTAACAAGCCAATTTACGAACTGTTTCTTTACTTCCGCATTTAATAATGAGTGCTATTGCAGCCCACTTGAGTAACTCTCTAAAGCATATGTTCTAATAACTAAGATTTCATCACTAATATGTAACTAAAAGGAACATCTGAACATTTTGACTTTTGCCAGACACCTTTAATTATTATATATTTTTTCTACGCTGCGAATATGTGTTTTAGCAGCTTTATGTATTATCACTCTTAATCATGTAGCCTCTCTGTTAACACGGAGTTTCTTATACTCCAGTAATATGTTTAATTATAAGTATTTAAAGCTAAAAGTTGAATCTTTCTTTATCGTAAAAACACACAATACTAATTCATATTACATTATATCTTCCCATGGATTTAGCGGATTCATATTAAGCTCTCAAAGGATACTTCAAAGGATAAATAATGCTTCACAAAATAAAATAAAAATAATTTCTTCAAGAAGCTTTTGGATAAATCCCTGACCACGCCACACCGATGAAGTTATACGTCATCGCGATATTGATGAATCCCAGGTAAGAGCATTTTACCTATTTCCATTTCAAAAGCAGCATAGCCACAAGAGATTTTTTCTAATTGTTTAAATATGAGACAGCGAATTCCTGCTATCGAGAATGGAGTGCTTTTGGCTTGATAGGCCACTTAAACTCCGACACTTTGGTGGTCTTTGGTGAAGAGAAAATTATTATTGTTGTTATTAGTAGTAATAGTACTACAATTTGTATACTTTTCCGAATTCCAGGGTGAATTTTCGAATGTTGCAAAAATAGTAATAGAAATATTTGTTCATTTTTCTGTTATGTTTATATAAAATCGTTTTTTTTTTTTCTACAACAAAAAATGTTAAAAAAGAAAGCGATCATATTTAGGAACATTAGAAAAATATTAACAGAACATCTAAGCAAAAATTCCCTAGAGCAAAGGATTTTAAAACAAAAAAATTTCAAGCTCTTATTTCATATAATGATACAGAGAAAAATGATTATAATAAGCGTTTACCGAATATTAAATAATTATGTTTTTATTCAAAATTATAAGAAATTATTTACCTATAATATTTAGTCATTAGTACATCTTATGTTATTATAAATGAACAAGTATACTCTTTTTATCCTTTTTAACTCGGAAGTTTTACTGCCAGTTCAGTTATTTCGTGAAAGAAAAAGGTTGAAAAATACAGATATAAAACCATAGAGTCCTGAAATTTACCAGGAGAGCGATTTTTAAAGTTTGATGCTACGCCTAACCGTCTTTAGGAAAGTGGCTTCACAAAAAATTCAGCGAAAATAATATGATAAAAGAATATTTTTTAAACATTAGTGTTATTGAGTTTCAGGTTTAATGTTACTCTGTTACAACGTTTTAGCATACTTTTTGCTGGATTGAAAATATATTGATAATTATGGCAATTTAAACGTACTAAAAAGGAAATAAAACATACGTACGTTAGTTGTTACGCATTCGCGCATCGAGAAATATTAATACATGTTACATATAATTAAGAATTACGTATTTTAGCCTGAAGAATTGCAGAAACGTCTAAATTCGAAGGTATTGAGCTATACAGCAACAAGAATTTACTATATTTTTACTTTATTTTTTTTTTTTTGCTTGTACGTAAATAGAAACATAATAGAAACTCAAATAATAATAATATATATTTAAAGTATAAAGTAAATATAAATATAAAGTATACTATATGTATAAAGTAACTATAAGTATAAAATATACTATATAAAGCATAAAGTAACTATAAATGTTTAACAATGTTTACAGTAAAGGGATCTCTATACATTAAAACCCAAATTGCGCTGTTCTCAAATTCTCCGCGCAATTAATAGCGCGAAACTTTCTGACACATTTTCTGATTCATTTTTAAACGTAAAGGTATAAAATCGACAGACTTGTCTATTGAAGTAATTTGGAATCGAAACGAGTTTTCCATTTTTTTTCTTTTATAAATAAATTACTTATCGAGTTATAAAAAATTGTGGCCACGTGACAACGGGTTTTTCTCCCATCGGTGTCGCGTGCGGTTCAAAACGTCAAACTTGTCAGTATTTTCTGAAAGATCTTTTGTGTTTACCACAAAATGGAAAAGTATTTCGATTACATAGTTTCTGAGTAACAACGCCTGCCAATTTCATGCGTTTCTTAATAAAAATGAATTTAAAAAATGCGTCAGAAAATAGCCCCTTTGGATTTGGGAATAGCCTTAATTAAAACAGTATTCAGCATAATAAGTATTAAAAAAAATAAAAAGAGCACCTAAGATTTTTCTCACCGAATTTTCTCATTAATAAAATTATTAAACAAAATAAAAAACTGAATGAGAAAAAGTTTCATCAACAAATTTATCTCTAAATAAGTGTGACGATCTTTATATTTTATCATATTTTTATTCTTGTTAATATTTCCTTTATTCGATATTTTTAAAACATCTTAATTAGATATTTACTCTATCAAAGAAGTATCGACAGGAAGTCTTTCACAAAATAAGTTACAACTCCACAGTCCTATAATGCGTCTCGTTTTTTTTTTTTTTTTTTTTTTTTTTTGTTTGTTTGTTTGTTTGTTTTTTTTTTTAATTCAAAGTTCGCTTTTATATCCGGTTTATTTTTTATTGGTTTGAAATATATGCCTATGATAGAGAACAGAATACAATTTTATTAAATAAATTGATTGTTTAATCAATGAAAGGGGAAAAAAAGTGGGAGGTGGGGGAAAAATTCAAATTCTAATTAATGAATTATCAGTTACATTTCATTAAAATAGAATTTAGCAAATTGTTTTTAAAGAAATTTCAGCATGGTAATTTCATAATATTGGTTTTTTTTCTTTCGTAATTATAGGCTATTACAGTAAAATCTCGTTACAGCGAATCTCTGAAGAGTGGTGATTAAATTCTTTATACTGAAATTTTTTTAATGTGAATATTTTTATTATGAAATAGGATAATAGGATATTTTTAACAATACAAATAATATTTGTTAAACTGAAAAATTCGTTACACTGTAAAAAAATACTGCCAGTTTTCCGGTAGGAATCGGAAAAATAGTTGCCCTTATCGTACCGGAATAATTTCCGACCCAGCTCGGAATAAAATCCGTAAAAATAAGGAAATAGTCAGTAAAATGGTATTTTACGGATTTTATACCGATTTTACGGATTTTATTCCGATTTGGGTTGGAATTTATTCCGGTACGATAAGGGCAACTATTTTTCCGATTCCTACCGGAAAACTGGCATTATTTTTTTACAGTGTAAAGTGACATTCGTTGTAACAATATTCTACTGTATATAGAATTAGATGAATGAGATTATAGAACTAGTATATAGAGTTATTCCTCATCTGAAAACATATATCCTGCAAAATAAAAAAAGAACAAAAGAATGAGAGAAATTAATTATAAGATTGCTGTAGTCAATAAAAATAAAAGTGAAATTGACCGACGACGTTAGATTTTTAGCATTTATATTACATTTGAATTGCATTTATTTTACGCATTTTTATAAACTCTGCTTGCAGTGCATTCTTATATTTGCTAAATACATCTAGAAATTCTCTCTTTTTTATGGTAATGTTTCACTCATTTAAATGTCTACTGTAACATATTATTTTTTTATTATTTAGCTTTTTATAGAATGTGTTTTTTTCTTTTTCCTAATATTTTAAAAACAAGAGTGCATTGATAAGCATTCATACTAAGTCATTGTAAACGCAGTAACTTTGAAAAAGGTAATTTTATTTATATAAAACTTTTAAATCAGGATCCGGATAAAACTTTTGTAAACATGCACTACTATTCAATTTAATATTCACATGGTTTTGCGATGCAATTAAGTATATTTATAATTCTAAAATTTATTATTAAACTTTTTTGTCGAAACTATGAAGCAACAGAAAATATTTACCAAAGAAATTCAAGTTATTACAGATTTTTAAATTTTAAAAACAATAGTTTTTCTCAAGAAGAAGAAAAAACTATAAACAAAAATGTGAACTTAATTAACTTTTCATTTTTCCCTTAGAAAAATGTGTGTTAGGTACAATTTAAAGAAAATTAATAAAATCAATGGATACAATATCTCTAAATAAAAGGTGAGATTTACCATACAAAGAAGTTTGTTGTAAGTCACGTTTTTAAAAGTAACAGTTTTTCACTAAAGAAGATGAAATAAAAACCTGACAATTTAATTGATTGTTAGTTGCCAATTTAAGAGACGTAGATAATATTTCGTAGAATGCGAGATTTGGCAGAGACATTATGTTATTGAATCTACTTAAATTTTAAAAGCAACAGTCTTTCACCAAAGGCAATGAAGGCACCCAGAACACAATCCGACTAACACAATTTTAAGTGGCGTTTTTTAAAACAAAGGAACATTAAAAATTTTCGATATATTTATACAGTGATAGAAAATTGCCCTTGATTAAAAGAAAATTAATGAGTTCAATCAAAATATCCCGAGAAAAAAAATTATACAGATACAATACTTTTACAGTTACAATAACTTTAACTGTTTATACTGAACAGCTCATATTTGGTTTTATTTGTCCTTATTTTTTCGATCATAAAAGTGAGTGTTGCATGAAAAATGTTCTGAATATCCTTTTACATTTCTTACAAAAAATATGAGACAAAAAATTTCTGTTCTCTAAATTTAACGTGTCCACACTAAAAGTTCTATAAAGATCATAAAATAGCCAGTCTCTGTCAAAAACCATGACGGAAATTTCTTAAACGACTCTATTATTCGGGAATAAAAATAACAAAAGAAGTATAAAAATTATGTAACAGTACTTCAATGCAATCACAATAGTAGCTAATTAATATTCGAAAAACGAATTTCGTTTTCTTCTAAAAGGGAACTTTAGGAACAACACCGTTACGGTTCAGTCCTTATGATTATTTTCAAAATCAGGATACAATATATAGATGTATATTATAGCTCGACAATTGTCATGAACTTTTGAAACAACAATTTAAGATAATCATCACCAAATTAAAAAAAAAAAAAAAACTCTCATTCGTTGGGCATTTCTTTCTACTAATAAAATATTGTTCTGTTATGAGCACAATCTTTTATGCATCTTTCATGCATATATTTGTAAGAACAATTGTGGTTAGGGACATGTCAATTAGTAATCCTAATTAAAACATAAACACCTTTTTCTTTCGAATAATTAAAATATGAAAAATATTGAGATTGTAAAAAAAATTTCAGACACCAAAAAATATTGGCAGAGTAATGTTAATTATTGTTTCCATAATACATTAAAAGCATTTACTACGTTAAGAAAAATGTTTTAAAATAATCCATACCATAAAATCCAACAAAATATAAAATTATTATTAATCATACCACATTTAAAAACAACCTGATGATGATTTCATAGTGAATTATTATATAAGATTTGTTCATTCATAAAACATTATACATAAAAATATAATAGTCTGTATACATATAAATGTATTCACATATATATTCATTTTTACACTTTTTTTTTACCAATTACACTAATTATATTGACAGAAAGTACCGATACATTATAAACGTATACATTTGGTACTTTAGCTACACAATTTTAAAATTAATTTTCTACAATTTAAAAAAATGTTTACTAAACCGAGACTTTTTTTTTTTGAAGAAAGAACAAGTAAAGATCCTTCTGCACACTCCCTCCCCCCCCCCCCACCCCCAAAAAAATTAGTCGTTTCAAAAATTTATATATTTGTTTTTTATTGTTATTATTATTATTACGTTCTTATAATTTTTTCTACGGTTGTTAATATTAATTCTAAAAAAATAAATAAATAAAAAGGAGAAAATGTTCTTAAATTAATAAAACTTTGGTGTAAGTCTTGTAAAATAAATTTTGCATTAAATATGAAAAAAAAAATAACAGACATCAGACTCAAAGTGTTGCTTAACTTTCGTTTAGTCGGTAGCATAAGCATTATCTTTTACTAGCTCTATTTTTATAACTCCTAGAAACTTGAATAACAAAAAGAAAATATTTAAAAAGTTTGCCGGAAGTTTGTAAGCTCGCGTGTAAAGTGATGTATTTAGAATTGAGATATTTGTTACAACTCAAAAAACTCAGCAACTAGAAAAGATTTCCACGCCCACTTTATACCGCTTCCAAAAGTTAAAATTAGACTCTTTCGCATTTAAAACAAAGATATTCGCTAAATATTTAATCTTTCATGCTTTATTATTTTAAAAATATATTTTGACTTATTGAAAATAATCTATACTTTAAAAAAACTTACAATAACTAAACTAACTGATAAAAAGAGTTTATAAAACTCACGAAACAAATTTGTATGTCAACTTTTATGTTTGTAGGTGTACATACAAATAAGTTTTAAAGAATTTTAGCGCGATTTTACGCGTGCGCCTGTTGAAAATGCCTGCGAAACCCTAATTGTCCACTTGATAGTTACTGGAGTTATTCTTGCAATTTTTTTAACATAATATTTCATATACGTTTCAAAACCAGACATTTGTTTAGTAAATGTTATAACATTTTAATTAAATGCTTTGAAATCCTTTTTCTCCTACAGATACAGTTTGACATGTCTTGTCATAATATTTAAATATTTAAGTTTTGTAAGGAAGCTTGTCTTTTTTCCAAATCTACGTGGAATCCACATTCTCCCCAAAAATATAAACATATTCTCCGCTAAAGAAAAGTAGTCATTTGATGTCTTATATGCACGTAGCAAAAGTAAATAAATAAATAAATAAATAATAGTAATAATAAAAGTAAAGAAAAAAGAAATCAACATTGTATTAATGATAGTTTATCTCCCCCAAAGTTACAACGTTTGTAATTCCTATGAATATGAAAACAGAATAATGGTATTGCCTTCCGAAACTGCTAGTGAAATTAGCTTAAATAATGTTCAATTGGAATTACTTCCAATACTACATGGATGAATGACAGTGATTAAATAATGACAATTATGTAAATGTTCAATATATATTTTTTAATTTATTGATGATGAGATTATCATTTATATTTCTTGTTTAACAAAATTATTAAATTCTAAAAAAAATTATTAAACAGTCAACAATTGTATTTTAATCGTTAGACAACAGGACATATATGAAATAATCATCATTTATACTATTATTTAAAATGGAATTTTTTATATAGGCTTAAAGAAAATTGATGTATAACTTTCTTTTCATAAATGATATAGATTCAGTACTGACAGAAAAATATTCAAATATAACAAATTAAATTTGATTTCCTAATATTAGGAACCACGCCAAGAACAAAATGTTTTACATGCAGTATTTTAGAGGTTGTTTTACATTTGTAACAAATCGCATCGTAGAAAATTACTTGAAAGTTAGTTCGAGAAAATTCTAGTTATCATTTACACGTGAAGAAATAAATACAGAAATACGAGTAATAATATTATGTCAAAATAAAGATTTTTTTTTTTTTTTTTTTTTTTTTTTTTCTCAGATGTGAGATTATAGATAAGCATGATTTTAAAAGTACAAAATTAAAAACAATCCTATGACATCTTTGAAAAAGAGATTCCTGTCATTTTTGTTACACGAACTTATAAGTTATTTTTTTTATTTCAAAAGCATATTATATACACAAAAGTATACGCTGCTACAGTAATGTTTTGCAATATTCTTTAGCCTAGGTAATAAGGATACGAAACAAATGAATCGGTAAATCACACTTATTAATAATAACAGTTTTTCTTCATGGGTGTTGGTGTTATTTATGACTGCCGATTATCTGCACGAGGGATATAGACCCGAGGGGGAGTGCCCTCCGTGGGGGGGGGGGGGTCTTAATAAGTGAACCTAATCCGTATTTACGCAAGGAAATCCAAAGTTCAAAGAAATCCACGGAAAACTCAGAACGATTAGGCCCATGGGCACTATTGGGTTCGAACCCAGCACCTCCCGTCTGCCAGCTTTGAGAGCAGAACCTCTCGGCCATTGGTGGGGCATTTTTTTCATGGGGAATTTAAATAATGTCTTATAAAATACTTTGTATTTGTTTTTCTAATTAAATTTAGCTTTAATATTAAACGGGAATCAATAATACAGAAAAGGGTTTCAGCGATTAATTTTCAAATTAATATCATCATGTCATGAAATTTTTGAACAACATCAATTACAACAATGAGGGATTCAGTAATGTAATACATTTAGCATAATTTCAAATATTTTCCAATTTAAGAAAAGAAGAAGAGAAACAAAAAAATATAAGCAATCTTTTAAATGAATGTCTAAGCTTCTTTTGAGAATAAATTTATTATAAAGCCCTCTAATATATTCGAAGGCTAATTAAAAATGGAAATTAAACTAGGACAGATTTAACATCACAAATATTCCATGAATCACTGAACAACTTCTCCCAATGGGCGCTGTTTCTTTCTTTTCCAGAGTTTATCTTCCCATGTACTATTTAATTTTCAAACTAATATCATCACATCATGAGATTTTTGAATAAAATCAACCACAACATGAGCAAATCAGTATCGTGTCACATTTAGCATAATTTCAAATATTTTCCAATTTAAGAAAAGAAGAAGAAAAACAAAAAGATATAAGCAATCTTTTAAATGAATGTCTAAGCTTCTTTTGAGAATAAATTTATTATAAAGCCCTCTAATATATTCGAAGGCTAATTAAAAATGGAAATTAAACTAGGACAGATTTAACATTACAAATATTCCATGCATCACTGAACAACTTCTCCCAATGGGCGCTGTTTCTTTCTTTTCCAGAGTTTATCTTCCCATGTACTATTTAATTTTCAAACTAATATCATCACATCATGAGATTTTTGAATAAAATCAACCACAGCATGAGCAAATCAGTATCGTGTCACATTTAGCATAATTGCAAGTATTTTCCAATTTAAGAAAAGAAGAAGAAAAACAAAAAGATATAAGCAATCTTTTAAATGAATGTCTAAGCTTCTTTTGAGAATAAATTTATTATAAACCACTCTAATATATTCGAAGGCTAATTAAAAATGGAAATTAAACTAGGACAGATTTAACATTACTTCTTACTTTTCCAGAGTTTATCTTCCCGTGTACTATTTAATTTTCAAACTAATATCATCACATCATGAGATTTTCAATAAGATCAACTACAATATGCTCAATTCAGTAACGTGACACATTTATCATAATTTCAAATATTTGCCATTTCAAAAAAAGAAGAAGAGAAACAAAAAGATACAAGCAATCTTTTAAATGAATGTCTAAGCTTCTTTTGAGAATAAATTTATTATATACCGCAGTAATGGATTTGGAGGTTAATTAAAAATAGAAATTAAACTAGGACAGATTTAACTTCGGAAATATTCCATGCATCACTGAACAGCTTTTCCGATGGAACCCATTTCTTACTTTTCCAGAGTTTATCTTCCCGTGTACTTTTTACCTTCAACCCAGACCGTCGACGAATATCCCAATATATATTTCTTCCTATTTCTCAGGAGGTTTAGAAAATATTTCCAATTTACAGCTTTGAGTTACTCAATGAGTCACTGGATTACACATGTTATGACAAATCTACTTGTTTCAATTCTACACTGTGAGGTAATTTTGTAGATTATTGGTTTCTTTTCTAAGGAGCTTTCAGAAATTTAATCGTTTTAATTAACATTGTAGAAATTGGTTGAATTTATTGCTTAAATGTTCAACTTAAGTGTTCGATCAGCATGCAGATGATCGTGCAACTCAAAAGATTTATTTGCATGTGTTTAAAAACAAAACAATTTGCAGTTAAGGATTATTTTGATTATGTTTCAGGTGTTTTCAGCAATTATAATCTATTATTATTATTATTATTATTATATACATAAACTGAAACATTTTGTAAACAAACAGTTTTTTTTTCCTTTTGTGGAAAACTATTGTTTTTAAAATTTCAAAATCTGTAATAACTTGAATTTCTTTGGTAAATATTTTCGTTGCTTTATGTTTTGGCAAAATGTTTTCATTAGTAAATTTCAGGATAAATACTTCATTGCATCGCAAAGGCATAGGAGTATTAAGCTGAATAATAGTGCGGGTTTGCAAAATGTTTTAATTGAAGCATAAATTGAAATTTCCCTCATTCCTAGTTTGTAGAATGTTAGTATGAAAACATTTTTATTTACTAAAATCTGCATACAATTTAACCCTTTTGTCACTCATAAAAGAAAACAAGGTTATTTTCAGTTAAATAGTTTGTACGCAGTTTATTATATTACACAGTAACGTTAAGCTATTTTCATTTAAAGAAATTCTGTAAACAAAGATTAACTGTTAGTTTTAAAAGTGTTTTTCCTTGCAAAACTTATCTGCCATTGTTTAATTATCATCCTAATGAATATTTTCATCACGTAAATAATATTTAATATGAAAATAAATTATACTAATGACATGCGTATGGAAATATCAAGTTGAATTCTAGTCTTTTAACGGATATGTTGCCAATTCCTAGCACAAAATATATAGTCAGATACTAACAATTTGAAAGACGCTAAAACCAGTTTTGAAACATTTTGTAAGAGTATTGAGATATAGGCTATAGACGGTAGAGCAAAAGGTTATTTTTAAAAAATCTGATCAATAAAATCGAAAATTGAAAGAAAATTTATATCTACTTTAAGGGTTGGAAAATGCTATTTTTTCCCAAATTATAATATACAACTACTTACACTGTAACATGAAATTAGTTCTTTTATTTCAAACATTACACAATTTGTGGTGTTTATTTTATTATTTTAGTTTTATTTCCAAGCCACTGCATATATATATTGCAAAATATAATTATTTAATTAATATTAGTTATTAAAAAATGTAAATGCTAGCAGATGTAAATATATGATAATGCAGCATTCTCATATATTTATTATAGTTAAATGTTAAAATTATCATCATTAAAAATATTAACACTAAATATTTAATGTATATTTTTTAAGGTATAAGAAATTATGGAAAAAATACTGTTTTGAGGATATTATATATATTAGATTTTTTGTGTTTGTGTTAGTACAACTTATAAGATTAAAATACAACAACTCTTTTCAAAATATTAACAAATAATTTAACAATAATGAATTAAAATCTCTTAACAGCATTATCAGAAATCGATTGATGAGTATGTTTGTAACTTTTAGAAAACACTTAATTCTGAAACTGCAATGAGAAAATTCAAACATATTCTACTTATTTAGTATTTATGGGTAAATGTTTTCTTTTATGCGATTTTTTATTTTTTTATTTTAATGTTCGTGTATGCATTAATTGTTGTCATCTATGGACATGGAGAGAGATTTGGAAATTCATGAAGTGAAACTCTTCACAAATTTGTGTGTACTACATTGCACTCCAATGCACGTATGCAGCTATTATTGTAAATTATTTTACAAATTGATGTTTATTGAAAAAAGTAACAGTATCACTGGTTATTACAGCTTGGTTGTGGTGATATGTATGGTGCTTGAAAAGTCAATGCATCCCTATATTTTTGGTCACCACATTTGTATAAACTGAAAGTTCATCATAGAATAATGTTATTTAGTACTTATATGTGTTATACATTCTTTATCCAGCAATTTTGTATGATGTACATCCTTATGTTGTATTCAGAGAACTGATAGTGCTACCGGCTTTACTGAAATAACTGTGATGCAGAAGGTTACGGATACACCCGGAACACACCATACACAGTACATTGAAATAAATCAAATACTTGTAATTTAGAAGCGGATTTTAAAAACATTAAAAGACCAAAAAAAAAAAACTGCAAATTACTCACATTTTTAAATGTTTGATTTCCAAAAAAAAAATAGTTTTAAATTAAAAAAGTAAAAGAAAAATCCCAAATAAGCATTTTCTAATCAACATCTTGAGATATAAAATAACATTACAAACTTTGAAACACCAAACCAAATGACAATCATTAAATAGAATTAAAAAATATATAAATAAAAATAAAATAAATGTTTTAATTGTAATTACAAAGGATATTTATAATTACTGTGCAAGGATGCAGCTATTTTTTTCTAAAGTTTCTATTATTATACTTAAATGCGTGTATTTTGATTTATTACCATTTAGTTTTAGTACTCTATTTAATACCAAGACAACAGTTAATGTAACTAAATTTGTTGATGAAAATGTAACGTAAAACGATATGCTTTAAATGGAAGTTAATTAAAAGAGTAAAACGTGCAGATAAATAGGTAAAATTATATTTTCAAAACAATTAATAATAAACATTAACTTTTTACTGATGTCTACTTTTAGCAGTCCAACAAACTGCAACATTTTTAGAAGCTTTTTAAACAATTTTCTTTGCTTCAACAAAATAATTCTTTAAAAAGTTATTTATTCTACTTTGTTCGAATAATAATAGGTAATAAACATATTTGCAAAATAAACAATCATTTTAGAGAAGAAATAAACATAATTTTCTGGGTAGTGCCAATGGTGCTATATGGTGCCGAAAAGAAAATGATCACGAAATTAACAATTATCAGAAAGTTATTTATCCAAAACTTTTTTCAGAAAAATAATGTAAAATCAAGAGCACGATCAAAACAATGGTCTTACCTGCGTCGTAGCTGATGTTCCGTTATAACCAAATTGCGGACATGACATTTTCAGCAGGAGGGGACACTCATACAAATGGCAGTCCAATGGCCCCGTTCGTAAAAAAATCCATCAGTGTTCCTACATGCATTAAATTCTTCAACAAAAACAATATTGTTGTTGGTTGTCAATTGAAGGAACGAACTCCCGTAGCACAGTCAGCGCCGGAGACTGAGGTTGACAGGTGGGCACAATCAAAGAATTCAACTCCAACAGCGTCCACCGGAGGTTGTCCTTCAACCAAAACAACAAATGTCAAAGCGTTCGGTCGGAAACTATGGATGAATTCTAAAACAGAAACAACGTGTTGAGTAAAACAACAGCCTGTCGCTCGCGTGTGTGTAGTCTTATTTCGCCCGGCTCGACTGTCGGCAAGATCGTTGCGCTACCGATCGTGTGACTCTTAACTCCGCCTACCGCCGACGCGGGTGGATGCTTGAATCGTCTCAAAGAGAACCGACCAACCAACCAAGTACTCTTTTCTACTCTTTCGATAAACCATTCGTTAAAAGAGAACTTGATTGAAAGCACATTCATCCAATGAAAAAATGTTACAAGATACGGCGTACCTCCTACTACGAGTTCTGTTTTTCCTTCTGGACAAATGAGTATGGATGTGTATCACAGAGTTTGCGGTGGTGTCCAACGTGTGCACCCCGATGATACCGGATGGTTTAATCCCCCCTTTCAATGTGTATCCTTGTGTATAGCACGTATCTTTCTGTAGAAAAGGGGGGAGGGGATACCACCCTTAACGCGGCTTATGGAATGGTTGTTCAGGAAGGTTGCTAGCTGCTGTTCACATCTGTTAAGCATGGAGGGGTTTACAGAGAAAAAATTAGAGGGAGTTTGTAGCGTTTCGTTATTTTCCTCTTTTTTTTTCCAAGCTTCCCCATCTGAATTAAAAATTTTGTAATGACTCGTCAAAAACTTTTATATCCATTCTGATGAGAACCTTTACGTTAGAAAAGGTATGTCTTAGACCTACAGTTAGTACGTTATTTAAAATCGAGTAGAAGTGAAAATAATTATTAGAAGAGAAAAATTTTGAACTTTTTTTATAAACAGTCTTGTAGTTTAAATGGTTCAGATTTGTTTCTGTGGATACCCTGTACTTAAACTTGATGAAGCCTTTACATTTTACTCTTGTGCAAATACGTTTTTCCCTTCTTTTATTTTTTTTTTTTTTACCTTTTTTGTTTTTATTTTTATTCTCTGCGCAGAAACTTGTGACAGTCTCTCACTCAAAATTTCCCCCGCTTTTATGTTTCTTGTTTTGCTTTTGCACGTCCCTTGTCACTCTTTTTTCTTTTGTTAAAGCGCACTTCTATCATATATTTTTTCAGCCTGCCAATCTTCACTTTTAAATATATCTTTGTAATACAGCTTTCAAAATGTTCCGACGTTTTTACATAGTTGCAACTCCGCATCCTTCTTTTCATTTTTTATTTCTACCACGTGTCAACAGTGTTTTTTTTTTTTTTTCTCATTTGGATGTAAACTGAATAAGAAATTCAGTAGAATTGGTCATTTGTTTAATTCTGAGTTTTAATTAAGAAGTTTCAATTGTAACCTGTTACATATGTACAGTCGTTGGGGAAAAAAAAAGTAAACAACCCCTACTAACTCCTCAACAAATTATCGTAGACAAAAGTTACTGGTATCGAACGATTAGAAACAAAGCCTATTTTTAAATGACGTATATAAAATTCGCATAGGGGCCATCTACATATTAAAACGAACCACAACTTTGTTTTTTTCAATTGCAATACCCAATTTTAACGAGATATTTCAAATCTTTGGTTCAAACTATGCCTAGACACCAAATTTCAAGTCATTTGAATGATAAGTTTTTGAATTATAAACATAAAAAATTTACTGCTTCTAATGTTAAATTACATTTTCACATTTTTATTTATAACTTCTGAAATTATGATCCTAATGTGCTAATTTTTTGTGTCGCAATAATACTAATATGCCCAAACATAAATACATTGAATTTGCAATTTTTATAATTTTCTGATATGAATTATGAATTATGAAATTAATATTAAAAAAATTATGAATTGCAACCTATAATTTTTTTGATGGATTTAGATTTATTAAGTCCTGCTTTATGGAAATCCAAAATTTCACATTTTTCTTCCAAGTAGTTTTCAAATTATGCTTAAAAAACGGCAAAATGATAGTTTAAGGGACCGTCTATGATAGAAGTGACTAAATATTTTGAAATTTCTTATGCTATCCTGTAATCTAACAGGCTTAATTGACTGCTTAAGGTGCCTTGATCAAGAACAGAGCTCTCTCGGTTAACAATCGAGTACCAAACTTCAATTTGGATACAGCCCTTAAAATACGCTCGTTTTAAAATAATTAATTTCTCGGAAAGTTATGGTACGAATTGCATAAAAAATTGTTTTTGGACTAATTGAAGGGTGTAGAGTTCATTTATGCTGTCAGAATTGTGTACTGCTATTGAAAAAACAAAGTTATGGGTCATTTTAATATGTAGATGGCCCCCTAAGCAAATTTTACATACATCATTTAAAAGTAAACTTTATTTTCAATCGTTCGGTACCAGTAACTTTCTTCTACGATAATTTGTTGAGGAGTTACTAGGGGGTGATTACTTTTTTTTTTTTTTTTTCCACGACTGTACTTGTAAGTATGTCTCTTTGAAATCGCAATGGAAGTTCTGACTAAACCCTACGTAACTCATATTTAAAAATTCAAACTTGCAGTATACATGAAATCTTAAAATTGAAAAAAATGGGAAGTTATCTACAAAACAGGTGGGAAAATAGTCTCATATATATAGCTAATAAATTCAACTGATTTCTCTCTATATATACATCAGCTACTTTTAACATTTCAAAAGCATGTTAATGCATTTTAAATAAACCAGCAGTTTGGTATAAATATATAAAGTTGAATTATCTTTGAAAAATAAATAATAATTAAAATTATAAAGACAAAAATATATAGTTTATCTATATAATTGGATTTTCGAAAGATAGGTAGGTCTTGTTAACACATCCATAGTTCCTAATACATTGTAAATAATGTTTTCCGCTTGCAAAATTCATGAAAACATTGCAATAAAAGGAAAATATTTTTTGCGGAAGCAGTTGAGAAATAAATCTTAAAAAACTGGTGAAAAAATACTTATTTTTTAATTGCACGCCCAATATACTTGACAGTTTTCTTTTGCTTACAATTATCATTGCAGTTATTTTTATGACTGCACTAAACAGGATAAAAAGCAATTGCGAATATTTGTTTGATACAGTAAATATATTTTTTGTGGAGGTAAACCATTTAAAGATAAATTTTTCTAAAAATACGAAATAGATATTAATTTGAATTAGTTAACAAAAAAAGAATAGGCAAATTTAAAGTAAAAACTATGTTTTAACCATCTTAAAATGTACCCAACCCCCCTCCAAAAAAAAGTGAATTAATTTCAATATTTACAAATGGTTAACTTTCTAAACAGGAAAACAAAAATAAGAGATAATTGGCACCAAAATACTTTCACTTAAAAAAAAGAGTTTTATCGCAAAAAAAAAAAAAAAAAAAAAAAAAAAAAATCACCTGACCGCAAAAATTTAACTTTAGCGCTGTAAAAAAGCAACAATATACGGAAACGAAATCCTATTATATATAAAACTAGTTGGATGTGCCAATCCCAAAACTTTCTTCTATCTTATACATCTTAATATTTCAAAACCTAGTTACACATGTTAATACTTCAATATTATTAGTTCAATACTATACCAACTTTGATTTTCATCTTAAATTTCTGCTCAAGTCAATTAAACGGACTAAAAACGAGTTAATCTATATCATGATATTTGTTAAAATTATTAATTTTTCCTTATTCTGTGGTTATCAGCTGTTTGCGAATAGCCGGCTTAGCAGGAAGCGAGTTCCCGCCGCTGCATGAGCCGCAGATGCACAATAGAACTACGAAAAATCAAGAAAAGTATACAAAAATCGCTAGCACGGGCACGGAGCCCCTTTACCGCGCAATATTTCCAAATTCAAGGAGGACCTGTTGGCCAAAGCCAAAAACAAGCACAAACATTTTAGTTCAATTGTATGCATAATTTTATACGCTGTTCGATGGTACAATAATGAAAATGGCACAGAGATCGGAATTATAGCGCCCCCTTCTTTCGGAATTTTTTCAAGTTCAAGGAGGACTTGTTTGCCATAGCCAGAAACATGCACAAAAAATTTGGTTCAATTATATGGATAACTTCATACACTTTTCGATGGCACAATAACGAAAATGGTACAGACATCGCAATTATAGTGCCCCCTACCGGGAGAATTTTTCCAAATTCAGGGAGGACCTTCGTGACATGACCAAAAATAAACACATAAAATTTGGTTCAATTCTATGCATAACTTCATACACTTTTCGACGGTACAATATTCAAAATGGCACAAAAATTGTACAAAAATCGCTATTACAGCGCCCTCTACGAGCGATTTTTTTACAAATTAAGGGAGGACCTCCTTGCCATAGCCAAGAACTTAAAATTTTTTTTTTGCTTTAATTCTATGCATAACTTCATACACTTTTGGACGGTACAATATTCAAAATCGCACAAAAATCGCTATTACACCGCCCCCTAACGGCGAATTGTTTGCAAATTCAGGGAGGACCTGCTTCCCATATCCAAAAACTTAAAATAAAAATTTGGTTTAATTCTATGCATAACTTCATACACTTTTGGACGGTACAATATTCAAAATCGCACAAAAATCGCTATTACAGCGCCCCCTACCGGCGAATTTTTTCCAAATTCAGGGAGGACCTGCTTGCCATATCCAAAAACTTAAAATAAAAATTTGGTTCAATTCTATGCATAACTCCATACACTTTTGGATGGTACAATATTCAAAATCGCACAAAAATTGTTATATCAGCGCCCCCTACCGGCGAATTTTTTCCAAATTCCGGGAGGACCTGCTTGCCATAGCCAAAAACTTATAATAAAATTTTGGTTTAATTCTATACATAACTTCATACACTTTTTGATGGTACAATGGCGACAGACAGACGGACAGACGGACGGACGGACAGACGGACACACAGACAGACAGACATTTTCTATAAACATGTTTTTTGGAATCTCTGACCCCTACAACATGCAAATCCGTCGAAAACCGGAAGTCGAAAAAAATTTCGATTACAATACTTTCTTCTATTCAAGATAGAAGAAAGTAATAACGTTCTTTATAATTCATTTTCTATAGGCAAAATTTATTGATCATAAAAAATATTAAATTAACCTTTAAAAATTAATCTTAATCTTTTTTTTTTCCATAAGAAAAATTACACACTTTTCGCTGACATTGAATTCATTAAACATAACAAAAGGACGACGTACAAATTATATGGAAAAGGGGCCTATGTGGAATTGACTGAAATTTTTAAATGCTACTTCATATGATGCTGTTCAAATGTGTCAATAGACACGATGCCGAAAAATGGCTAGTTTTGATACTATGTCCGTAGATAGATTTTAAATCATTTTACATAATTGCCAAAATTTCTTTTTCCCCCCCTTTCTCCTCTTCAACTAAAAGTAATTTGAACCATACAAAAAATTGTTTAACGAAAGGTTTCCTAATTGCATGTGTTTTCAATTAGTTTTTATTATGTAATAAAATTTCTGGTTTATTTTATTCTAAAAAAAATATCATACTTGCATCATAATATAGTAACTTTTAGTCTTTACGATTTTTCAAATCAAACTAAACCAGAAAATTTATTTAGTAAACATGTTTATTATTTCTTAATTTCTTAAAAAATAATTTACATTTGTCTAGAGTAGCTTTTTGCCCAACCCTAATATGTTTTTTCGCTGAACATGTTTGAACTTTAAATCATTAATCTTTTAAATTCCAAAAGCTCATCTTTTTACTCACTTCATCATTTTTAAGATTCTATCATTTTTCTTTTTACAACTACACAGTGGTTTTTTAAACTACCGCTATACTATCATTTTTAAAACAAAGTTTAACATTTAAATTAAAGTAATGTAGGCTATTTTTATCATATTTTAATATTTTATATTTTTTCTGAATTTTTTAAAATACCCTCTTTTTTTTTTTTTCAATTTTTGTCACTTTTCCTTTAAATTTTTCATAATTTTTAACTTTTTAAAGTCGTTTTTAACTACATTTAAACTATCTCCCAATGGCTCATTTATTTTTGCAAGACATTTCATACTCACACTGGGCGTAAAGTTGACTGCAACTAGGAAGCCCTTCAAAGATTTCTAAACAGAAAACTATTCTGTTTAGAAAAATTAATTATGTTGTAAGTAAACTACAGTTAGTCTCTTTACTTTTCCCAATGTCTCACCAATAATAAGACATCATTCAACTGAAGTCGCTGACAAATCGGAAGCCCCTCAACTTTATACTGTTAAGTACTGTTATAACTTCCCTCGTTCAAAGTATGTTTACTTAACAAAAAAGAAAAAAAAACACTAGTCATTTTTCAAGATTGTGCCCAGTGAAATGTTTGTTTAGTAATCACTTGGACTTATCAAAATTTCAGACAATTCCACCAGGATCACATTTTCACAAACAGTTAAATCTGTCTAAGGCAAAATCGCTTGGGGCTGAAATAAAATTCTGCCTTAGACAGATTTCCGGCTTAGACAGAAATATTTTATAAACATCCCGTTCACAAAGTATTAAACATTTCTTTGGCTAAAAATTTAAATTAACGTATCTTTTAATTTTTTTAATTAAATAAACACGAAATATTTGTACACATTTTTATATATTTATAGTAATACTAGGGGGCTCTACCCCCTGCAAGCTACGCTCGCCAACCCCCGTTCAGACACCGCAGAATCTAAAATCACGCTAATTTGATCGGTTTTTAAAGTATTAGAGAATATTGAATTAAAATGAAAAAACCTATAGCGATCTCCCAGTAAACGGATTTCCATTCAATTCCCTTTGATTGAGAAAATTTAAGGCCAAATCAGTTGCTGTTAAGACATTCGATGGTTGTTTTCATATTTGATTAAAGACGATCAGTTAAACATTTGAAAAGAAGCTAAAATAAAATGAATTAAGTAAACAGAGTCTTTGCCGACCGGTACTTTTTAACAGCGTTATAAAACGATTGACATATTACAATTTACTACAATAACTACAATTTACTGCTTTAACCCCTTCAAGGGCGGTAGCTCATTTTTGGATCACTTAATTTTAATTCTTAAATGCCAAATTGGCACCAGAATATTGGAATGAAAAATTTCTTTTATTAAGTGAAAAAAGCATTTTCGTATTTCGAAATTTGTTTGTAAATTCCGGTGCCATTCACTGATTTCAACATTTTACGAATAGAAGTTCCTTGCCCCTGAAAGGGTTAAACGCATATTAATGTATTTATTATTTTAAAGTTTCCTTTCTATTTTAATATTCATGTGTAAATACAATTTTCTAGTCATAATTTTCAATATTTTCCTGCTTTTAACTCGTACTCATTTAATAGTAAATTTAAAGTTTTTTTTTCTGTTTTTAATAGGCATGTGTAAGTAAATTTGTAATCGTTAGAAATATTATCCTTTGCACTGTTTTTAGAATTGAAAACAATCTCTATTATAATAGCCTAGGTCATGCCACTTTCATCAACAGTTTCTTCGTTTTTCATAAGAAAGGTTTCCATTTTGATTAAAGAATCAAAAATTTTTTTTCGAAAAAAACTACATAAAGGTTGCTATGATCGCAAAGAATTCTTGGTACTTTTATGTTAGCCGGGCTGAAATCTCGCCAATAGCTTTTTTTGGTATTTTTCCGTTATACGGACACCATGCCAAAATGTATGCTAATGCGCCAATTATTTCAACCCTGATCGCGAAAAGGATTTTTATAGTAAAACATGCGAAACATTGTGATTTGCTATTATTTGCTATACTTTATTGTATAACAGTTATTTGTTCATTTATTTTAAGTATATATTTGTGATTTAGTAAAATAGTTCATAAAAGTCTGTAGTTTCCAAATGTTATATTTTTAAAAGACTCACTTTACTATCGACAGTGTTTCTTCTTTTATTTTTCAAATGTTTCAATTCACATGATTTTCATTTTGCGCCAACTATTACGCTTGGCGACAATGGTGTCCGTAAACGGAAAAGTACCCTTTTTTTTTAACTCGTAAGTTACCATTTTTTTATTTTTTGAGTGGTAAATTAAAACGGTACTACTTGGTTATCCCATTGACCAAAAATAAATCTCCAGACAATAAGATTAAACGATAGTAATGGTTGATCGAAAATGTAACATTCACTTGACTGTAAGGAAGTTACACGTGTATACGCCATCAAGTGATTTTTATTTTGACGCTTTATTTGTATTTGAATTTTTATACTAATTTATTTGTTTTTTCGTTATTTAAAAAAAAATTACCTCAACTTGTGTAATTTGGCGAATGGTTTGGCGATTTATATAATTTGGCGATATTGGTCATTTGCTTTGAATTTGAAATTAAATGTTATGATTTGCTGCTTAATATTTAAAACAGATGTTATATACGCACCGGGTTTGGCGTGATTTTTTTTTACGACAATTTGGCGAAAACCTCGTTTTCGAATACCAGTTATATATGTATTTTTAAATTATTTTTCTATTATTTTTTAAATGAAATAACAATAAATAAATAAAAAATAATTAATAACTATAGAACAAAGCAATTTATAACATTTTTTTCTTAAATAAAAAAGAAAATAAATGTAAATAAACATTTATTGATGAATAAGCAACAATACACTGTAAATTGAAATGTCTGAAATTCAGACACATAAGTGTCTGAAACTGAGTGTTCAATTTTCAGACATTTTAAAGTGTCTAAATTTTTAAGACGCTTGTATGTGTCTAAATTTAAGACATTTCAAATGTCTGAAATGCATCCATGTTTGACCACCTTTAATTTCTCTGCAAAAGCAGTCATTTTTTCGGAAAGCCTTATACACAGAAAAAAAAAAAAATCCTTTAAAATATAAAAATTGTACCGCCAATCAAGACGCCAGTACAATTTACGTATTTTAATGAAAATTTTCTTCAATTTCTGGAAAAATTTATTTATTTATTTATTTATTGGAAAATTTCTGTATTAAAAAAAAAAAAAAAAAAAGTGAAGGGTACACACGTTTTCAATACAAGGTCTCGCACATTTTACATGACTAACTACTTTTACTCAATTTACAACAACATTGTATTTAACATATACCTTAACAACATTGCACCTACTCGTCGCGGGATACGAACTCGCGACCTTATGGTCAGTAGACTATGCGATAATCCCTCTCGGCCACGCCTTCACAGCTAGGAAATTCAAATATTGTTAGTTACCTGTGACTCACAATTTATTTTACGGAAACGGTAAATATTTTGTCTATCTGCTTATAATTTTGAAAGATTTCACACATCTTCTCTCTAGAATTTTGAATATTTTGCTTTTTAATTTCCTGCAATGTAAGATTAGCAGAAGGTTTTTTCTACTTCTACCGAAGAAATTTTCAGAACAGAAATATTATTGTTAATACAGATGACAGACGTTATTTTTGAAATATTAAAATATTTAAAATGTTTTGACAGTGCATATGTATATATATTACATATATATTTAATTAATATCTATATATATTTAATTCGGTCTTGTCCGGTTTCAGTTGTGTTGGGGGGGGGGGGGCGTAATTCAACGACCATTAAAAATAAAATCAATTTTTCATTTAAAAAAAATGCATATATTTTTGCCCAAAGCCTGTGTTTAATGTTAATGCGAAGGTATGTGTATATAAAAGTGTGCGAAGAAATATAGTGTTCTATTTTTTGATTTTTTTTTCTTTTTTTTTCAGATCGGTTGAATATATGGCAATTTTTTTTTAATTGGACTCATTAATTCCTATATATTCCATATTCCATATGCCATATATTCTGAACAAAATTTCTCAGTTATAAATATTGTATATAATTTTTCTTCAAAAATAATAAAAACCAGTGTTTTATAGTTGCGCAAATAATTTTTATCTTCCTTTTTTTCGATCGAAATACAGGTTAAAAGTTTTTGATGAGACTAATTTTCTTACGGTGAAATGAGATCATTCCTGAATTAAATCAATACTCAATGATTAGCTAAAACGTTATGTAGTAAAAAATTTCAGAAATATTCCATATAATTCCAAAATAATAGTTATAACGAACTAAAATAACTTCTCAAAACACCATTAAACACTTAAATGCGCAAATTAATAATAAGTTCGATTTTTCTTATTCAATATAGATGGCGCCACAGTTTTGGGATATATTTCAATTATTTTTCTTATGCGAAAATTTCATAATTAAACTTGACGTTTTCTTTAAATTTCAGAGGGAAATAGCATCAGCATACCCTTTGGATACCACACAGATTCAGTGATGCATCCAGAATTGCGATTTGGAGGGGACTAGCATATTTTAGAGGCAGTGTTATAGTTGTAAAAAAATGCAAGCGTCGTAACAAGCTGGAAAGTTTTGGTTGGTGTAATTCTGAATGTTTTTAAAATGTTAAATAATGAAATACTGTACTGTACTAATATATACCTTTGTTTTTGCGATTTTTTTGGTGTGTTTCCGTATTTGGATAATTTTAAAGTGTGTTTGCAATCAAACAATTTAAAGTTTTATTATTAAATTATCAAAATATTATGGAGGTTAAAGTGTGCAAAAAGTTGCACTGGATCTTAAATTTATAATTAAGTAAATATTTTTTTTTCTAAAGTAAATTTTAAAAACATCAATTAATTAGTTTACTTAAGTATAATTAAGTAATTAATGTTTATAATTAAGTAAATTTTAAACATGCTATAATTTCGAATTTCATAATAAAATTTAAAAAAGAGAAAAAAAAAATGTGCGACAAAATTAATATCTTTTTAAAAATTCCGATTTTTTAAGGATCTATTGAAAAATAATAATATTCTTTCATAATTAAAAAAAAATAATTAGTCTAGTCTGGGAGAGGCTTCAGCCCCCTTAACTCCCCCGGTAGATGTGCCAATGCACTAGTTTGAATATAAATAAATAAATCATCTCTAATATACGTGAGTTTAGAAAATTCTGATTGCGAAATATGTGGATTTGTCCTTGAAAAATTATATTATACCTTTTAAATGGAGAAATATGCAACAAATGGAAAATTTTCTGGAATTTACGGAAGAAAATTTATATTAAAATACGTAAATTGGCGTCCCAATTGGCAATATAATTTCCATATTGTAACGGTTATTTTTTACAGTGTATAAAGCTTACAAAAAACAGTGAACAATTGATTGCCTATAGCAAAACTTGCAGGGTGATCAAAAATGGATGCGATTCAGACATTTTAAATGTCTTAAATTCAGACATATACACGTGTCTTAAAAATTAACACACTTTAAAATGTCTGAAAATTGAACACTCCAGTTTCAGACACTTATGTGTCTGAATTTCAGACATTTCAGTTTACAGTGTTTATACCATGATCATATAGTAAGACACTTAAGTGTCTTAATTTCAGACACCTATGATGTCTGAAATTCCATATTCAGACACTTAAGTGTCTGAATTACTCTTTCAGTCCCATATGTGTCTGAATTTAAGACGCCCTTATTTGCAGTGTAGCCGGGTTACCATGTCAGGCAAAATAACGCCATTGTGGCGCCAATTAGGTACGCCGGTGCGTATATGACATCTGAGCCTAATATTTTTCTTTTCGTTTCGTTTAAAAAAATTAAAGAAGTGTAAGCCATTAATTTTAAATGTTTTTTTTTTTCTTAATGAAAATTTTGTATTAAATAAAATGATAACGAAAAAAAAAAGCATTGTTATTAGCATAGATTTAAGGAGGCCAAACTTGGTCCCCAAATTAGTTTAAAATTATAACCTTTTCTAAAATCTGGAAAAAAAAATATCTGTTTGATTAAAATTTGAGTTGCCATCATTAGAAAAATGTATATAAAATTAGAAAAAAAATAATATTTCGAAAACTAATTCGAATTTAAAAATTCTAATACCAATTTTGAAATCTGCGGATTAATATTGATTTTTGGTGTTAATTTCATCGCAAAGTGTCCAATATTTTAGAAGAAATCGCAGTGAAACATAATCAGTTGTTTAATCAGTCGATTCATACTTCCGTTTCATACTTCCGTTTCATAAATTCGTTTCATTAGGATTTTATATATATAGGGTAGATTAATTTACACTACAAATTGATAGTACACAAACACACTGGTATAAATCAGAAAAATTACAGATTTCAGTGGGAAAAAAATTCTATTATCTTAACTCATTTAGAAAAAAAAAATCGAATATTGTTGTTTGTGACTATTATCAATTAGTGAGGCACCCTTCTGACCTCTGGGAGTGGGACTGGACAATATATGTCATTATGAAAAGATAAGGTTTCTTTCCATTTATATTTCCCAGCGGAATTTTCTTCCGTCTGAAACAATAACTTTGCTACATGGAACCCCAAACTGAATGTTCGGTTCCGCGTTACACAGGTTGTTTCCGTCTTAGACAGATTTCTCAAAAAAGTCTACGTTTAAAAATGTGGGACTTCAAAATTTTTCCGCCTTAGTCAGATTCCGTCTTAGATAGAATTCACTGTAATTTGTGCGTGGTACTTTAATATGAAATTTTGCTCTGTGTAACATCTCAAATGTTATAAGAGATTTTTTTTTTCAATTAATTTACTTGTATTACGTGAATACCTTACACAGATTAAAACTCTAAGGTTATTAAGTGTCTCTTACATTCAATTTTAATAAAGCTTCAGTTAAATTGTTGTATCATTGTTGTAACAAGTCTAAATATATTCTAAGAATTTAAAAAAAAAAAAAAAATTCTAAATCATCCTTTCTAAAAAAAACAAAAAAACATTTAATTTATTCTCAAAAGCTATCACTAATTATGTTCTTGAGTATATTATAATTTCAAAATTTCAAAATTTAAGATTATCCTTTATTATCACATTAAGTTTTCCAAATTTGTAGCTAAATGATGAGTCAATTTTGTATGCAATCCAAATTATTATATATTTTTCATTTTTAAATACTAATGTTTATGAATATGTGTACTAGTAACTATTTAAGAGTAACCTATATATTTATTCAACTACCCCACCCCTTCCCTTGTTACAACATTTAGTCATAATTAGCATTGCATTAATTTGGTACTTTAGATTGTTAATCCGACGACGGGGGGAGGAATGTAGCACAGTTTTTTACTATAAATAGTGAAATAATAATAATATGCCCTAATAAAAGCCTATACGCTAGTAACGCAAAGACATCCCAAAGCTATTGTTAAACCAATGGCAGTGTTCTGTTCAAATTTCTCGTTTGACTTTTAATATTTTAAAATGATTTCAAAAATGAAAGTGTCATCAGAAAAAAAAAAAAAAAGTACGAGCGTACCCGATTAGATATCTGTTTCAGATATGCTGTCAATAAATAAATAAAATTTAAAAAATAAAAATATTAAAATGCAAACGAAAAATTTGAAAAGAACACAGCCATTGGTTTAATATTAGCTTGCTAGTACCTTCGAGTTAGTAGCATAGTCTTTTAAATAATAATATTCAACACTATAAAAATTTACATAATCATTTATTAATACAATTTTTAAAATGATAGTTTTTTCCAATTATAGATTATATCCTTTTAAAGATATTATAGTAATTTTAGTAGTTTGGCAATAGTATTTATTTTTGTATAAGCTCCGGTTTTATTGCCATAACGCTTAATAAAATTTTTCATGAACTCAAAGTTTTCGTACAATATAGCACATACAGTTCAATAAATTAATTCTTACGTAAATTAAATAACTAAAATTTTCATTCAGTATAGTGTCCCGATTATCCGAGTTAATATGGATCAAGCTCACCTCGGATAAGCAAAAAACTTGGATAAACCAGATTTACACAAATCGTCACCAACTAAGGAGATGAAATATAAATTTTATATTTCCGTTACTTTTAAAGTAAACGGGGAATGAAATTGTTTATTTGAAAAATCCTTTGGTAATTTTTTGTTTGTTAAATGTCAATATTGCTTACCCCCCCCCCCCCCTCTCTTTTTTTTTTTTTTTTTTTTTTTTTTTTTTTTTTTTTTTTTTTTTTTTTTTTGCTGCAGTAGTACGCTACTGCATAGATACCAATTTCTAAGATTTTTTTTTTTTTTTTTTTTTACCATTAAAACTTACCAGTAAATTTTGCCTAATTCAATCACCGAAATCTGACAAATGCCAATGATTAAATATGGAAAAAAATTGCATAAAATTTTTCAGATAACAAAACCGTACAAACTGGCAGCTATGGGATTCTATTACTCATTTTCTTCTGATGGACAGATAGATTCCATTATTATGAAACATCCATTATAAATGAAGCGTTAGGTGAAGATGAGAGATCAGTCTTAAAAAGTTAGAACTCTGATTCTCTGGTCAGAATGTGGAAAAAAATTGCCATAATTTTGTTCTCGGATAATCAGGACTCTGCTGTAATTGTTAAAAAAAAAAAAAAAAAAAAAAAAAAAAAAAAATACCCGTAAGATTTATAACAAACATTGCCATTCAGGGTTCGTACGTTATTCACTTTTAGGTGCACTATTTCCGGATAGTAATTTTTGTAAATATTTAGTAATCTTTTTGTAACAAGTTTCTACTACACTGCTCAAAACAATTAAAGCATATTTGAAGTTTTATATAAAATAAAGATATAAACGAAATTTTTTTTGCCGAAAATAGAAGAAGAGAATCACAAATGCAAATTTTTCTGGTTTTCAAACTGTAGAGTATGCAAATTTTGAGTTTGACGTCAGAAACGTTGCTTCAGCGGCAGCGAATGAAATTTGACTTTCAACTGGATAAAAGAGAATGAAGACAAGGATGATCGGCATTCAGTGATTGCTTTGTTTCGATGAGTACGATGTCTCGGCGAAGTCATTTGACAGATTCAGAAGCTTTGAGAATTGTTGGTAGGTTAGAAGGGGGCCAAACTCAAGCCGAAGAAGCGCAAGCCATTGGAGTATCACAAAGTGTCATTTCCAGGATCTGGAACCATTTTTTGGAGTGGATGTGCAGGCCGAAGACCAGGCAAGGTCGTAGACGGGCAACAACGCCAAATGAAGACCGGTATTTAGCGTTAACAGCTCGGAGACACCGAACCATGAACGCTACTCTTCTCCAACAACACCTTCGCTCGGCTACAGGCACCACGATTTCAACTCAGACTGTCTGAAACCGGCTCCATGCTGTAGGTCTGTATACTCGCCGACCGATGGTATGTGTTAGATTAACATCAAGGCATCGTCGCGACCTCAGGGAGTAGGCAACCGAGCATGTCAACTGGAGGAGAAATGAATGGAGCAATATTCTGCTTTCTGACGAGTCCCGTTTTTCTGTGCATCCGGATAATAGGCGTATTTTCATCTGGAGGGACCGTGGCAGTAGGAATAATCCTGCGTTCGTGCACGAAAGTGTCAGATTTGGCGGTGGAGGAGAGTTGGTGTATGGTGGCATCTCCATTGACGGGCGCACTGACCTCTACACCATTCGAGATGGAGCTCTGACTGGTCGCCGATATAGGGATGAGATCCTCAGACCTATTGTAGTCCCTTACGCTGCAGCAATCGGAGATAACTTCATTTTAATGGACGATAACTGCAGGCCACATCGTGCAAACCTGGTGGAGGATTTCCTTTTCGAGGAAGGAATCGTTCGAATGGAATGGCCAGCGTGTTCTCCAGACATGAATCCTATCGAGCACGTTTGGGACGCTCTAGGAAGACGAGTTTCTGGCCGCCAACAACCCCCACAATCTCTCCAAGAACTGGAAAGAGCTCTTCTGGAAGAGTGGGGCAGAATACCCCAACTCGTCATTAATAGCCTCATTGAGTCCATGCCTCAAAGGTGTTCAACGTTGCTGGCCGCCCGTTGAAACCATACCCCCTACTGAAAATGATTTTCTTTGAAGAAAACACCTTTTCTTATTCTTTTTTTCTCATATGCACAAATTGTGTTTTTTTCCTTTAGTACACAAATACGCAATAAAATGCATTTTTTTCTGCCAAACATGTGTAATTTATTCTCACATAACCTACTATGTCTGTCGACCATGTATCAATCAGCTAAACAGTTTACCAGATACAAAATCCACCTAAAACTGCAATATCATTTAATTGTTTTGAGCAGTGTATTAAGTAAGGCGAAGATTACTACTGGGAAATAGTTGAACTTAAAAATAAGGAGAGTTAGAATCCTGCCATTTTATTATCAACACTGTTTTGTTAAATTTGTTCCACAGGCACTTCCTACCTATTTTATTAAACAAGGCGTCGGAAATAGTGGTATTCAAAACTAAAGACAGTTAGAACCTTATCATTTTATTAATCGTCTCTGTTTTATTAAATTTTTTATACAACCAGTTCCTACGTATCTTGATCTTATAAATATCTACAAAGCAGAAAAAAAGATAGAAAGAAAGAAAAAAAGGAAAGTAAAAGAAAACGAAAAAAGAAACAAAAATGGAAAAGAATGTGAGCGGTATTTATTGTTGTAATACATACTTACTTCAAGTCTGTATATTTTAAAATTATTTCAACGTTTGTATAAATAATAAGAAAAAAACTAACGATTAATAGCAAAACTAAATGTCTCAAAGTTTAATACGAATTTTATTTTTTAATTTGAGTGACTTGTCAACTACAAAAAAAAAAAAAAAAAAAAAAAAAAAAAAAAAAAAAAAAAAAATTCTTGCATTCAAAATTTGATTTAAAAAAAAAACAAACTTTAAAGTATCTAGATACACGTCAATATCTACACTAGATAAAAGTTCAAAATTTAGCGACGATAATCTTTTGCACACAATTTAAAATTAAATTCTACCCATTGGAATATCGGAAGATTCTAAGAAATAAAACAGGAAAATCTATACTATATTTATTGCATTGGAATTACTACTTCTATAATACATTTATGAATTAGTTTTTCATTAAAAGAAGTTTTCGTAGAAGTGATTTAACTCTAATTTAAGTGAAACAGTGTAACGCAATTTGCGTTAAATTAGAAACAAGCTTTTGTTAATAATTTCTTTAAGTTCTTCTGCTAAAATTTTCCTTTCTCGTAAACTTTTTTTTCTTAATCATCAAGTTTTAAAATTACACATTTTAAAACATAAAATAATAAAATTAATTAATGAAGAGTATATGATTTTAAGGAATGGAATTTTGGGAAGGAGCCTATTTTATTAAGAGGAATTTTGGGAAGGGACATGTTTTATTAAACGGATTTTTCGAAGGTTCCCTAAATAGGCCCCAAATTTTGCCTGGATCGATCCCTGAAAATGCACATATTTAAAGTTATCAGGTGTGCACTCTAAAAACGACATTTTCAAAACTGAGTCAAAAATACTCATATCCGAGTCTGTCGCATAGTGAAAATGGCTCCGAATCAAAATTACCCAAGTTTGAAACATGTATATACTCATTTCTGAAAACACGGACATACTCAAATATGACCACATAACGCTTTATTCATGATGTTTATTCACGATTATACATGATGTTTGTATTTATATATTGTTGATGGCTGTCAAATTAAACCTGCGAAGTCTTTCCTTTACGAATTCATCCGTTCTTCGATTTCGAAGGCTGAAGGATAAAATTTACGCATTCGCGATTATATTACGACGGCTTTTAATTAAGTGTTATTCCGCGAACATGATAAAAATGTAGTTCGCCACATTTCATGTTATAAATTATTACTGAAAGCAGCGTTTCGTTCGAAATCATAACAAATGGAATAACATGAATAAATTCAACTATCCTGGTAAAATTTCCTACCTTTAACGAATGATAAGTAATTTTGTTTGAAACTGGGTATTTCTGGTATTTCAGAATTGAAAGCATTGGGTCTTCATATTTGAAATAAAAAGTTTCAGAACAAAATGAAAACATTGATTTACTCAGATTTGAAAGTGTCATTTTTCTCAGCGTGCTAATAATTGTCACAATCCACACTTTCTTTTCTAAGGTCCAGATTTATGTCAAATGAGAGTCAATTACATCTGAAATTTTATTTATACTTATTTTTTTTCATAGAAGTAGGTACTAAGTAATCTCTTACATTATTTATTGCATAAATAGGCCACGAATACAAAAGATACGTATTAATCTCTAATATAATTTTTATCCAACCAACTTAAATAATGCATACTACATTGGCGTTAAATTATTTTTATTGGTGCTGTATTGATCATATTTTTGTCCTTTAGAACGTAATCACATTTAACAAAATATTTGCGATGAGAGTAGTAGGGAAAAGGGTGTTCGATTGGAGATGTTAGGTGGAGGTGGCATTGGAATCACACTGTAGTACGATGAGGTTTGGGAGAGATTTTTTCGATTGGAAAGGATATTTATTATCTGATCATGTTGTAGTAGGAGGGGCTAAATTCTATTGAGGGGGCTTTTTTTTTTTTTTTTTTTTTTCAAATGAGTCGAATTCGGAGGCTCCTTGAGAATGGAAATAATATATATAAATAAACTATAACATAGTGAGTTCGGTCTTTTCTAGAGGAAGTATTAAAGGGCTAAATTTTTAGAGGTGTTTATTTTTAGAGGGCTTATTTTTAGGGGGCTTAATTTCTTTTTTTTTTTTTTCGAATCAACTTCGAGTAGGAATGGAAATTAGACGATAAACTGATATTAGAACATAGAGATTTAGGTCTTTTCGAAAGGGAGTTTAAGAGAGCCCTAGATTTTTATGGGGAGAAGGGGCTTAATTTTTTAAAAATTTTTTGGAATCGACTTCGAGTAGGAATGGAAATTACACGATATACTGGTATATACATAGTATAAGTTATATAAGTATATCAAACTTGGTATACTAAACTTTTTATACTAAAATATATACTAGAATATATATTTTATAAGTTTTCAAAACTTGGTTAATACTCATACTTGAATTCTGTGTATGATGTAATAAAAATTTCCGATTTTATAAGAAATTTAAGTTAATTCTGAAAATATTATTACCTAGCTAAATAATCAATGATTAAACTTGAACAATATGAAAATCAATCTTTGTACACTAGAATAAGAAAGTTTTTACTAGGATTTTGTTCGCAAATGTATGCTATGTTACTTAAAATTCCACAAAATAAAAGACTTTCAAGAAAATATCCGACCTACATTTTCGAAGACTGAAATGAAAGTGACTTGCGTCTTGTTTAAAACTCATATCAGTTAGATCTCATGACTCATAGAATGTGATTGTATATCATTCAAAAGACACGAGGAAAGCACGTGATATCTTATCTATTACGTCACAATATGCAACGTGATAAGCTCACCGTCTCTTTTCTCAGTTTAAGTATGGTAAGTTCGCTATTTTTTCGATGTGAAGATATTAATATATTGCTTTTATATGCATTTTTAAGTATAGATGTGTTAAAAGTTTTGTAATGTTGATAAAGGATAAGAAAAGAAGTTATATTATTTAAGTGAAACATAATGAAAGTCACACAGACACATAGGTAAACTCACTTTTGATAAATAATAAGCAAATTTTTGCTATCTTATAATCATTTTTTAATACTTTTTTTATTTTATTAGCTTTTTTTTAATTTTTAAAATATTTTCAAATTTTAAAACTGAAAAAATTATTAAGATATTGTTGTTTACGTTTCGAAGTGTATAATTATAGAATATAATGTGGGTAGGATGATAACGTAAAGAAGATTTCTATTATTAAACTAAAACATAGTGAAAGTTTCAAAGTATTATAAACACGGGTATGCATATACATATAGATAGTTAAACTCACTTTTGATAAATTGTAATTTTTTCTACTAACATGTAATACTTGAATTTGAATTGATATAATTGATTTGATTGAATACTTGTATTTGAAATATTGAATGATTGATTGATATAATTAATTAATTTGGTTGAATACTTGAATTTGATATCTTGATTCATCTATTGATATGATATGATTGATTGATTGATTGATTGATTGATATGATTGATTGATTGATGTGATTGATTCATATGACTAATTAATATGATTAAATGAATACTTACATTTAAAATCTAATTCGACTTTTAAAAATTTATTTATTTAAACATTTCTGAAAACTTATTGATTTTTATTGCAAAACTTTAGAAATATTTTTAAAATAACTTTAATTTATTTTATTTTATTTTTTAATTTTTTTTAAACATTTTAATTTTGAAAAACTTTTTGAATTTTTTTTAGCTTTTTATAAAGTATTTTTTTTTTTTTTTTTTGAAAAACTTTGTTCCACTTTTTTTTTCAGGTTTTTTAAACTTTTTAATATATATATTTTTTTACAAAGTTCTTTCAATTTTGATAACTTTTCTAAAACTTTTTTAATATTTTTTAAATGAGTTTCTTAATTTTTTTTTAATTTTTGTAAAATTTTAACATAATTATCATTAATTTTAAAAACTTTTTTTTAATTTGAGTTTCTTATTTTTTTTCTTTTTAATTTTAAAAAGTAGAAATTATAGTATTAAGTTTATTAGTTTGATATTTTTTAGATATGATATAAATATTTTTAATTACTAAAGAATTGTTGATTTCTTTAGTTATACATATGCAATTTAAACTCTAACACTCTATTAAAAGTTCTAAAAGGCAATTATTCTTTTAATCAATTCATTTTGGATGATTTCTACATTAATGGGATTTGAAACGGTTTCACTAACACAAAATAACCCGTTTTAAAATGAGAAAATAACAAAATTGAAATTTTAGGTGTTAATAACATCCTTCCTAGCTGATCAAATTGTTTGACGAATGTTAAACGAATAAGTATGGTACATGTGTTACACACATGCCTAAGAAGTTTCTTATTCAAATCATGCGCTTTTTCTTGAAAATTTTCTAATTCATAGTCGTTTAAATCGATGCGAGAATAATTCTTTAAATTTTTAATTAATATGCCGTAATTATTAAAATTAAACACTAATACCATGTTAGAAGCAACAAATGAGGAACTTTTGTACCTCAAATTAAATTAAAACATTTTTTTTTTTTCAGAAAATTCATATTAGTTGAAAACATCAATTTATAATACATTTGATAAAACAAATTTTAAAACTCATTATCAAGAAAAAAAAAAAAATGTAGTGCTACATTGTTTATCAGAAATATTTCTCGAGATAAGCTTTTTTATGTTTTGATAAGTCAGACATTGTTGAAAACAAAAAAATATTAAACCACCGCTTTTACATAATTGTCAAAGTTTTGAAATGTATAATATTGGTGTGAGGATAACATACGTCAATAAGTAAAACTTGTGAATTTTTTTCTTCGTGATTTCTGAATACTAAGTCTAATCAGTAAAAATTGTGATTTCACAAAAAAAGAAAATAAATAAATAAATAAATAAACTCAATTTAAATTTCATCTAAAACAATAAAAAAAGATTTAAAAACCAAGCAAAGTGAAAACAATTAAATTAATTATATGGTTCAACATATTAAAAGAAAAAACTCATTCTTGATATTTAATTTAAAAAGTTGAAACAGAAAATGTATCTAAAAACACTCAATTATTTTCTAAGAAAAAATGCTTTTTTCCTCCCTCGAAATGAAATAATTACTTTCTCCTCCCCCCCCCCCCCCCAAAAAAAAAAATAAATAAAAAAGATGAAAAAAAGAGTAGGTGGTTAAATAAAACAGAGAAAAGTTAAAATAAATAAACAAAGTATTTATTAAAAATTTACAATTTTTCTTAATAAACAAAATCTTTAAACAAAGGCAAAATATTTTGAAAATGAATTTGAATTCCTTAAAAAAACTTGAATTAAAATAACCCATAAAACGATTCAAAGCTTTGATTTTAATTGGTAAGAATTGCGTTATATTATATGGCGAAAACATTAACCAAAAAATCTATTGATCCAAAGAAAGAATGAGTATACTCACATGAACATTTTTCTGATAAGTATTGAACAAATTTTTGTATATTAAATGTTAGTAATGCACTGTTACTACATAAATCAAATTTCTGACGAAGGTTCAATTGAAAACATGTATGAGAACTTAAAGTTGAAACTCCTTGAACGCAGGAAGTGCAATGAAATTCACGAAGCACATATCGTTCTAATTCCCGTGCAAAACAAGAAATGAAAAATTCTTTGGCCTTATTGAAACTTATGTGAGAATGTCGACAGTCATTAAGATGAATCATCATTTCAATGGGAATTACCTTTGTAAGGATGGTATTAATCATGACATCATTAACCTTAGAACAAATTTTTTCAAGATTTTTAAATTGTTCTTTGGTTAGCTGAAGACAGTTCGGTTTAAGAGAATATCCAATCTCATCCGTCTTAATTAATCGCTGAAGTAGGCACGATCGGTCATCTACAAAAGCTACCAAAAGTTCATTATTGGCTACAAAACTATCTTTCTCAGATGAAAAATGAAAGTTCTTCACATTGTTTCGAAGAAAGTCAAATGCTGCAGAGAAAAAACTGGCACATTCTGAAGTAGGAAACATTTCACCGGTACCCACATTCTCTTTATAGTTTCGAATGTGAACTTTTAATTGAATGTTCTTTGGCATCATGATCACTTCAACGAGTGTTTCCTCACCAATACGCTAACAAAAAGAGGTACATATATGCTTCCAATTCGTGAAACATTCGAGTAAACCATTCATTTTCTGAAGATCCACGTTCTGGTCTTTCCACTAAACAATAAACACCCTTTACATTTTCACTCTTGTTAAAAAAAGACATTTTTTAAAGGTAGTAAAACGAGACGAGGGGTGTATCGAGAAGACAAGGCGAAGCAACTAAGCGAAAAAAGAATGACACATTCACTTCGTCGAGTCGACGTACATTTATGCAAACCCTTATCGCATTATCAAGATAAAACTTTCCTGATCGGAAACGAGAAACCTCTGTGAAAAAGATCACTGTGAAATCACTAATCACTGGTGTGATAACGCAAGTGAAATCATTTATAACAAAGCTAGATAGCAAAACGCATGATATCACGTGACTGAGGGGAAACTAGCTGATATCAACTTAGAAAATTCTCATTTCTAATTACGAAGTTGGATCAAAGGGTTAGAGTTTCAACAAGTTCGTGAATTATGTAAGTACAGTTTTGAAATAATCTAAAATATTATGTGATGAAATTTTAATGTTTAATAATTATTATGTTAAAAACTTGAGTATGCCCTATTTCAAAAACTTTCTTTCTCTTTGAATGTTATTAGTGAGAAATTATTCAAAACAACAACAACAAAAATAATAATATATCTACTTATAATAAAATCTGAGTGCAGGAAACTATCGGAACCATGCCGGTGAGTACCACTCTGGTCTGCGAATCGACCGTAGCTAAACGCCATGTTAGACTTAATGAAAAACATTTCCTAGCATATGACGGCTAAATGATATTTTTCCTACTTGAAATCATGTCTATTCAGCATATTTTCACATAAAACATGTGTATCATATCCATTTATAATGTGTTAAGATCTAAATTAAAATTAAGCTATTATAAACATAGAAATCAGATCTAAACAGACAACTGTTGCCACTCCGATTCAAATTCCAGCAAATCTGCAAACAAATGAATGACATTTTGAAAGCTTCATTTAAAAAAATACAGGTTAACGCCGATGCTGTTCTTAAAATATTTGTAATAGTATATTAAAACCTTTAAATATTTTAACTTTGTTTAAAACCCTCAAAAACTATCCAATTAAGTTCTAAATTTAAGGACCAAATCATCATCATCATCAACAACAACAACAGGTTCTAAATTAAAAATAACGGATAACTGTCGCCATCTGGTGGAGAAAAGATATAACTTTCGCTCTAAAAAGGTCCGTGCAAGCACATTGCATTACATCTATTTTTAATTTTTTTCAGAATGATTATTATTTTGCACAATTTCAGATTTACTGTGACATTTGCTTTCTGTCTTATATGACATAGTAAAAATTATCCGAATATGAATTTCTAAAACTTTCAAATGCGTTTATAATAAAGAATTATTTCAATGGCACTTTAGCATTATTTAAAGGGAAATTAATCCTTTATGTACTGAATTATGAATTCATGAAAATCTCATCTTCTAAAGCATTTTTCGTGAATTTTCGAAACTAAATTGGAAGATTTGCATAATCATTTAATAAATTTTAGAAGGATTTTAGAAGGATTGAAGGATTCATTAAATTTGAATTATAAGGATTTTGTGTAATATTTATAACCCCACTCAAATCTTTTATTTTAAATATTTTTCTTAGTATTTTGTAGAATTAGGAAATCTACAAATATAATGTTCTTACAATAGAAACATAGAAATATTTCTGAATTGAAAAATCCCTCTCCCTCTTTCCCCTCCAACGCCAAGAAAGCTGAAAAGATGCAAAGATTTAAAGAAATCATCCTTTAAAAAATATTTTTGTTTTGTGTGAGCCATAATGCTTACCTCCGAATTCGACTCTCTACATTCGAGAAAAAAAAATTACCCCCCCACCCCCCCTAAAAAAATTAGCCCCTCCTACTACAACATGATCAGATAAGAAATATCCTTTCCAATTGAAAAAATATCACCCAAACCACATCGTACTACAGTATGATTCCAATCCCACCTCCACCTCCTCCTCTCCAATCGAGCACCCTTTTTCCCACTACTCACATCGCAAATATCTTGTTAATCGTGATTATGTTCTAAAAGACAAAAATATGATCAAAACAGCACCACCAATAATAATTTAACGCCAGTGTAGTTTCTGCATTATTTAAGTTGATTGGATAAAAATTATACATCTAGAGATTAATACGTATATTTTGTATTCGTGGTCTATTTATGCAATAAATAATGTGAGAGATTATTTAGTACCTACTTCTATGAAAAAAAAATCAAGTTTAATTCAAATTTCAGATGTAATTGACCTCCATTTGACATGTAAATCTGGAGCTTTGAAAAGAAAGTGTGGATTGTGACAATTATTAGCACACCTGATAAATTTAAATATGTGCATTTTCAGGGATCGATCCAGGCAAAATTTGGGGCCTATTTAGGGAACCTTTGAAAAATCCGTTTAATAAAACATGTCCCTTCCCAAAATTCAATTTTTGATCTAATGTTGAGAAAAGGGACAAACGTCTTTTTCATAAATAGTGGTTAAACCGTCTTACAATAGGCAATTAAATTTTCTTTCTCACCAAAAATATCAAATTCTTAAGAAGCATAGATTGTTATTTATATATTCATTTAATTTCTTGCAGCTAAAATAACTGACCATACCGAAAAGTGAAATACAACGTGGGTGATCTACATGTTTTTTAGTATTAAAGAACATCACTTTCTTGAAATATAATTACATAAAAAAGAAGTTCTGCGTATCTCATTAATGCGTAACGACTCACAGAGAAGCCGGAAAGCTACATTAAATAAACTCATTTTTAAAGAATTTTCGATTATATGAATTGCAGGACAAAATACGAATGGCGCCAACGTGACGATTCCAAGGGCGAACATGACTTCAGAAGTTTGTAGGTAATATCGTCGGCAGTATGACAGCAACAAGGGGAAAGAAAAGTAATTTTGGTATTTTTTAGATTACAATTCTAATAAACTGCCGTAAAAAATAATTTTCAATAAAATCAAATGTAAAAGTTTTCATGGGAGGTTATTTGTTTGATTCTCTTTTCTCCAAATAGATAAGTTATAAATTGGAATATCTTCAGCATAAGCTTGCATTTAAATTCTCAATAATGAATATTGTTTAAAAAATATTTTTTTTTCTAATTAAATAATATAGTATTTTATTATTATTATAGCTGTTTAACCCGTTTTACGTACGGGGGTTCATGAATTTAATTCTAAAACTAAAATTAAAAACAACTATTCGATTTAGTAAAATATTTTCTACTACTGCGCATTTTTTTAATGAAATTTAATTTATCAAGTTGCTATGACAGCAGACAATAAGACGATATCTTTTGAATAAGAGAATAAATAGAATAAAAAGTTTTGTTGATGTTTCTTATAAAATGTTTGTCTTCATTTAAAAAAAAAATAATATTGTAATAATTAAGCGCAATTAAATAATCTCTAATTATCTGCATGTGAGGTAAAAGAATTATCGTAGTACCCTCTGGAGCTTTTTAGTATTGCGGCGTGGCATACGTTATATGTATATCTCTAATTATTAGCATGTAAGGTAAAAGAATTATTGTAATCCCCGCTACAGCTTTTTAGTATTGCAGCGTGGCGTACGTAATATGTATATCTCACATTGGTTAAAGAACTCGAGCGATTACAGGTTGAACATAAAAAAAAAATTGATTTTTATGTGAATGTTTAATTTTTGGCAGCTGCTATAACAAAAATGTTTAAATTTGATAGGAAATTGCTGCTAAATTCGTGGTTTTTTATTAATTAAAAGTTAACTATAAATTATTTCGATTCCGGATTGCTTTAGTTGCCTCGACCGTGTTTTAATACACATGTACATAACATGTCATAATTCTGGCTTCCAAACTGTGGATTTGTATAGCATTACAGACAGACAAATTTTCAGTTTTATATATTAGATTTAAACGAAGCATAATACTATTTTTTTTTATATAAAAAATTTCAATTTATCTAAAACAAGAACGAAAAATCATGCGTAGAGCATAGATTATGAAACTCTAAAACATTCTTAATACTAGAATATAACTTCATGGTTTACTCAAGTGAAAGATGATGTCTAAATGAAAAATTAGAAAAAGGCATAACAATAACATATTTGAAAACCGAATTTCGGCTATTACCATGAATAGTCGAGAAAATATAAGATTTTTTTTTTTTTGCAACCCTGTATATGATCTATGGAAATGTATGTATACTACATAGTATGCTATAAGTTAGTTCAATTAAACGCACAGCACAATTGAAAATTTCCTTTCAGGGATTTCCGACAATAAACAGATATTGTTGAGAAATTTTGTTCGGTCCTGTATATGATCTATAGCATTCATAAATACCAAGTAATAGTTAAATAATAGTTAAAATTTAAAACGCGTACCACAACTATAAACGCACTTTCAATAATTATTGCTTCAGTAGTTCAATTATTGTTAACTTTCTTCTGTAGCCAAATTCTTTTTGTGTCCCTGTAAACGGACGATAAAGTCTATGCATATCTATCTATCTATATTATAAAGGACAATTATATCTGTGCGTAACGGATACGTCATTTTCCGAATGGCAACACTTTGAAATTTGAAATAAAATTTTGGTTTTGCAATTTTCTCTACTGCAAATTTTTAAGCCTCTAAACATCACACATTTTAAATTTTTACACCGTCGTATAAGGAAAAAATGCTCTTTTAAATGCAATTTGTTTGAAAGATGTATCTCAATTTATTTTTGAGATATTAATTTTTTTTGTAGTTTTTAATACCATTTTTCTTATCGTGGCAACAAAAGTATCCAGTTTCTATTGAAAGTCATTGAAAGTAGACGGAAAATAGTCGAAAAGAGGAAATACTGTACCTTTTTGTTGCCATTTTCTCATAAAACCTGAAAAAAAAAGTCTAAATTAAAATACGGGCTATGTCAAGAATATTGTCTGTTATTCCGTGATAATGACGTCATATGCATACTTTTCTACAGACGAAGTTTAAGACTGGATTGTAAAAGTGAATTGCTTTAGCGAATGCAAATGACGTCATTTTGTAAAAAAGCGTGTATTTTAATTCTTAATCCTGAATTATGTTTTCTAGAAGTTCGTCATTTTCACAGCCCAGTTGCTTTGAAATTCTTCACAGATGAAAATGCTTCACTTTTGAATGTAATGTAATGTAATCGAAATCACACACTTACGCAATGTTTTACAAAAATTTAGAGTGTCTTTATAAAATAGAGGTGACATGCAAGTAATAGCGATTTAGATTACAGAAATTTATGATTCTCGCCTGGATGGATTTGCTTCGCCGTGTTAGACAAGCAAACAAATAATTCGTGGTTGAAAATAATATCATGTTCCTGAAATTTTTGTCCAAAATTTTCTCGAATCATTAAATTTTAATGCTATTCTTTAGGGCATTCTACTATAATTTTTTCAAAATAACATAATTTGCTTAATTTAATTTTTCCTAATTTTATATAATCAATACATTTAAAACACAAGTGTGTTTTTTAGTCATCTGCCCTGATCTTTCTGCTGAACCAATTTTGCTAACATATTTTTTAAAACTGAAAGCCCTTCATTTGTAGATGTGATCGCACTATTTATTTTGTTTTTTAAATATCCCTACTTTTATATTTTAATTTTAAAAGCATTTTATGAAATTTCTTCAAAATGGTGAAAATTAGATAGCTTTCATTATTGCAAACAAGAGAGAAATAATGAGGTATTTTTTATCTTTATTCATGCTATTTTTTGATAAAAATTCAAAATTTTTGATAAAAATTGTTGCATAGGGTTTCGTGTCGCAAAATCCCATTGGACACAGAATATTATATGAGGGGCATAATAACGGAAAATGACGTACTGCTTTTAAAAACAAGCATTTTTTCCCCATAAATTTTCTATATTGTTTTTCCTTCTGCATGTGTACTGATACTAAAATTCAGACACTAGGTGAAATGCTTATTTAATTGAAAATGAAGTCATATTTAAAAGAAAACGATCATTTTCTTAGATAAAACTAAACATTTTAACACAAATGCATTTAAAAAACATAAATTACGGAAATCTTTACTCTCCGGAATTGAGATTAGAATCTTAAGTAAAAGGGGCGTCTGTTCACATAAAAGATGTTGCTGACAATTGTGACTTCAAGTTTTGAGTTAAAATTATTTTTAAATGATCAAACTCAAACAAAATAAAAAATTTTTTAAAATGATGAATATGAATATGAGAAGTGCGTAAGCAAATTTTGAGAAAGATAAAATTGCTGTTTTTTATTCCGAAATACCAAGCATAAGAGCCTTAATTGATAACCACATCCTAATAACTGATCTTTATTATATTATACTGATTAAGTATCTATATTATAAATAACAAACGTATCTATGAGTAACGCTGATGTCATTTGCGAATGGCAACACTTCACGATCAAATTTCGGTCTTGAAATTTTCGCTACTGAAATTTTTTAATCCTCTGACCATCGTACATTTTCAGTTTTCGTCGCAAAGGGAAAAAATTTACTTTCAAATGCAATTTGTTAAAAAACTGTATCTTAATTGACTGATGTATTATATTTTCTAAAATAATTTTTAATCATGATTTTTTTAAAGTTTATCTTATCACGTGTCAGTTTCAATACATATTAATAATAAACATTTTGTACATAAAGCAACAAACATTTTTCAGCATTTGTTTCTGACTATTTTTGCATAACGAATTAATACTTCCTTTATAAACAAATAAAATAATAATATTAAAAAACCCACCAATCTAACATATTTGTGAAAGACAAATTAACGAAATTAATACTTCTTTTATAAACAAATAAAAGAATAATATTGATAAAACACAAATCTAACATATTTGTAATCGTACAATTTAAATTTTTAGATCACCAAATATGATTTTTTTTTTTTTTCAAATGGAATTTGTTTGCAAAGTTCATCTCAGTTTACTGATTGTCTATGGTTTTAAAAACAATTTTAAAGCATGAAGTATTTTTTAATTTATCTACATCGGGCGCAGCTCGATTACGAAAGATTAATCGGTTTGCTTTTAAAACAATATAAAGAGTTCATCATTTTCTTACGGCTAAATCCATTAAAAAAAAACTTCCCTATGAATAAATAAATAAAATAATATAATTAAAACACAAATTTAACAGACATGTACAAAGCTTTGAAATTATCATAATGTAAAAGGATGCCGTAAGTAGCAAAATCTGGGTCAAATAACTCTTAGCATGCGGCTATTAAGAAAATATCGCTTTTGATAAATTTCAAAAATTAATTTGATCGTATAATTCGTATTTTCCATATGAAAAATGCTTTTTTAATGTAAGTGGGCAATCTAAAAAATGTATTGCATAAAAAAAATATATATATTAGTTTTCAATTTAAAAAAAATGTTTTCACCTATATTCTTTAACCCGGTAAGCCCGGGTACGATTCCCCTAGCATATATAAAAGTCTCGTGTGTGTGGGTAAAGCCAGGCTTTTCTCCAAGAACACGTACTGCCACCAACGCGCGGTTGGTGTGGTTAGATAGCCCTTGGTCTACTGCTGTTTGTAAGGCAGTTTGGTCGTGGTGGGTGAAAGTGGGAGTTTACAGGGACACTCAAAAGAATTCCATTACATTACGGCCTGTGGGGAAAAATCGTTTGAGATAGTTTTTAATAATGTTACAGCCTTTCGAACATAATGAAATTGAAATGCTTTATGAAATGCATTTAAATATACATTCTGTAGCATATGCGGTGCAAAGAATATTTATTATTCATTTACAGGGCCACACAAAAGAATTCCGTTACATTCCGAGACAAACGTTTGTTTTGTTTGTTTCTATGAGTGTTTATTTCTCGGGGGTAACATCTAGAACTACCTAACCGATTTAAAAAGTAATGGTATCAAAATGATGGCGTTAGTCCCTGTTCCAACACAGGCTATATCTTATGTCGATACCATTTAGAGAAAGGGGTGTAGAAGCAAAAAACGTTCTAAAAATGCGATTTTTGTGTTACTGAAGGGCCTATAAACATGAAATTTGGTATGGTAGTTACTTATAAGATATAAATGATCTCTAAGAACATTTCCAAAAGAAATTGAAATTTAAGATGGTTGAAAATGCCCGAAAAGCGTTCTAAAAACGTTCTAAATTGCGATTTTTACACAATCTCAGGAAGTTTCGAACCGATTTAAAAAATAATGGTGTCAAAATGATAGTAACAGACCTTGCTCCAAAATAAGCTATATTTTATGTCGGTGGCACTAACACAAAGGGGGTGCAGGATCAAAAAACGTTCTAAAAATGCGATTTTTGTGTTACTGAAGGGCCTATAAACATGAAATTTGGTATGGCAGTTACTTATAAGATATAAATGATCTCTAAGAATATTTCCTAAAGAAATCGAAATTTAAGAGGGATGAAAATGCGCGAAAAGTGTTCTAAAAACATTCCAAATTGCAATTTTTACACAATCTCAGGGAGTTCCGAACCGATTTAAAAAATAATTGTGTAAAAATGACAGTAACAGCCCTTGCTCCAAAATAAACTAAATTTTATGTCAGTGGCAGTAACCCCAAGTGAGTGCAGGAGCAAAAAATGTTTTAAAAATGCGATTTTTGTGTTACTGAAGGGTTTAGGAACATGATATTTGGCATGGTAGTTATTTATAAGATATAAATGACCAATAAGATTACTTCTTAAAAAAGTTCGAAGTTTCAAAGGGGTGAAAACGCGCGAAAAGCTTTCTAAAAACGTTCCAAATTGAAATTCTCCGGAAGCACCAAACCAATTTCAAAAGTAATGGCAGGAAATTGATGGTGGCAGCTCTTGCTCCAACATAGGCTCTATTTTATGCTGGTGTTACTACCAGTTAGGTATTGCAGGAGCAAAAAACGTTCTAAATTGCGGTTTTTTTTTGTGATACCGCAGGGGCTAGCAACTTGAAATTAGACATGATAGTTAGTTATAAGATATAAATTATCTTTAAGAACATTCCCCGAAAAACTCGAATTTTAAAAAGGGTAAAAATGGGCGAAAAGAGTTTTAAAAACGTTATAAATTGCGATTTCTATGCAAACTCCGGAAATATCAAACCGATTTCAAAAGTAATGGTTGGAAACTTTGGAAATTGATGATAATAGCTCTTACTCTAACATAGGCTCTATTTTATGCTCGTGTTATTGTCACCTGGAGGTTGCAGGAGCAAAAAACATTCTAAATTGCTAATTTTGTGATACTGCAGGGGCTAACAAATTGAAATTAGGCATGGTAGTTAATTATAAGATATAAACGATCTCTATGAACATTTCCTAAAAAAATCGACATCTAAAAGGGGTGAAAACGCGCGAAAAGCGTTCTAAAAACGTTCTAAATTGCGATTTCTACGCAATCTTACGAAATACCAAACCGAGTTTTAAAAAATGGTTGCAATTTGGTGGTGATATAGCGTGCTCAAACATAGTCTATATTTTATTTAGGTGTTACTACCACTAGAAGGTTGCAGGAGAAAAATACGTTCTAAATTGCGATTTCTGTGATACTGATGAGGCTAGAATCTTGAAATATGGCATGGTAGTTACTTATAAAATATAAATGCCCTCTAAGAACCAGTCGAAAACAAATTTGAAATTTAAAAGGGGTGAAGCGAAGGGAAGGAGTGAAAAGCGTTCTAAAAATGTCCTAAATTACGATTTCTATGCAATCTCAAAAAATAATGAACCTATTCCGAAAGTAATGATTGTGAATCAATGGTGACAGTTCCTGATACTACACATGCTTCATTTTAAGCTGATGCCACTACCACTTCGTTTGACAGGAACAACAAGCGTTTTAAAAAACTCTTTATAAACTTTGTAAATTACGTTTTTAAAGGAATATTAGGAAATGCAAAATTATCGTCGATACAATTTTTTCTTTAAAATGCGCTCGTTCGGGGCTACTTCAATATGCAACGTAGAAAATTTCAGCCCAGTTTTTAAAGTCCAAGGGCAAATTTATCATCGAGTAGGCTCGCTAATGCCGATACCAAATGAAACACCGAAATTCCTACAAATATATTTTGTTAGTGAGAAAAACTCGAAATAGATTATCGTTGAACTCACATTCTGGGGCTACAACAAGAAATTATTCAGGGTCTATTCAACGTCTATTTCATAACCATAATCAAGTGATCAATGTGTTTAAGATTAGAACGAATGGTTGCAGACAACTATAAGATCATCATTCTGGCCGACAAAAGACCAGCCGGTGAGCATGAACGAAGGTTTAATGCACCTCAAGTTAATGAAGTTGCAGTGATAATTGTGGATAACAAATATAGCCGTCGTGATATCTTTATTCAACGCCGAAGCAATGAACTGCAACACTGCTGAAATTGCTGAAACACATCTTTTAAGGAGACTGGTCCTCATGTGATAAAGCGTGCAAAATATTCTGACCCGGGCAACGCCAAGTATTGCAGCTAGTTATTCTATAATGAGAACCTTATAGTACACTTCAGTGATATCGATTTCAGTATGTTTAAAATAGTGTAATATCATTAAAATACACTGTAAACTTTTCCCCGTAGACCGTAATATTACAATATAATCAAATATTATAATCCCCGTACGAACATATATAATGATTAATCTCATAAAGTTCTTTCATCTTTCATCAGTTAATCAAGAAACGTCAATCAGTTTTGACTTATGAATAAGGAATTGAAGCATTTATTTATCTGATCTACGTTGAGTGTTTAAAGGACACTGTAATCATCAATAATGATTTATAAAAATTTTTGAACATTCTTAATATAATGACTCTAACAATATATCATAAATCTTCTTAAATTTATTTAATACTTCCTGTTCTAAAAATACTTTTTCAGGTGTAAATTAAATAAATTAGTTTTTGTTAAAACTCTCAAAAAGAAAGACATGCAGCTTTATAGCCGCTCCTGTTTATTATATTAAACAAATACATTAGTATTTCCCAGAAGCGTGTTTTATGAAAGGAAATAAATACACAGCAACTCACAATACATAAAAACGACACACTTATAAATAAACGTTATATTTACATCGTCAAGCTGTTGCTGAATGAATGAATGAATTGATAGTTGATCAGGGGAACAGTAAAAGTTTTGGATGTCTTAGAAAAGGTAAGCAGATTTAACTTACCTACTTTTTATAGTTATTGTGATTATATAAATATATTTTGGGGTATAATCTTACTCACGCCTTAAGCATAAAGCTCTTCTAACACGCAATGTAACGGAATTCTTTGGAGTGTCCTTGTAGATGAACCGTAAATGCTGCACAATTCACTTGCGATACCAAACATGTTATAGTAAACCCGAATAACATATATCAATTTCATGGCCATCGAACTACATTTACGCCAGTTAGAGCACGGGCAGGCCAACGAAATTCATAAACACTTTTCAATTACGTTGGAAAGGGTTACAAATGAGCTTTTATGCAATGTATTGATTATATTAATCCATTGATCGAGAAGATTATTTGTAACTGTATCTTTTTACACAAATGCTTGATTAATAATTAAAAGAATTGCAAATGAAATCCATGCGATAGATTCTGATTATTTTTAATTATGTATTTTTTTCAGAAATACCTGATTAATGATTAACATAATTGCAACTTATATCCAAAATAATAGATTATGATTATTAAGAATATAATAGAAAAGTTATAATTAAGTTTAAGAATTTTTTTTTTCGTTTTGTAAAAAGTTTTTTATATGGCTTAAAAGAAGAACATTCATAACAATGAATTCATGCAAATGACAGTTCTGATTATTAGTAATATTACTGATTTTTTTTTTTTTTTCACAAATGCTTAAAAAAAAAATAATGAACAAAATTATTGAACAGTGAAATTTATAATTAAATAGTACAAAATGTATTTTGTTAATTATACAAAAAATATAAATGTTATATGAAAAATTCAGAGTTATATGTTAAAAGAAAAATGTTTATAAAAAAAGGAATTTTTTTAAAAGATCCCTATTATTTTTTATTGTGTTCTTTATCCCCACAATAAGGTACAATACAAGGCATTACTTGAGAATTACTGGAAAGCTCCAAATGTATGACGAATGTCGCATATAAGTAATTTCATACATGATCTAAAATTTTACAAACAAGGAATTTTATACATAAAAAATTCTATTTTAATTTTAAAGAATACAATATTATCATCAAATTTTTCTAGTGTTGTTATTAACATTTCAATTCGTTTAAACTATTCGTTATGTAAAATCAGTATATTGTAAATAATAATAATAATGCCTGTTGCTTTTAATATATCTAAAGTTCAACAAAGTTAAAGTGACCATCTTGAAATTTTAAATAATACGAAGTCATGATTTTCATTCGCAATAATTTTAAGAAATGTAGATTTCTCTCACATCCTCACCTTTTTATCTGCAGTGCTTTTTCTTACACATTTACAAAAAAAAAAAAAAAAAAAAAAAAAAAATTAACAACTCAGAAACAAATTGAGATACAGCTTTCAAACAAATTGCATTTAAAAGTACATTTTTTTTTCTCTACACGACGGTGTAAAAAGTAATATTGTGGGATGTTTAGAAGTTTAAGAATGAAATTTCATTTAAAATTGGTCCAGGAATATTAATGTTTAATCAATGACGTACGTAATGTATGACCAGCTCCGTAGAAGTTAAAAAATTTACAGTACCGAAAAAAGTAATCCATGGCGTACGTGATGTATGATCAACTCCGTGCGATTTTTTATGTCTTAAATTTTATTTAAAATTGGTCCAGGAATATTAATGTTTAATCCATGGCGTACGTAATGTATGACCAGCTCCGTAGAAGTTTAAAAATTTACAGTACCGAAATGTGTAATCCATGGCGTACGTAATGTATGATCAACTCCGTGCGATTTTTTATGCCTTAAATTTTATTTAAAATTGGCCCAGGAATATTAATGTTTAATCCATGGCGTACGCAATGTATGACCAGCTCCGTAGAAGTTTAAAAATTTACAGTACCGAAAAATGTAATCCATGGCGTACGTAATGTATGATCAACTCCATGCGATTTTTTATGTCTTAAATTTTAGTCTTTGAAAAAATCATTTTCCAAATGGTCGTTGTAATTTGTTAAATTGCATTTTATTTATTTATTTATTTATTTATTTTTTTGCAGTGATCAATATTCCTCTAAGCCACTGTAGTCGTCCGAAGTATCAAATGCGCGGCCGATCCCTGCCTGCTGGTCGATGCCTTTAATTTATTCAATTTATCTTAACAATTTTTCAGATGATATCTCTTGATTGGGTCTGTCGCTACCGTTCCGGTCAAGTGTTGAAAAAATAAAGGAACCTCTGATGGGGGGCGCGGTATCCTTTTCGGCGAAGTAGCAGACCGCCACTACTTCGCGTACAAGGCTACCGCGCGCCCGTTGTTCCCTTTTTAAACACTGACCCAGTACAGTAGCGACAGACCCGATCCTGAAAGATGTCACCGGAAAAAAAAAATCATGGAAAGGTACTGAATAATGCAAATCTGGAGGACTGCTGATCGATTGATAAATCTATTTCTAAATTCGCAGATAAAATTACCTATATGTGGCAGCATTTGTTTATTCAAGATTGATAGTAACATGGACAGCGATATAGAAAAAAACTATGAATTCACAGTAAAATGAAACAGAAACTTAGAAAGTTTTCAAATGGCTTTCTCATACTTAGAAAGCTTCTTAAGCTGTGGAAGCCCTTAATCAGCCCATTGGTTATTCACTGAGACAACTCATGCAACATGTCGTGCGTCTTAGGAGGAGAAACAGGTTGAAACAAAGAATAAACCTGTTTCAAACCTGCTTTTTCTCCTAAATCGTACTTCATGTTGCTTGAGCCGCCTCAGTGTGGGGCCTGGCTAACATTGAATCTACACATTTTTGCATAATTACAAAACAAACTTTTCTAAAAAGTACATTCTGAACTATAGAATTATCATTAACTCCAGTTACTGGGAGTTTACTAAAGTTGTCGCTGTCTGTAGATCTTTTACTGTATGATTTTATTTGTTCAAGCGTTTACGGTTATAAAATGACTAGTTCTGGCTTCTCGTATTTACCAACGACAGTAAAACACTGTTTAAAAAAAAAAAAAAAAAAAAAAAAAAAAAAAAAAAACGGACTAAAATACGGAAATACTGTTGGCAATCGAGACGCCAGTACTATTTCCGTATTTTAACGGAAGTTTCTCCCATGAATGCCAAAAAACGGAATTTTTTCTGTAATTTACCGGGGAAAAGTTCCGTTAAAATACGGAAATAGTACTGCCGTCTCGATTGCCAGTAGTATTTCCGTATTTTAGTCCTTTTTATTTATTTTTTTTTTTTTTTCACAGGGATGAATTTAAGATCTTAAAAGACAAAGGAATCACAATACAAGCGGAACTTTATTCAATTAATAAAAAGAAAAATGAAGCCACCTTTATTGAGTATTTGAATTTAATTTAACTATTGAAAAATTTCGTAAAATCAAAATATGTAAAAGAAGAAATTAAATGTAAAAAAGTTTATTATTTAGTATTCGAATTTCAAAAAAGATTTGAAATTTAGAGTTTCATTCACGTTTTATTGGAAAATTAAAAATATATAGATATGGAATTTAATACAGTAACAATTAAGATCAAATTTTAGCGATGAATATTTATGTATCATATTATGCTTTTATTCTAACTTAATATATATTAAATCTACAGATAGAATAAAGGTTTTTTTTTTTTTTTTTTTTTTTTTTTTAGATAAATTCTTAAAAACTTGATGATAATAGAAGTACAATTAATTAATAATTAAATGCGATTTTCTTTTACGAAAGAGGAAAGGAAGGAAAAAAAATCACAGAAAAGAAAAATTGTGTGAAAAAGTACAAAAACAGAAAATCAGAGAATAGAAAAATGGATGATATAAAAGTGTGTTGTCAAGGGCAAAATGGTAAAAATGTACCAAACATAAAACCGTAATGTAAAAAATGACCAAAATAAATAAACAAATAAATAAATAGAGGGTTTAAATATAAGGATTTAAAAATTCGCTGTAAAAAATTGAATGCAATTTCTTTCTTTGTTTGTGATTAAATTAATTTACTAAGGACAATCAATTAAAGCATAAACTATGACAATATAAGTGATACTATTTTTATCAACCCCATATTTTGAAGATTACACTATAAGCAATAGTGGTAGTTCTGCATTTTATTTTACCGATCTTTCCGAATTTCCCTTGCTAATGTTAAGTCTATGAGCATTTGTTGTATTTGATGGATTTATAACCCTCTCAGATATGAACAGTAAACTACTTTAGAAACATTAAACAAGCAATAACTTTCAAGGACATAAAAACTTTGATACTTGAACTAATTTAGTAGCAGTAAATCAATTCGTAATCATCTCAGATATCATTAACTGATTTCAAAACAGGAAACCATTCAAGAATACAAACATTTCAACACCTAAATAAATACATTAAGTAATAATAAATCATTCTGCAATAAACAAACTTTCCGATTATAGCTAAATTATCCTACTCAAGTTATACAATTACAAATAAATAATGATATTAATAAATAAAATATGTTTGTGAAATTTGTTCATATATCAACCCACGCATGCTGCAGCTGTCTGACGTCAACATCATCGTCATCAAAGAAAAAGTGAAAAGACTCAAAAAAAAAAAAAAAAAAAACTCTTTTTTCATTATTATTTAGTTAGTTGGTTGTTAGATTCTCTAAGTAAAACATGTAAAATTAATATAAGAAAAAGCTGCAATATGAAGCAGCAACATTTGTATTTTTTAAGATAGAATATAGTTTTACAATGTTACTTAAAAAAACACGAAGAACTCGTCAGTTTTCATTTCTTTCAGTGTTCATAAATTAATTAAAAACAAATATTTTCTCTACAGCCATAAAAGGATAAGTTTTAATGGAAATACACCCGTGCGAAGCCGAAGTATAAGGAATTGCTGAGCAACAATATAAAGGTAAGAGATTACCTATATTATTATTATATTTAAATATAATTTAATGGCCAGAAACAAAATAATATTTATTTATTTATCTAAATACTAGTGCGCATAACTTGCTGTGCAGAGCAGAGGTGGCTTTTTTGCCAACAGTATTCCTATATTTAAAATATCTCCTCGTGAAATCAATATTTGTAACTTCTTTTTTCTGTGTATATTCTTCTTAACCCTTTCAGGGGCAAGGCACTTCTATTAGTAAAATACTGAAATGAATGAATGACACCGGAATTTACGAACAAATTTATTTGAAAATAAGTAAAAGCTTTTCTTCACGTACTTAATAAAACGAAAATTTTAAAACCACAATTCTGGTGTCAATGTTCATTTTAAGGATTACATTTAGGTGGTCCAAAAGTGAACCATCGCCCTTGAAGGGGTTAAAGGATGTCTCATTTTTCCTTAGTTCTCAAAATATTTCTAAAAGCTATCCTTAATTTTGTATAAAGTGTTAAAATTTTGCTGCCAGTTGGCCAGCTTTCCACACATAAAATATTAAATTAAGAATAGATTTTAGAAATATTTTGACAACCAAGAAAAAAGAGGCATCCTTTAACACTAGAACGGCGGGAAATTTTGCTCAAGTTTTATAAAAATATTTCACATCAGAATTTTTACTTAGAACTATTTAACTTATTTATTTAAGTTATTTTTGAGTAACATATATCAATCTTATATTATAAAAAAAATTCTGGTTCGAATCGAAATGTTTTCATTCGGCAAGGGTCAAAATGACCCCTCGCCGCCGTTCTAGTGTTAAAAAGAGCACACTGAAAAGAGAAATTAAAACTATTTATATCCCGAGGAGATATTTTAAATATAAGAATGCACCAAGACTTAATATTACCGATACCGAGTAGAATTTAAAAAACTGAGTGACGAGCAGCCTTAAGGTGCGAAATTACTAACGTCCTTATTTGAGGGTTTTATAGCTCAACTAATCTCTTCTTTTCAGTTTTCTTGTAAAAATCCACTTTTATTACGCACATTTAAAAAGCCCAACAAGGTAAAAAATTCTCAACAATTTTTCCCATAATTATTCTACTTACTAAAAAACCCACAAAATAAATTATAAATAATTATTTTGAATCGACCATACCCATTAATGTTAGCATTAAAATTAACATCCCCTCCCAATTCACAACTATAAGCATTCCTCGTGAGTGAAACAAAGGTATGAAACAAGAAAAAGTGAAACAAAAACCTTTTAGGTTTTTTAAAGGAAGGTGAACGTTCAAATTAAGAATTTTCTATTCTTATAAATTATAACTTATAATTTATTCTTTATAAATTATAACTAGCATAAAAGAAACATTTCCTATATTCATATAATATGTACTTTTATTACACGAAGAAAGTTTTCGTAAAAGAAAGTAATGCATAAGAAATTCATATTTAAAAATATTCCAGGATTTTTCTAAATGATGCAAAATCAACGGTTATCTTAATATAGAATCAGCTTCTAAAATTATGCAAATATTTGCATTCTTTTTTATATACATCAATTATTGCACTAGATTAATTTTTAACACAATTATTCTAATTGGTAAATGGTAAATGGTTTTTCGCCCAGTTGGAAATTTACATATAATCAATTATTACTAAAATTATAGAAATATTTTATGCATATTGGAATTACGCATATCAAGTTTCTTTCTTTCTTTTTTTTTTTTCTTTTCTTTTCAATATTGCTTTTGATGATCATAAGTTTGGTCATTAATCCTAGTTTTACAAACGAATACCCATTTATTTGAAAAATAAAACTATTAACGTGCTTGAGCAGCATGAAAGGGATTGAAGGAATATTAGTTAGAGTGGAATACTTTATCTACTAGCTGACCCTCCTGGCGTTGCCCGGGCCAGTGAAAATATTTTTAAATGAACCTTAAATATGTATGATTTTATATGTTGAACTCGATTTTGTCTAAAATACGTACCCGCTCACTGTGTAAAAATGGGGGAAAAGCTGCTAACTATTTACGATATTTAACGAACTTTCACCTTCGGTCAAGCCTTCAAATGTGGTCGAATCTTGCTGCAGCTTAATTAGGGGCTGAGTTTGAAAATTGGCCCCCCAGGGAAAGAAAATTTGAGTGGGGGGCAGAAAGGCTCATAATATGAAAGATTGGTCCGAGGGTTTTCCGATGATATATCATATGAAGGTTTAGCAGGCGTGCTGCGTACGCACTGCAAAATCTTGAGAAAAAAACAAAGCAACTTTTAAAGCAAACAAAGCAAACTTTTAGTTCCACATTCCACCTCCAAGGGGAGAACTCTATTCTTAACAAAACTGTTTCTGAACGAAACTCCGTTAAACAACCTATCCGTAGATATATTAGTCAAGTTTTTATAAAACAAAAACTTGCGGATCGATTTTTATAAAATTTAGATATTTTTAAACAGCGTTTAACGGTAGGGCTAAATGCATAACTTTAAAATCTTTAAATGGTGTATTTAAAACATTCGACGGCGTTCCAAAGAATCCTAGTATAAAAATCATTTGTGGTTTCGAAAGACTGGCTTTTAAAGTGAGAGTTTGAAAGGAATCATCCAATTAATGAAATAATAATTAATATCTGATATTGTAATTGAGTGACCGTGAATAAATTTACATATTTGAATTCAGCGAAAAAATCTACATCTGGATTCATAAAAATTAAATCTAAAAATTTAGTAGTATTTTAAAATTTTTTATATACGTTCGAAAATGTCCACTATTGGAAGGCGTTGGTTGTCTGGAATGAACACCTGGCGTCCATGGGAAAGATTTCGAATCTTTCTTTCGAAGGAAATAAAACGATTTTTTATAAATAGATTTTTCGTGATTTTTTTTTTTTTACTTCCTGAAACAGTACCGAAATATTTTTTTTTTTTAATTTATGAAAGGAGAAATTTTTTTTTGTTGCGTCTGGCTGTGCATTTGTCGAGTTTTTAGGCACAGTAGAATTTAAGATGCAGCCCTTTTTTAAAAAGTCCCAGTACGTTTTTTGCCCTAGGAGCTCTGTTATTCTATTAACACCTCCCCCTCTCTTCGAGTTTTTGAAGAAATTGTCTGCGATTTGATAAAAATCTATGCTTTTTAATTATGAACACTTTTCCATTCCTTTAATTGGGTTTTTTCTTTAATTTAACTAATTATTAAAAATTTGAAATTCTGAAACTCAGGTGCACCAGGAGAGGCCTTCAACTATCTTCACAAACCAATTTTGACTTATGTGCCGTAGATTTTGCTAGCTATCGCACACAGACAGACAGAGCCACAGAGCGAAACTTTCTTTTATTAGTATAGCTTAGTTACACGTGAGGCCTTAAACCTGCATAAAGTTAGTCAAAAACTTGATAGGAATAAAATCGCACTTCGATTGATTTAAGGTAAATCTAAATAATTAATCAAAGAACATTTAAATCAAATACTGATTTTTGTTGTTTTTCTATTTGTTTTTATTTTGTTGTTTTGTTGTTGTTGTTGTTGTTTTTATTTTGTTGTTGTTGTTTTTATTTTGTTGTTGTTATTTTTATTTTGTTCATTTTCAAAGCCTATCGTCTCTTGAATAAAATATAGAAAATTAAAAAATATATATATACAAATTTAAATAAAAGTTCCGGGATTAGATTATTCTTTTTCTTTTTTATTTCTTTCGCTCTTTTTTTTTTTTTTTGGGGGGGGGGGGTGTTTGATTTGATGGCTCGAGTTAACCTCGGAATATATATTTTTGAAAATTTCTGCGTACCCTAATTAACTCCGTATAACTAGTTAAGCAGTTAATACTTGTTATTGATTTGAGTATCTGTCTAATGAAAGTGCAATTACAAGGATGGTTTCATTTTCACATATGTACCGGACATATGTATTAACTTCAGAATAGTTCAATTTACGTGAACTTTCAGCACGGTAGATACTTTTTCTCATTGTGTTTTATGGCACTGAACGTTTTCACTTTCTATACGATTTAAAACGGTAACTAAAAAAAGTCAAATCTGTCTTCATATTGCATGTTAAAATGAGTTGAAAGAATTTAAAGTGTAATTTTGAATCTAACTATCGAATTTGTTTTAGTCCAATTCAACTCATTCTCACTTTTCAAAAAGTGAACTCAACTCAAAATTCACAGAAAGTGAATCATTCAACTCAGTCACTTTGCTCCTGCACAACAGTGAATAAAACATTATATAATTCAAAAAAAGGAGTAATTTAAATACAATACCCTTTGCATTAAATGGTTCTCAATTAGTAGCGTTTAAACTCAGTCATTTGCTAAATTCACATTTTTATTTTTTTTAAAGAAGTATAATTTACATATTTTTCGAAAACTAAAATAGATATAGCGCCATCTGTCTGCAGAAATTGTAAGTATTTTTTATTTATTTATTTATTTATTTATTTGTTATTTTTATACGGAAAAAAAACAACACTTTGACTAGACTTTGGAAGCAAACCAAACTTCAACATATTTCTGTGTTAGTTTCTGACGAATTTTTTAAAATGCGTCCAAATACCTGGATATCCACATTACATTTGGATGAAAGAGAAATAAAATAATGGAGAAGATAAAGAAGCATTAGCTGCCTATTATTCCAGATCAGCATTAAGGGTGATGCAGGTGATACCCGGGTCCCCGGCGCAGAATCTAATAGGCACTTCGCTAGACGCCATCAGCTTTCATTATCAATGCACCGGTGATCAATAATAATGATAATAATATTAACACTGTGTACTAGGTAGCAAACAGCGTTGCTGCATTAATTATGGCATACAAGTGCAGCTGAAAGTTGTTGATAATACCGTTTCCCTTTACAAAAGTCAAACATTTTTTCTTTTTCTTTTCCCTTAAACCTATAGTAGATCTTCTTGATGATGACATGTAGAATTTAATTAATATTCAAATTCATTTTGTTTTATTTACTTTATTAAATAAAACAAAATAAATATTTTACTTTATTTCATAACTTTTAAAAAGACCCGCCAAAAAAGCATGAAAAGCATGATTAAAAACCTTTCATCCAAACCACCATTTCTGCTATTTGTTAAAAATATAAAAATAAATAAAAATAAAAAATAAAATAAAAAAGACGGTATAAAATTATTTTTCATCTGCATCTGTTGTTGTTGAACCGTAAAATTGTTTAACACCATTTCGCATCTACACCATCTCTATACTGTCAAATAAATAAAATGAATATGCCTGAAAAAAGCATTAAATGGGCAGATACCGCTGTTTTACCCTGAAATAATGTAGGCTTGAACAGAATGGCTTTGCAACAAAAGGATATTCCGGAGAGAAACAGTTTGGGGGAAAAAAGCTGAAAGGCATAATACTGCCCACACCATAAAAGAGAATCCACGCCTTCTGAATAAATAAGTGCATAAAAAATAAATAAAAGAATTCAAAAAACCGAAACAACACGGTCAATTTATTCCTACTACACCCTAAAACACTAGCGAGACATGGTCGAGAAATATCTGCGCCTTGGTAAATGCGAAATCGGTTGGGCCATAAAAAAGGGGGGCAACAGGGCTATCAAAATGCCCATTCTCGTGTAAGGGGCCCCAAAACTATGGGCCCCCTAAATCCCGCAATGTCTTTTCCTCCCGTGGGCCCGATTCTACGCAAATTGTTATGCCAATTTGGCGTGTGAGAAATGGGCGAAGGAATCTTGCGGCCAACCGTGTTTTTCAGGGAAGGAGAGGGCGGCGAAAGAAATTTATCGTCAGGGGCTATTCCGGTTGTCATGGAAACCCCTGCCCATTTCAATCGAAGGGACAGTTTCCATGGACCATCGGATGTCGGTTTTATTCGGTTGGTTGCTAACTCATTGTATCGCCTGGACGTCTTTATGCCTCCCTCGTGTAACACTTGCAGAGAAAGAAAATACCGATCTTTTGGTTCAGAAAAAGACTACAGCGGAGTAACGGGAATGACTGGCGAAGTGGAGCTTGATTTGTTAAAGAGAACGGTGTTAGAAGTTTCTGCTGTTATAAATAACGCGGAAACTCCAATTTAACGAAGCCACAAGGCAATGGAAGTCTTGAATGTGCTATATAGATTTTGATTTGGTTTTTCGTGCTTTTGGTAGGAAATTGACACCATTGAATGGGCGAATGAAATTGGTAGAATTGGATACATTGTTCGCGAATAAAATGACTGTAGACCGAAAAGAAAGACGTGTTGTCGGAATGTGAATTCTCCCCCATAAAGTACTACATAACTTTACTTATCCATTGACTTTTTTTATTTTTTTCTTCCATTGTGTTTTTAATTTATAAAGAATGGAATAACATAAAGAAAGATTTTGAAAGTTCAACACTTAATCAACATTTTCGAGAACTGAATTGTAAAATTTCATGTAGATGCCGACAAATTAAGTTTAAGTATATTAACGAAATTGGTACGAATTGGATGCATTTCTTCGTGGATAAATTCTTGAAGCTGTATTTGAAGAAAAAGAAAGACGTTTAGTCTAAATCTGTGCTCTCTCCCATAAAATATTACATAGCATTACTTGTTTATTGACCTTTTACTTTTCTTTTTTCTTTCCTTCTCTTTTTTTTCCTTTTTTTTCTTTTATTGAATTTTAAATTCATAAAGAATTGGAATTTTTTTTTAATTATTTATTTATTTATTTTATTTTATTTTTTTTTTTTTTCAGTGACAGTACTTTTTCCTTAGAGTTTTTTCAGTAGTAGTTTTTTTTCTTTCAAAACCTAACAATATTATTGGGAAAATATATTAAGCTCTATTTCTTTTTCTTTTTTCCTTCCTTTTCTTTTCTTTCGTTTCTAGATAAATATCACGCCAATACTAGAAACAAATACATTGAAAACAATTAACGTTTTATTAAAAACACCTTTTTTTTTATTTAATCGTGTAATTTTCTGACAGACTCATAAGTAATTTTTATACCCAAATTTACCATTAATACGAAGTGCCAATCGAGCAACAGTTTTCATTTCATTGTAAATTCGGCGCATTTTGCATTATACTCAATTGCTCTTTGACGAAAACTCTCACTTTGAATAAAAACATCTGAACGTTTTGTGCTTTTATGAAGGGAAATGAACTCATGAATATGTCTGAAACTTGACAATTTGGATTTGAAAACAGCCTTGAATGACGGTGTTAATAAGGGGTTCAAATTCTATTTTTAATTTCTTTTTCTTTTCTTTTTTCTTTTTTTTTAAGATGGAGGTCCCCAAACTAGAGATCGCGGATGATGGATTGATGGGCTGTGGCATGGTAGATAAGTTTCTTAAAAATATATTTCTAATTTTATTGCATGCAAAATATAATTGACAAAGTGGACAGTGGGGCAAACTCATACACCTACACGCACACACACACACACACAAAAGCGTTTAAAAATCGATAACTTTTGAACGGGTTGAGCTGGAGGCTACAAATTTGGACCACAAATACATCTAACCAAACAGGTGAATAGCTTTGTTCATGAGCTTGATCAGATCTCATTAAAAGGTCCAAAATTAAAAAAGAAAACTAGATCCCCCAAAAATTAATTGAAAAAAAAGTCGTCTGGGGTATGAAAATCTATAAAACACTGAATCAAATAAAACCAAGTCCAGGTTGGTATGACTGCACTGCAAATACAGGCGTCTTAAATTCAGACATATATGTGACTGAAAAAATAATTTAGACACTTAAGTGTCTCAATATGAAATTTGAATACTGGTGATATGTCTGAAAATAAGACATTTAGAAATTCAGACAATTAAATGTTTGAATTTGATGCAATTGTGTGCCACATGTGATGTCCGTGACAATGTGAATGGTGACCGTGATTGAAATTTATTTTTAAATTCAAAAACGTTTCTTTTATTTGATGGTTTTTAAAAAAAATTAAATTAGAAATTTTAATTTATAGAATTTTTCGTTTTTAAAATGAATTGGGATTTCAGTATTAGTAGAGCCAATACGCATGCGCGTTAGGAATGAACGTAATTTCTCCTACTTTTTTCGACTTTCGGGAAGAATTTGCAGGTAAAATATTTTTCTAGGAGTACGGAAAGTTTGTGTAAAAAGACGAGGAATATGTATTTAAAAATATTTTTTCTTTAAAAAATATATTTCTACAGTTTATAAATTAACTTAAAAGATAATTATAAGTATACACAACGATGGTATCATTATTTGTTTTAAAATGCATATTAATAACTGGCATGGGAATCAATACTGTGAATTCGTCACAACGCGCGGAGAAAAATGAAAAGGAACTGAGATTGATACACTCCCACCTATCTATCGCTTGTGAGTTGTCACTCATTTTTGTATTTTTTTTTCCCATACTGTCTCAGACAACAAAGTTTTGCCTTATATAAGTATGCATAAAAAATATTGTTTAAGAAATAACTTGAAATTTTTGTTTATTAACACGGTTTTCTTAAATGGGCCTACTGTCCATTGATCTCCTTCCTAGGCTGTTAATATCGTTACAATACCAAATTGTAAGAATAAATAATTTCCTAAAATATAGTGTTTTATTAAAATTAATCTAGAGCGCGATATAAGATTAAATTAACACGTTTCAACAGCGATATAGGCTCTAAAATTGGTGAAAAATTATCTCATGAATCGTATTAACTTTTAAACATACATAATTTAAGTATTGCGCGGCAGCGCAATATTTATTTATTTCCAGTGTCACTTCTCAATGTTAATTTAACATGGAAAAGCCTATGGAGATCATAACTTTTTCATTTTTTCTTCCCACCTTTTTGTCCCTGATGCCACTCATTTTTTATTCTTTACTAATTTTAATGATATTATAAATTTAAAGCGTAAAAACGATTGCCTGACGTCAGGGTCAAAACGAATGGTAAAATGCCTTTGCATATGGTTGAATTATAACCCAGAGAGAAACATGGGCCAATTTATTTTTACATTATTCAAATATTTTTCTTAATAATTCCAATTTTCGCTTTTTTCATTGAAAATCAACGGACATTTTTCATAGAAAATGTAACATTTCTACTTCATTGTTGCAAAAATTACAAAAGCCGTAATAATAATTTATTTCTTTTTAGTTGAAAGATTTTCACGTGAAATATTAAATTGAGCTAGTTTTTTTTTCTTTTTTTTTTCAAAAATTAAAAAGGTGAATATGGCGTCATAGTGGAAATAAAAGGGATATTTTCAGAATAAGTTTTTGCTTTGGTCAAATTTATATTTTAGTAAAAAGTTTCTAATGATTAGCTATTTTTACGCAAGGTAGCGAACTTAGTGCGGAATTACATAACTTAAATTTTAAAATGTATTTTTTTTTCCGAGATGAGAACTATTTATACCCCCAAGTTAAACTTAGGTAATAATTTTTTGATGTGTTTACATCACCCCTTCGGAGAGAATAGGGTTTAAAAATTTAAGTAAAAACTTTTATTTTTTATTTTTTACTGTATCACAGCTATAATATTGTTAAATATTAGCAGTAAGGATTCAAACACAATTTACATTTACATTCATAGCGTTCCTGAGTGGGAAATAGGGTATCTAAATTTAAATTAAGTTAATTTTTTATGATTTGATTATAGATTTTTTACGTTCAGATTTTAAGTTTTTGTCCAAACTACCGCAACCTGCATTACTACAGTAGTGAGACATTTTGAATTACACATTGGTAAACTGCATCCCACATTGTGATGCAATACCGCATACATCAACGCCTGATGGTGATACTCTCCATTAATTTTGAAATGCGTTCGTCTGAGTGCAGTAGTTATTAAAAAACTTGACATATTAAATAAAAACATAATTTGAAGAACAAATTAAAAAAACAAAATTTATTTCCTACATTGTTTAAGCCCGAGAAGGGACAGATATTAAAATATTTCATTCAATTAGTTTTACATTTAATGTTAAATTTTTGTAACAAATTAGTTAAGCTAATTGAAGATTAAAAAATAAAAATAAAATTCATACAATATGATACTTAAAACACCCTAAAAAAGTAGATTCCGATCAAATGAAATCGAAATAAATCTTAGACTTTTTTTTTAAGTTTTGTATTTTGCATGCATCTTATCATTTTATGCACAATTGTCATAAACATAATGCAAAATCTGCAATACAAATATTTTCAATTAAAAAAGGAAGAAGTCTAAGATTTATTTCGATTTCATTTGAACGGAATCTGTTTTTTAGGGTGTTTTAAGTGTCATATTGTATGAATTCCATTTTCATTTTTTAATCTTCAATTAGCCTAACTAATTTGTTACAAAAATTTAACATTAAATATAAAACTAATTGAATGAAATATCTTAATATCTGTCCCTTCTCGGGCTTAAACAATGTAGGAAATAAAATTTGTTTTTTTTTTTAATTTGTTCTTCAAATTATGTTTTTGTTTAATATTACATATATATGTGATGCAATGTATTCATATTAGAATATGTTAGTATTCCATAGTTTCAAGAGTAAATTTCATTTACTAAAAGAATTTAGCATCACTAATAAAAGTAGTTTCGTGATTGAAATCATGGATGGTGGAATGAATTCTATTAGAGTTCCCTTGAAAAATCTGTCACGTTCTATAGAGTGAATAACTTTATTAACTTAGTTCAGATCATAATAAACAATAACTAAGTGGATCTAACTTTTTTTTAAAAAAATGACAAACAGCTTCACTAATAATTCTTGACAATATGTAGTTGTTTAATAATGCAGAAAAAAATGTTTGTGATTACAATAATAACAAAAGACACTTGCAGTAGAATGAAATAACGAACTTCCATAACTTTTCTAGACAACAGAACAGAACTAGCAAAAATATGTGCACTGAGAGCGGGCAAAATATTTTTTGTTACTGCAAGTATGGATACAAAGAAAAGGCTAAAAACCACAGTGGACCGTATATCCAGCCAACACTAAGGCTCTAAGTAGCAATCTATGAAAAAAAGAGTTAAATAAGCACAAAAAAGGAGCAGAAACATCATAGAACACGTCCCGAAAAAATAAAATAGTACAAGGATTGTGCGAAAAAAATTCTACATGGAAAGATTTTAATACGGGAAAGCTAAGATGGCATTGACAAATACCTAACTCTTCTTCATCCCTAACGAACTTTACATGTTGAATATATAGTAGAACATTTTCTCAAACCTTTAATAAGAAACTGTAATTGAATCGTCTAATTCAACTCACAATGATCCTCTCAGTAAAATAATAAATACATACAACAGTCATAAATAGTGATTTAACGAATAAATAACAATAGAAAATATTAATAAAATAATAAATAACACTAAGTTGAAAAAATTATAATTATTTCCCCTACTACTAGGGATAAATATATACGTATTGTCCACACATAAGGATTATCCTACTAGGACTTCCCTCAGAGAGATTAGTCTGAGCGATATTGCCGAGAACATAGATTTAATAATAACTTGTTGCAAATAAAGAAAATGAGGTACTACCTTTAATTGGCCATATACTGGTTACTAATTCAAATGATGAAATATCTAGATTAGTGAACCTAAAAAAAAAAATCCATATCAATTTTAAGCCAGCTCTTCCCTCTGTTAAGGGCCCTGGCAAGAGATAGAATAGTCTAGAAAAGGAACACATTTACAAGTACTTTCGGACAACCTATTCGCTGTTTCATACCGACATTTTTGCATTTTTAAAAATACATACATAAACCAGTATAATACTTCATATAATTCAGTTTTATTTTCTTAGTCGTTTATATCATTTGACAAAAAATCTCACTTTCTTAAACTCGAATTGCGTCAAGCTTTTTTTAAAAAAGCAAAGTCCATATAACAATGAAATTCCATTAAGGGAATTAAACACATGGTAATAAAGCATTTAGGTGAGCGCAATTCATAAATCGTCAAATATTGTTCTTATCACCATCTTTCGTAATGCATTCTTTTAATTTAAAATACACACATTAAATAAATTTATAAACACGATTTGACTCATTTAATAAAAAATAATAATAAGTAAATAAATAAAAATAATAAGAAGAGATAATAGCATAAGTCAAAACATTTATTTCAACGTCAACACAAGTCACACTTGCGGGGAAAAAAGGCGGCTTTTGACAAAAAATAAAAATAAAATACTCTTGGCAAAATCTGAACCGGGCTAAAAAAATTGTACGGTGATTAATTCAAATATTATAGGAATATTCCGTAATCTGGTTTTCAACCAATATCGTATTTTAAAATGGGGGGGGGGCGGGGGGAGAGCGAGATTGCATATATTTACATTTAAATTTTAAACTTTCGTTTATGTAACGGTTGCTTGTATGAATAATTAGCACCTTGATGATCGAGCTTCACTCGAAACATATGTAAAAAACTGCTTGTGTGGTATGTGTGCTTAAAGCCATTATTACTTAGCTATTATAACTCCCGTCCTACTAAAGTAATGCTAACAATGTTGCTGTTAGTATTACTCTTGTTTGACGTCAACCTTGCCTGTATATCTGAATACGAATTATTGGCCATTTTTCTTGCACAAAGAGTGGTTATAACATAATTGTTTAATTTTTCATAGCATGTACCAATTGCAATATTGATACTTTTAAGTTAGTCAAGCGCAGGTGATAAATTGATAATATTTTTTCCGTACTGTATTCATCTTGCATTCATTTCATTTAAAATATAAAGCTTTCATTCACTTCATTTTAAATAAAAGTTTTTAACTAATTTCATTGTACTTTAACAACATTATTTTGCATTGACCTTTTTTTTTTAAAGCTTTATGGAGTTTTGGCTTCAGAAAGTGAGATTTGTTACAAAAAGATACAAACCTGACAATTTATTACAAACCCGATGAACGTTTATGTTTATTTTTTACAAATAACTATAAACTTTTTTGGCACAGATGTCACATACGCACCACGTTGGCGTGATTTTTTTCTGACGCCAATTTGACGAAAACCTCGTTTTCGAATACCAGTTACATATATAGTTTTAAAAAGGGAATAACAATAAATAAAAAATGTTTAAGTAATAACTATAGAACAAAACAATTTATATAATTAAAAAAAAGAAAATAAAAGTAAATAAACAATTTATTAATAAATAAGCAACAACATCTAAGTTACCATCAAGTAAAATAACGATACTTTGGCGCCAGTTAAGTACCCCGGTGCGTATATGACATTGGCGTCAGAAAAAAATCGCGCCAACGTGGTGCGCATGTGGCATCTGTGCGTAAATGTCGTGTTTACACTAAATTAATTGTTTAAATCTTTAAAAAATTGCTTGGGTACGTGAAAGAATGAGTAGGTTATCAGAAAATATGCATGAAAAGTTTACTTTTCTCGCCAAACCCATTTTCTTTACCTATAAGATGCCTATTCTGGAAAAGTACAAATTTCGGTACTTGCTAGTTATCCCATCGACCAAATTACTGTCGTTAAATTGTAAGATTAAATGCCAATAATGGTTGATCGTAAATGTCACATTCTCTTGACAACATGTGTTTACGTCATCAAGTGATTTTAATTTCGACGTTTTATTTGTATTTTTATTAATGTTATACTAATTTATTTGTTCTTTAAAATATTTAAGTTATTTAGCATTAATATTAAGTTATTTTTTTTTAAAGTTATTTAAAATAAAAATTATGTCAATTTGTATAATTTGGCGGGTGATTTGGCGATTTATATAATTTGGCGAAATTGGTTGACGGGATAACTAACAAGCACCCAAATTTCATTCAAAATACTAAAAAGACAAAAATAAATAAATTAAGAATAAATGATGCCACAAATAAAAATTGTTTATTTAAACATAAAATAACTGTTTCAAATTTTCACACGCAAAATATAAATGTTGGTTGCTTTTGGCGATTAAAAAATGCTATTGGGTAGATTATCGTAAAATCTGAAATCCTACGTTATTATGGCTTTTTTCTTTGAAATAGAAAAAAAAAATCCAGATTTATTTTCCTGCTTGATTAAATTTAAATATGTTTTTTTGCACTTTAATATTAGTGCGGGCATATTTTCTTTGCTCCATGTGCTATAAATCGGTTTTCTACGAAAACATCCAGCCGGTGACAATGACATACACTAAATTTCCGTGACGTATGTAGATAAATTGTGCTTTTTTATCAGTTTTTTTAATATAATTTTTAAACGAATTGGAACTTATTTTTCATAGTAGGTGCATTCAGTAGGTTACCCTCATAGGTACCTCCTGGTAAAACCAGAACCGAAATCCGACAAATATTTTTTGAGTTATGCTTGACGAAAGGTTTTACGAAAAGTTTTAATATCCATCGTAGCTGTTTTTGACCGGAAAGTAATACTGCGTTGTGTATTAGCCTTCGCTTCGCTCAGACAATTAATCCCTTTGTGATAATAAGTATTGGGTTTTCTTATTAGGTATCTTTAATTTCTGAGTAATATGAAATATTGTAATTTTTTATTAAATAGCTATTTATACACATAGTACATAGGTACTATGGTCAAGCTTTTCTTTCTTTTATTTATTCAATATTACTTTATATTTATTTCACGTTATACTCCATTTATCAATATTCACTCTCAATTCATAAACATTCTTAATTTTTTTTATAATTACTTGTATTTTACTATACAAGCAACAATAATGATAACTTAGATATTTGCACTCAATGTTTTTGGGTAGAAAAATTCTTACATAGCATTGAAAATCGATTAATATTGACTTATTTAAGAAATTGTCGCACTAATTCAAAAAGGGAAAAACTTTTTACTAACTCCATCCAACAAATTGTAGAAAAAACTATTATAATGATATTACATATGAAGGTATGAATATGTGGTTTCCAAAAAAAAAGTAAATTAAATAATTAAATTAAATTAAAAACTTTACCTTTATATTCTGTGATTTATCCAATTAATGAAAGATTTCTTCTATATATGAAAACACAAATTTATTATATGGAAGAATATCATACATACACAGAGTACTGGTAGCAACACTCTCAACATTATAACAATTTGGTCTATTTTTGAGATGTTATGGCAGCGTGAATAGATTCAAATTAGTTTTATTAAAAATAACAAAAATTTAAATAACATCACGTTGAAAACGGGAGTTCGTTGTGGTTTCAATCAGATGTGATAGATGACACTCAGTTAGGAAGTAAAGTATGATTTACAGAACTTTCTCTTTCCGAGAACATTTTAGTCTTTAACTAGCCTTAAGGTTCTAACGAATATAAGTTCGAATTATTCGCTAGTACTCTTAACAAAATTGTGTTAAAGTTTTGTAGTTGGTCGAAATAATCACTATTTACATGATTTGTAAAAATTAAAAGAAGAATTTAAGCATGTTTTTTAAGAGCTTACATGCTGCAACAGAGAGCATCGCGTACACTCCGGAGATAAACAAAAACTAACTGTTGCCAAATACTAAACTTATGAATGCAAAAAGTATGTGAAGTGTGACAAATATACAGTTAACATGCCCCATGTTTGTCACATTGCCATTTTTGTATACATAATGTAACTTCAAGTAAAAAAACACATACAAACAAAACATGGACAAACTTCACCTTCAACTGATATTACATATTTTAATCACACATGCAAAGGGGAAAGAAATAGTAATTAGCAATCAATAATAAATCAAAAATGTAAAAATATTTAAGCACAATTGCTGTTAGAGTCTTGAATTTGCATTCTGCATTACATTATGTGCTGATACAAAAAATAAAATAGCATAATGTAAAGAACCTACACTGTAAAAAACAGTGGGAACGTTTACTATTCTAACGGGAACATTTCTGACTGTATCGAATATGTGAGAGCTATTTCTATTTTCCGAAACAACCGGGGATGTTCCTGGGTGTTTCAGTTTACTTTCCCTGAAGCAGTGAAACCGCCTGTACGCATGCGCTCCAAGTATTTCACCATTATTTCTCCTTACGCTGAAACCGTAAGCAATCGCCTAAAGTGAAAGTAAACTCGTATGTAAGAGATGGCGACGTAGGAAACTTTACCCTTTACTACGTCTATTTGAATTCGTTTTATTTTGAAAAAAAAAACAATATTATAATATTTTTGTTATATTTTGTGGGTATTTTTTATTGCGTTTTAAAATTATGCGAGAAATGTACCTTGGATATTATCAGTGGACTTTTTCAGAGCTTTGGAAATTTAGTTTTATTGAACACGGAACGAGCGTAATTCTGAGTAAGTGTTTTTTTTTTTTTTATCATCTACAGTATTACTTTTACTTATTATTATTTATTTTTACTTACTTCTTTATTAGTTTTCTTTGTTGCAATACACGAAAAGAAATTAATAACCTATTTATTTTTTAATATATCAGACTTTGTTTTGACTTTTTTTTTATTATAATATATATACATGTGTACATGCAAGTAAGATAATATAGTTAAACTTGATGTTCATACTGATTGCGGTATCGTATTCTCCTTTTCACAGCGTGTTCTTAACAAATTATTAAATGCGTTATAACTTAAAAAAAAATTTACGTATTATATTTTAATCAAACAAGCTGAAGGTTCATTGTCATTTTACTTCTTTATTATTGATTGCTTTTATGTAAAAAATACAGTATTGTGAGTAAAAATAAGCAGTAAACTATTCTTACAATTATAGGATTTATTTTTATAAATCATTACAGTAAATATAATTGATTCATTTGTTTTGCTGTTTCCTAAAAAGCTTTCCAAAATTCATTTTTTATATTCACCTTTTTTCTCCTCAAATTTTGATAGAAAAATATAAAGAATCGTTTTAAGATCATTAACTTGTTTAGTACTCAGGTTCAGATATATAAATTCTCCCCCAGACACGCATACTTTTTGTTAATGCTTAAAATTAACCATGGCATTTTTTGCGATTTGAATCTTACTTTTTCATCTAAATGTTCTTGCTTGAAAAGAAAAATGTTTTCTTCTGATTTTGCAAGACTGAATTGTGGAAAAAAAAGATACTATTGTTGTTATTTAACTTATGCACTTTACAGTAAACAAAATTGAAAATTTCTAGATTATTAACCATCAGCTTATTTTATGAAAATATAGTACACAAAATTTCTTGCTTTAAGTTATAAGGCATTTTAATTTATTAATATTACGATGGGATAAGCATAATACGATATTGAATCAACAATAACATAAATTGCAATCATATCTTATTTACATGCACTAATAATAATATAATGTTATGCATTAAAATGTCTGTGCAACAAAGAAACGCTAAAAAAGAACTAAAATAATAAGTAAAAATAATGCTGTAAATGATTAAAAAAATAAATAAAACTCATTTCGAAAGAATTTATCATTCCATTTTCAATAATAATACAGTTCAGGAACTTTAATGTTACTTGTTAATCCGCGTGGTTAAAAAAATATCACTGCAAGATGCTAAAACGCAATAAATTTTATCTAAATTATGAAAAGGGTATAATAATATTGATTTTTTTTTCAGAATAAATCCAAGCAGATATATATAAAAAAAACTCAGAAAAAGATCATTCAGAAATGAACTTCCATATAAGACTCTTTCATAAAAATTCATTTAATAAAACTGGCTTCTTCACAAAATCCATTTTACTAAACTAAGCCCCTTTCACAAAATAGTCTTCAATAATTGAATTTTTAAATACTAGTGATCAATTCAACTTGAGTAAATAATTAAAATTCATATAAAAAAGCTCAAATAAATGTACTAAAACTACTTGCAGGTGCATTGCACATAATATAAAATTATTTAAAATATATTAGAAATATCTTAAAAATACATTAAAAATTTTAAGGTACTTTTGAGATATCTCTAATGTATTTTAAATGATTTTATATTATATGTATGCACCTGCAAGTAATTTTAGTACAGTTATTTGTGCTTTTTTATGTAAATTTTAAAATAATCCTTGTCTTCAGAAAGGTTCCATATATATTCAGAAACCTTTCCGATTCGTAATAAAAGGTTTCCTATGCATTCAGAAACATTTCTTAGTCTTCAGAAAGATTTCATATGTATTCAGAAACCTATCCGATCAGTAATGAAAGGTTTCCGATATATTCAGAAACCTTTCATTGCGAATCGGAAATGTTCCGTATTATAAGCGAAACAGTTTTCTGCTCGAATCTGAAACCTTTCCGTTAGTATCGTGCAGCACAGGTCCCCGTTACTTTCGGAAACGTTTCTGAAAATTTTTTACAGTGTACGGTCTAGTGTCATATTAAAGTCATTGCATAGTTTAATTTCAGTCATTTCTTTTTTGGTTGCCTGTTTTGTCAACATTGTCAGCAATATTTCTTCGGATTTTGCAAGCACTAACTTTATGTCATTTTCGTTAACTAAGGCGCAGTGGAAATAGTATTTAATATCAATATATTTACTTCGCTCTGAAGTTCCAGTTTTTGGCAAAAAAAGAAAAAAAAATGCACCTTGATTGTCGACATAGATATTTTGTGGAATAGACTTTGAATTCACATAGATTTCATTCGGGAGTTTATTCATCCAAAGCACTTCCTTTGTGACATGGCACAGAGCCACATATTTTGCCTCAGTGGAAGACAGGTTGCTTTTGCTCCACCAAGAAACTGGAGATTCAGCTAGTAGTATAACAAAGCCACTAAAGAACTTACGATTTGTCTTGTCACCTCCCCAATCTGCATCTGAGTAAACTTGGAGCCAGTCTTTTTTTTTAACTTAAGCTGTCTGTGCGTCCCTTGCCTATATCCGAGAACGTGTTTGACACTTCTCCAATGTTCTTCACTATATACTTCATTAAATTGGCTCATGAAAGTAGATGCATTAGCTAAATCTGGACTGATGCACAATCCAAATAGAGCAGGCTGCCAATAGCTTGCTATAAGGAAACTTTGCCTTTTCTATTTCATTTCTTCAATGAATCCTTCAATGCATCATCTCCTGTTCCAGAGTATTTTAGGTTTATAGCTAATGGTGTGACTGGACAATTTGCTTCTGTCATTTTGAAGGTTTCAAGCACTTCTGCTATATAAGCTGTCGGATCAAGAGAAACTGATCCACCTGCTTCTTTTATTATTTTCAAGAACAAGATATGGTTGGCTGGTCCAAGATACTTGAATAAAAATTCACTTTTGACGTCATCTTTGAAGTCGATTATTTTTTGGAGTTTTCCAAGAATGGGAAGGTCATCTATATAATCACCAACAAGGACACCTTTCTGACAGCTTTGGTAAACGAAGGGGTCTGAATTTGCTATCTTAAGACGATACTGTGTCAAGTGTTTGTCCAAACAGGTGTTTCATACGCGAACAGATTACCGGATGGCATACAGACTTTTCTGTCAATGACATACGAGATGTTCATTTCCATCTTCCAAACATCCTTCAGGTTAAGTCATGTATATGTCATTCTCTAGTATTCCATTCAAGTATTCTGCAGTGATGTTCGTCTGATTGAAATAATCATAAAATATAACGAATATTTCAGGTTCTTTGTTTATAGAACGATAGTCCTTAACTTTGTAAGAAAATCTGCTGTCTGAAATTCTTTTTTTAGAATAATCTTAAATTTCTATTGCTTCTGAGCTATCTTCTGATTTTTCATCAGTTTTTTATTTCTCTTACGGTATTTTAATCTGTTGGGATATCATTACAACCCTTTTCAAGATTTTCTTCTGTATAATTCAAATATATAAAATCTGATGTTCTTTCTATAAGAGTTTTATGAAAAAATTCTCGCAGCTCATATTTTCAGAAACTTTATTGTTCTGCTTACTACCATGTTTTTCTCACCTATGTACATTCGGTATTCCATGCTTTTTAAAGGTTCTTCAAACCAACAAAGGTTCCTTCAATGGCTTTTTAATCAAATTTTCGTCTCTTCTGTATACGGAGAATTCTCACAATCTTTTGATTTTCGGGAATAAAAATCTGGTGAAATTAAATTTGCTAAAATAATATTTCAATCTGATAGACGAATGCCTCAATGATTCAAAATAAAGAAAAAATGGTCAGCAGCGAAATTTTTTTATTTAACTGAGGTTTAAATTAAACTTGCAAGTTTAATTTTCCTTACCATTTTAGCACTATAACTTCCTATTTTCTCCTAAAGTTTTACTTATAATGAATTTGCATAGTATCCACAGGACAATCAAATAAGAAATAATAACAATGTAGTATTTTTAGTACAAAATTTTGGTATAACATTGTCTTAAAGGAGTGTTAAAGAAGGGACAGAAGGAAAAAAAGGGGATGATATAGGGAAAAAGGGACCGTAATGGAAAAAAAAAAGGATGGGAAGGATGGGAAGGAAAAGGAAAAATACGACTATTTTTAGGTAAATTATGTTAAGACTAAGTGATAGCCACAATGTTCATTGATTTTTAGAAACAGTTCTTTACATTGGATTAAATTAAAAAAAAATTACTTCGAAAAGTGTAGGAACCCAAGACTACCAATAAAGCCACGATGCTTAACATTGATATTTAAATGCTGATTTAAATTCTACAGTCTTCCTGTCAAAGAATTTTAGACATTCTTTCTCTAGCATACCTCTGCATGAGAAAAAACTTAAAAAAAAAATCTGTCGCTTCATATGAAGTGATTTTCTGTATAATTTTAGAAGAGTGATGGTAAGGAATCTAAAACGGAACAGAGTTAAAAAAATAATATCAATCATAAAAATGTGTGCAGGATAATTTTTTGATACATATTTATATAAAAAAAAATTGTCCCAGTTTCGGGAAAAAAATTACATCGAATTACTTTTATTGAAACAATTTTATACAGACAGCTCCAAACTGAAAAATTAGCATCAGGGACACGGGACGGTATAGGAGCATTTAGGTATTTGGACCCCAACATCGTCCAAAACTTATTTATCGCGTTAATATTGTTATGCAATCATGCAATTGGATGTTCCCCAGTATATGAAAAAAAACAAGAATATGTAACTAAAATAAAAATTATTATTCAGCGACATAAATGTCAAAAGATTGTGAGAATGCCAGATATGCTTTGCATAGAAATGCTTTAAGTTGATTCAAATTAGGATTAAGTCCATTCTGCAACTCATATAGTGTCTTTTCAGTTGACTGTATGGGTAATCTGTTCTGTGGACAGGCTGCTGTAACTACAACTTCTCCTCAGAGAGTTTTTGCCAACTTACCGTTAAACATAGCATTGCACATTTCAACAAATGATCCGTACTTTCTCCGCAACTCCATTTCGGTAAGGTGAATCTGGCGAGGTTATTTGGTGATTAATTCCTAAGTTATTAAGGCATTCTCTCACACATGCATTGCAGTATTCAGTTCAATTGTTATTACACAAGAATTAATCTTGAATCTAACTTTATTCATTGTTGATGCAACACACTCATTCAATTTATACATATGAGAGGGAAGTTGCGGATGCAAATATTGATGAAGATTTATATAAATTATAAATAATATCACTAAATGAAAAAGTATATATATTGCAGCAGTGTATGTAGCTGCATATTGAGATGTGCTTCTAGGTGCTGCATCACCTCAAAGGATAATGTAATTATCGTTTGAGAAAATAAAATATACTTGTGTATATCGAGAGTAATATCAATGAATGTAGCAACATATCTCTTTTTATCCTATACTTTCAGTTTTAGCAGGACCGCATACGTCAGTATGTTCCAAGTCAAGTGATTTTCTACTTCTATATTGTGTTTCTTTAAGAAATGACTTTTCCTTTTCTGAAGCGATACGTACCTTTTCATTTATAGATATTATTTTTAATTTTTGGAAACTTTCATCAATTTTTGCATCTGCAAGTAGGATAGTACCTTTTTTTAATTCAGCATATGTCATCGTTAAATGCAATTACATAGGCACTGTATGTGTAAGAATGTGCGGACAACAAATCACTATCTAATTCAGTGACATATAATACATGATTTAATGTTACTTTGCTTGTTTGAACATTCAGAGTTTCAATATTAAAACTACATTTAACCTTTCCTTTAGATGTTAATTTAGTCCCATTAACAATAATAATTGTTTCCTTGTTTAATCCTCTGACTACCCAGCAAAAGGACAATATTGTAATGTTGTTTTCTCTGTTCTTGTATTTTTTAAAAATACCAAAAAGATATTATTTTAGCAACATGATATAAAAAACTTAATTTCGTATATGAATATAATCCTTGGGAGTATTAATCACTGCACAGTGTTTTAAAGCTGCATTGTATATGTAGAATTATATTAATTTAAATAATGTATCTGATGCAGTGAAATCTACATCTTAGTGAACGGATATATCAGTTCATTGTTCTGGGAAGGTTAAGCTCTTTAATCCTGAGAACAGTTCTAAAGAATTTGTTATAAATGAGTTGGCCCAACTGAACAAATAACAAAAGCCAAATTTTTGTTTTAATTTCTTTTTTGTTGAGATTTCATAAAACACTTAAAGAATTTTATTCTTCTACTATTTCGTAACTATTTTGTGAGCATTCTTGTAATTTTTCATTTTGACTACTCGCAGTGGAAGCAGAAAATGTTTTTGGTTACTCAAACCATTGACGTGCTCTACCTTTAGTAAAATCTGGTTTGGTTTGTTATTATTATGACCCTTAAAGGTTAATTTAAATTTAAATGAAAACAATCTACACGGTTGTGATTATACTTTTTGCAATGGACATAATATTTGTTTACTCAAATGCTTAGGTGAATCCATTCCCATTTAAGGCAATAGATTCAAATTTTGTTGAGATTTCTTTTGTTTCAACTTTTCTAAGATGATGATCAATTAATTTGTTTTGAACATATTTTAATGGTAATTCAGTTTAACTTTTACTTTCAATAGCTGTTATAAAAATACTCTAGGAATTGGTAATGAACAGACCAAAATAGCTATTAAATTATCATCTTTTATTGCTTCAACCTATGTTTCTTAATTTTTCTGCCAATTCTAAGACCGAATTTATATGTTCCTGCATTTTCACTTTCCCGCATATACTTTTGCTACATGTAATCGAATGCAAATTCCTAAGAAAAGAGAGTTTGTTTGTCAAACTAACCCTATCATGGACTGATTTTAACTAGCCAAATGTTTCTTTTATAGTTTTAGAATGACAAAGATGAACAAATTGTGAGTCTCAGATATATAAGTGAATTAATGCTCTAGTATTTCTAACTTTTTTTTACCCAATTATAGTCATCATTTTTTTTTTTTAGCTTGAAATACAACATCATACTGTTCCTCTTTTATAAATATTTAATCTATTTTGAACTTCCGTACCAAATAGTTATCATCAGTTAATATAACAGCGTAATCAGATTCACAAAACAATTCGATGACAATAATGTCTATGAGCGTTATTTGATAGACGTGGGTTTTCTGCTGAGATGCATGTTTTAAGTTTACTAAATTTTTGCACATTACGTGGTGTGTATAAGATATGTAGATCATATACAAAATTGAACAAATAATTCATAAGCATTATTGCCCATAGGGTGAATTGTTTAACATATTGAGTGCCGCGTCAGTCACCGGTGACTAACACTGATCTTTCCGTTTAGGCCGCGTCAGTAATTTGTGACTGATACTATGAGATTGTGCAACGGGAATCTTATTTCGTGGCCCAAACGGAAAAACAGACAAAATAGACTTGGCATTCAACGTGTTAAGGATGTTTTTAAATTGAGTTATGCATTTTCCAGCCGAACTGTGTTCAGTATACACCGTAAAAAAACAACGGCGAGCGAATTTACTGTGGAAAATGCTGTAAATGTTTCAGGAAAAGGAAGAAGCACAGTTTACAGCATTTTTTACTGTAACTTTTAGACTAAATTATTACCTAGAAAACAATAATTTTTTTCATAACTCACAGTACGGCTTCCGTGAAGGAAGAAGTACTATACAAATTCTTAATAAACTAAAATACACAGCTAAAAATTATCTTAAAAATAAAAAATTTAAATATTGTGGGATTGTCTCGTTCGATATAGTGGGAGCCTTTGACAACATAGATTGGGCCACTTTGGGTCGACTTATTAATCAACTCCCAATCCCCTATTACCTAAAACAAATTCTATTGAGTTTCCTATCAAACAGAAAACTGATAACCAACTATTTAACCAACAATATAAATAGACCCACCTATCAAGGCTGCCCACAGGGGTCGTGCCTCGGCCCGCTCCTGTGGCTCATAATCGCATATGTAATACTCACGGAGTTCTACGAGAAGTTTGAGGACCTGTTCGCATTCTGCGATGATTTCAACCTCATAATTAAAGCTAACAGCAGACAATCTCTAGAAACAGAAACAAACACTAAAATAAAATATTTCTATGAAATCTGTAATAGACTTAATCTAACTATATCGCAAGATAAAACTAAATTCATCTTACTCGGCATAAATACTATGGACAATCGTCCACCAATTCTAAAACTAAATAATCATAGTATTCAGTTAGTTAAAAACATTAAAATTTTAGGACTAATTTTTCAAAGTACACTAAATTGGGATTTACATATTACAAATATTAAAGGCAAAATTACTCAACTAACTTCATCTATAAAGCGGGTCTTCTCGGCCACGTGGGGCGTGTCCAGGGAATACCTTAGTTCGTGGTATATCACTGATTTGGAGAAAATTGTAGCTTATGGATCGGAGATGTGATTCGGTGACCTCAGGGTGATCGATAAGCGTGCCCTCCAGTCCATACAAAGAATCTGTCTAACATCTATCACTAAATCATACAAAAACGTTTCAACGCACACACTACAAATTTTATTAGGAATCTCTCTATTATTAATCCCATTAGAACATAAATCCATTAAATACAAATTTGTACATAATAAAGAAATAATATTAACTAAACACACACCAATTAGTAAAAAACACGTAGAAAATAAATTACACAAATATCAAATAAATCCTGAAATAAATATTAACAATTTAATTAATACTGACAAAATAACCAGTCATCCAAACATTATCAAGATGTACACTGACGGTTCTAAGGTAGACTCTGGCACGGCATATGCTGTAGTGGCCTACCTTCAAAACACAAAAATTTTTGAAAAAACTGTTAAAATACGTACAGATAATTCTATTTTTCAGGCGGAGCTGCATGCAGCCATCACAACCATTAATTGGGCAATAAATTCTACTCACAACAGATTCCAAATATTCTCTGACAGCCAATCGACAATTAAAGCATTACTTAAATTATTCCCAACAAATCCCGATATCTATAACATTCAAATTAAAATTAAAAAACATCAAAATAAATTAATTTACTTAACTTGGATTAAAGGTCATATTGGAATAGCAGGAAATGAACTGGCGGACAAGCTAGCGAATGACGCTGCTCAGTACTGCATCCTTCCAGTAGATCGGAGTATTAGATTACCTCGATCATATATATTAAAATGCATCAATTCACAATTACTGGATAGGTGGCAGCACAACTGGGATCACTCAGGGAGCGGCCGATTTACGCATCAGATTGTGCCAAAGGGTTAACAAAAGCTAATTGTTAACGACAAAGTTTCCATTTATTTCCTAACGGGCTGCGGTAGCTTTCCATCTTTTCTTCATCGCATAAACAAGAAAGATAACGATCTCTGCAAGTGTGGTGTCCGAGGAGACCCGCTACATTATCTATTTGGCAATTGCAAATTTATGAAATTTAAATTCAAGCGAACAGGACCCTCAATCTTCGCAGATATTCTTAAGATTATTAATGATCCCATTCAGCTCAAAAAGTTATATGAAAACTATAACATTCTCAACAGTTTTTACTCATTTATAAATTATAAATTTCTAGCTTCATTCTATACTATTTAACTTTTCCAAACTTAGTTCTGGCTGTGGTCTGGGGTATTCGTGTCGGCGTGGTCATATTTTATATAAAATGTAATTAATTTATACTCCTGGCAAGTTTTCTTCGACTGAGTCATCTTCAAATACCAATTATTTGTACAAAGTGTAAATAGCAACTTTCATTATTCCAGTACAGATTCTTAATTATTATTGGAGTATTATTGTGTTGTAAATTTAGATATAACTATTATACACAATTTCTTATACTTTTATAATAGTGCATAATGTTAATTATTGTTCGCAACCTGTATCTTAATACTAAATTTTTAGTGTAGATTTAAAAATAATTTTTGCATCATGTATCTTACATAATATCTCAAACATAGTATCATTGTATTCTAAATTTGTAAATAATTATTATCTACAATTACTTATACTTTCCTAATAGTGCATAATATTAATTATTATTTGCATCTTGTACCTTAATACTTATTTTTAGTATAGAGTTAAAAATAATTTTGCAGCATATACCTTGAAAATAGCTTTAAGTGTTGAAAATATCACATTTGTACATGGTTTAAATTGATGTTAGTATTGTGAATCCTGAAAATAACATAAAAGTGTTGTAAATATGTAGGTAATTGTGATCAAAAAAGTTTAATATCAAATTCTAAAAACTATGCACATTTATATGTTATAATAATGAATATTTCTCTCAAATGTAATTATAGGGGTCATCTGTAAATATTTATTGCACACACTGTCAATAATTGTCATATATCTAACATTGTTATTTCTCCTAAACTGAAAAAAAATCATTGAAGGAGTTCCGCAGGTAGTAAAACTTTTCCCTGCTCTGGCTTAGGGTTTACACCTAACCATAAGCCAAAAGCGGGTTCCCAGGGTGGGTGCTTACTTACTTACTTACATCTACTGACGAAATCGAGAAAGATTCGAAGACGATGTTTCAAGCAAAGAATACGAGAGTCTAATGCTACAATTAATCTGCCTACATTGTAAAAAGAAAACTGAAATTGTAGAAATCGCCGCAGAAAACATCGTAAATGCTTCACTAGCATTTAAAAAGCAACGATTACAGTAAATGCATTAATTTTAAGTGTTCTAATTATTGGAAAGAAAAGAAATAATTTATTCGGTCTTAGAACGAGGACTGATAACTAGCTCGAGCGTCACAATGTGACACCACATATCAGTGATAGGAAAATCCTATCGGACTTCGTGGTGCGCTGCTATTATGTTCCCTTCCACATTCCTATGGCCCCCTAGTAACCAAGCTTGAGGCTCGCAATGATAAGGCCTTAATCCTTGAGTTTGTCAAAAACAAACTCACCGATGAATACAAACACCGTTGTGAAAATCGCGAAACAGGTTCACGCTCGCATGAATCGGCATACAAAGCTGTTAACAAAAATTACTGCAGCTACTGCAAACGCCTAAATCACAACGTGTTAGAATTCTACCATTTAAAGGATAAAACTTCAAATAATTTCCCCAAAACCGATTGGAATAAAAACAGGTTTTACAACAATACCAACGGTTTCAAAAACAACTCCGCGAATTACAAAAACGGCCAAAATAACTCAAACAGCGCTTCCAATTTCTGTTTTGAAGGGAAAAACGATATCGTAGAAGAGTCGGACCACTCCTCCGGTTCTGAAAAAACTGCGGAACATGAAACATTTCTCATAAATGAAGCGCAGGCGGTTAATATGAACAAATTCATTATAGATTCGGGCTGTACGCGCAACGTTGGATTTGCAAGGGAGAAATTTACAAATTTCAAACCTGAAAATTTTGGAAGCATTATCATAGCCGACGGAAAAAGACTAATTTCCCGCGGAGTAGGGATATAACACTAAACACCAATTCGTCTCACCCGGTCACGCTAAAGGACGTTTTATATTGCCCGGAACTGCAGAGTAACCTGCAGTCCGTTAAGAAAGCTACAAAAAATGACTTTAAGGTTATATTCAATAAAGATAATTGTAATTTTATCAAACATGACGAAACAGTGTTAACGGCAGCATTGAACAACAATCTGTACGAAATCGAAACGAAATACGAATACGGGTACATAGTACAAACACAGGCATCTGGCAAAAACTCAGACTGCATAACCACTTGGCATAGACACCTCGGGCGAATAAATCAAATCCTTAGCGAATCAAAACCTCGCAGAAGGCATATAACTGAGCAACTGTAAGCACCAAACCACATGCATAAAATGCATAGAGGGAAAACGCACAAAACTACCCTATCCCAAAGAAGCCTTGAACAAGTCGAAAGAAGCTTTATCGCTTATACATAGCGACATTTGTCTCCGATGAAAACGGAAACCTTCACAGGAAAAAAGTATTTCCTTACATTCATAAATGACTACAGCAGATTCACTATGGCCTACCTATTCTCACATAAGGGAGAAGCAATAACCAAGTTAAAAGAATTTGTTGTGCTTACTAAAAATAAATTCGGAAAACAAATTAAAGCAATTAGGACAGACAATGCGGGAGAGTACTTAGGTGGCGAATTTGAAAATTATCTGACAGCAAACGGCATCGAACAACAGCTAAGCCTCACTAAGCTATTGCTCACCTCAGAATGGCGCGGCGGAAAGATAAACCGAACGCTCGTTGAGATGACACGCACCATGCTTTCCGACGCTAATTTGCTAAAGCGCTTCTGGGGTGAAGCAATTCTCACCGCTACCTATCTTACCAATCGCTTACCCACGAAGGCCAACAATAATAACATAACTCCGTTCGAATTATGGAATAAAAGAAAGCCAAATCTTTCACACATAAGAACTTTCGTCTGTAAGGCATATGCTTACATAAAAAGGTAAAGAGATCAAAATTCGATGAAAAGGCCGTCGAGGGAATTCCTCTGGGGTACGACAACAGGAGCAAAGGGTATAGAGTGTACACCGGCAACAATAAGGTCGTTATATCTAGAACAGTTAAATTCCTAGAAAATGAGAAAAACAACGTTGATCAGGATTTAGAGGAAACTCGCGCCCCTTCCGCAGAAATTGAAATTGATCTAAATGACGATGAACACGATCAAAGCTCCGATACACCACACACTCTTATACAACCACGAAGGTCAACAAGGGAAAGCCGGGGAGTGCCTCCCGACCGATTCGGGGACAGCGCAAATATATGCCGAATAGAAGAGCCAAAAACCTGGGAGGACGTTCAAAACATCGAAGATCCCGAAATCAAAACAAAATGGTTAGCCGCGACCGACGAGGAAAACAATTCATTGAAACAAAATAAAACTTGGGTGTTGGTAAAGCCGCCTGACGGAAAGCGCGAAAAGCGCGTCATAGGCAGCAAATGGACTTTTAAGAAAAAATGCAACACCAGTGGCGAAATAGAGCGCTACAAGGCTAGGCTCGTAGCTAAAGGGTACTCACAGAAATATGGCTGTGACTATGACGAAACGTTCGCTAGCGTCGTCGCGCATACCGCAATCAGAGCGTTCTTAAACGCCGAGGTGTATAAAAATTTAAATATCACACACTTTGACGTAAAAACCGCGTTCCTTCATGGGGACCTCGATGAAGAGGGGCTGATGACTCAACCACAAGTTTACTTTAAAACCGATGACGAAGACAAAGTATGTCTGTTAAGAAAAACAATTTATGGCCTGAAACAGGCCGCCAGAAATTGGAACTTGAAAATTAGTGAATCACTGAAACGGCTCAATTATACTCAATCAAAATCCTACTTGTGTCTCTTTAAAAAACACGAGAACAACAAAAATTCCTACACCATCGTCTATGTAGACGATATTCTTGTGGCTGCGGATGCAGCAAATACACCAAAGTCACACAGACAATTGTCTCGCGAATTTGAGATAAAGAACTTAGGGAAAGTGACCCAGTATCAAGTTTTTGGAAATATCACGCATTTAGAAGATGGGAGCTTACTGCTAGATCAGGAAGCAAAGATAAGTGAAATTGTCAAAATTTTCGACTTAAGCGACTCGAAGCCCACCTATACACCGACGAGCCCGGATTATTATAACATCGACCCCGACAACAAATTGTTAAATGACAATATAAAGTATAGAAAAGCAGTGGGGGTTAGGGTGGGTCGAAAAAACGAATTTTTTTTATTTTAGAAACGCTTTAGTGCGGAAAAGTTGCCCATTGTAATAATAAGAAAAACGGCATAAAATTTTTAAAAATCGCTTAATATCTTCCATTCGCGCATCGTACTTAAAATTAATGGAAAATTTAAAAAATCGCGCCTTTTTGTAATTTTTTTTAATTAATTAAAGCTTTAAAAATAAACACGCTTTAATTTTTTATGCTTGTTTTCTAGTTTAAAAAATCTAAATAAATTAAATTCTAATCAATAATATAATATTTTTCGTTTGTGCAACATCTTAGAAAAAACACATTTTTTCCAATTTTTCGCAATTTTCACTGTGCAACTCTTCGCTCGTTTTGCTAGAACAAAACGACCCAGAACTCACAATGTGGAGGTGGTTGCACGTTAAGTTCCACCCACACCCTACCCAACCAGCCATCCAAATTGTTGGGTATGGTATTTACATTATATTTACAACTATTTACAAAGATTTTCCACAGTGTAGGATTGGAGAAATAAGGGATCATCTATGGAGAAATAAGGCATCACCCATCTAGACTTCAGTGTTGCTCGGATATAGCCATCTCTAGCATCATGTCCACATTCTTTATTCGAAGCCTCTGTCACAAGTTTGACGCAGATCTCTACACCATTTGTGTGACAGGGAAACTTTTGTATTTCTCTGATGAGCGTAGTGTCAGAACTGATGAGTGATTTAATATCATCTTCACTTAGATCCCGCAGCAATGGAGGATGATACACCACACAAGAATTCCAATTAATAATTACAATGTAATCGGAAGCTTGAAAGTTTATCTTCGGTGGTACAAAATTTCTAACAGTCTTCTTCTTTGGGTCTGATCGTCTTGCTTTTAAGATCTTTCTGTAACCGAGCTCCGGAATATGGTCTCTTTCATCGACAATCATTGCCAACAGAACATTCTCTGGGTGCGGAAACTACGCATTTCTTTCTATTACTGGATCGACAACTTCAAGTAATTCGTCGGATAAATAGCGTGATGTTTGGATTGCTTGAAAGACATGTTTTGGTCCGTCAGTAATATATTTGCTCTTTTTTATGGCAAACCACACAGGCATGTATGATTTTAAGATGTAGCCAACAATTTCTTTTAGGTTTTCGGATGGATCGGATGAACTTATATACAACCTAAGGACTCGGTTGGCCGCAGTCAGCCATCTGGAATTGGACAAAGGACCAGGATCCCGATTTGCCAAGTCTTCTGGACAATATCCAAAGGAGATTGCATTTGAAATGTCCAACAAATACTGTTGGTCTTTGCTCAACAAATTTCTGTTTATATCAGAAATCGAACAATCTATTAGTTCAAAATCGACCACAGGGAGTTTTTCACAGCAACTGAGCTGTTGCCCGATTCGTCCACTAAAAGATTTAGGTCCAGCAGTTTGACCGTCAATATGCTCGAAAATGTGTCGAAAAGGAAGATAATTAAAACGCAGGAGGCATATGCACTGTAATGGGCGTCCTACATGATTTTATAATCAGTGGATGACACCGTTCTTCCATCCAGTATTAGTTACAGTGCCATCACACCCGACTACTTCTAGTTTTCTAGTGATATTGATAATTCAGACAAAAGAGAAATAATGCTTTGAGTTATATCATTTGATGAACTCGAAGAAGGAGATACATGTCCAATATAAATTGATCCAGGCTCCAGGATAATTGAATAGTGTTCTTCTTTCAGATTCCTTCGGAAATGCTTGGCATTGAATTTTTCAACGAACAAAGTATCATCTTTTCTTCCGTCAAAGAAAACACCCCAACTTTCCTCAGGAGGTATGAATTGACTTTTCAAATCCGTCCTAACACGACTCTTGTCTCTTTTTATTTTACACTTATCAACCACATATGTAGAATCTGTATCGGTTATCATCCCAACGTCTCGCAGAACACTTGACGCTATGACAGCTGTTGCCCGTTCAGAAACTCCGAACCGATCACTCTTTAGCGCTGTTGCGTTAAGTTGTATTCGCATCTGCCATTTAGGTTTTCCAGTTGATGTACTTGGTTTGTATTCATCTTCCTTATACTCCGAGACTTTAATAGAACTGTGTTTGGGTTCCTCCATTTCCGAGTACTATCCTATTTTATGAACTTCTTTTCCACTAAGTGCTCGCTGAAGATCACGAGCTTTCCGCTCTGCCTTCACATTTAACTTTTTAGTAATTCTTTTGTCAATAGATCCGATTTTTCCCAAATTGCAATTCTTTTGTAGAAACATGAACCTTAATTCGAGGACAGGAATTTTCTTTGTTTTTTCACATAAGCATTTAATTAGAATTGCACATTGACATCTATCTGGTGTTTTTTGGCTGGTACAATTCACCGTCATCGTGCATTTACAAACAGCGACGTCAAAAAGCGATCTAGCTTTAAGTTTAAAGTGTTCTAACCTAGCTTTAAATAAAGGATTATCTTTATCACGTTTATGTGACTTCCTTATCTTAACATAGGAATCGTGATACACATTAATAAGCTTTACAATTCGGCAGTGAGACAAGGAAGGAATCAGGCTTTATCATACAAACATTTTATTTGTTTCGCTACCGTAGAAGCTACTTCAGAAAAACTTACATTTGTTCTGTTTATCACGCATGACAAATTATATCGTTCTTCAAAACAGCATCTAACAACACATTCATATGTTGGCAGTTTATTTTGGAGGAAACTTCGTGGTTCACCAAATATAGGGCAAGAAAACTCATGTCTAGCGTCAACAATGACACTCCTAGTGAGTAAAGATTGTGACTCATTCATTATTAGCTAATGTTGTTAGAATAAACATTAAAAAATCATAACTCAAAATATTGGAACACTTGTAACAGACATCGCAAAACAATGCATCTGTTGTAACAGACAGCGAAAGACTGAACTGAAAGGCAGGGTCGAGAAAAGAAATCCGATTGGTTGGGATGGAAGTGGTGCGGTAGAGTTGGGAAGAACCACGCCAGTTCAATCTAGATCAAACCAGTTGAATCTAGTTGAAGCAAGTTCTGTCTCGTTTTCTTCTAGCTAAAGGAACAAGGAGTTCCGTAGTAAAAATTTCGAAATATTGGAAAATTTCTGTTTTTTCTAAGAACGGAAAAAAATATATTATTGATTAGAATTTATTTATTTAAGTTATTTAGACCATAAGACAAGAGTAAAAATCTAAAGCGTTTTATTTTTAAAGTTTTAACTAATTTAAAAAAATTACAAAAAAGGCGCGATTTTTGCAATTTTCCATTAACTTTAAGTACGATGCGCGAATGGAAAATATTAACCGATTTTAAAAAAATTTATGCCGTTTTTCTTCTTATTACAATAGGCAACTTTTCCGCACTAAAGCATTTCTAAAATAAAAAATTCGTTTTTTTCGACCCGCCCTAGTGGGGGTTCTGTTATACGTATCGAAAATTACGAGGCCTGACATATCAGCCTCCGTGAATATCCTGGGCTGACGTAACGAAAACCCCAGAGAAGCGGACTGGCTAGCTGTCGAAAAGCGGATTCGGTACTTAAACACAACAAAGGACATAAAGTTTATAATCGACAGAGACAAACCTCCGATCCTAACAGGATACTGCGACAGTGATTGGGCAGGGGATAAAGCGGACCGAAAGCCCACCTCCGGAACACTATTCAAACTGGGCAATAACACCCTATCATGGACCTCTAGAAAACAAGGATGTGTAACTCTGTCCTCAAATGAGGCAGAGTTCATAGACGCATCTAGTGCTGCGCAAGAACTGCCATCGCTTCTAGTAGTGCTTAAAGACATCGATTTGCAGCAGCAACCACCCATTGTGATTTATGAAGATAACATTTCGTGTATAAAATTGATTCAAAGTGATAAACATCAAGCGCGCACCAAGCACATTAGTATAAAATATCACCACGTTAAAGACTTGAAAGAAAACGGGACATTGTCTCTACAATACTGTGCCTCAAAGGACATCCTGGCAGACGTGCTTACGAAGCCGCTGCTCAAACCTCAGTTTGAAAAACTGAGATCGCAACTACAGTTATCATCCCCACGTTTCCAATACCGAAAGTGGGGGTATTGGAAAGAAAAGAAATAATTTATTCGGTCTTGGAAGGAGGACTGATAACTCGCCCGAGCGTCACAAGGTGACACTACATATCAGTGATAGGAAAATCCTATCGGAAATCGTTAAATGACTTTTCAAATTTACTGAACTTCTATTCTCTTCTTTGTGCAAAGAAAAATTTAATGACTAAGACATAATTTAACTTACATGTACATGTTACATACCCTTTAATTGTTAGTTGGTGTGGCATGTGTCGAAAAGGGTAGAAGCGAAACCTGTTGCCTCTATCCCTCAAACAGTCAAAACATTTTACATAGATTTATACTAATCATGTTCTTATTATCCCATTTTTATAGTTTAAGTAGTCTAGAAAAGTGTCTCTCTCGTGTGTTGGATATATGTGTTTATTAAACAGGATTTAATCATCTTGAAATCGTCTCCAGTGAATACTTTACACCGTCATCACAAATAAAAATGAAATCATTCAATTTTCACCAACACACGCAGCACTGTGCCCCATGAAGGAATATCACAGACGAGCTAATTTTTGCTTACTTATTTTTATACTGTGAAATAACTAGTAAATCTTCAGATCAGGAGCCTCAACGTCATCTTTGCAAGTTATTGTTTTTTAACACTCATTACATAATATTCAACTTCCTACAAATCGCTTTTTAAAGTTTTCAAATTACATAAATATTTATAAGCATACAAGATACTTCGTAAAGTTTCAGAAATTAAAAGTGTTAAACAAGTGGTTATACATTAATGTTCTGAAATTCTGATGAGCTACTTAATCTGGTAATTTTTTAAATAAAAAAGTGCATTTCTTCAGGGGGGGCTTATTTAAATTTACATTCGTAATTTTTTATTGATTGTGCGGATGGTTATAGTATATCATAGATTTTTTTTTTTTTTTTTTTTTTTTTTTTTTTACGCTCTGATTTATAAGGATAAGCATAAGTTTTTTTTTATGTATAAATTAATAAATTTAAAATTTAAAATAAAATCCTCATGTTAACCGTACGCAAACAATAAATCTTGAAGTGACGCCAAAAAAGTAACATTAAAATCCGCTACATTCGACCCAAACACAGCGGCGTGCTTAAAAACAGAAAGAAATAAAAGAAAAATATTTTTAGTAATACAGTTTTTAATTCATAATACGATGAAATGCTACTTTAGAATGCTTAAATATAAGCAGATCATTTTCATTTTACAGCAAAAATGCACGGATGAAGTCAAAGAATTCGGTCTCTGTTCCACGTGCTTGTTTTGTTTGGGCCGAATGAGGGCATTTAAATCTGAGCGATAACGCACATCATATTGCAAACTGTTTTTACGGCATACTGCATCTCCATCTATCTCTTTCCTCTGTGAATAATAGTTAATTTTATTTTACCCAAGATCTTTTTATTCCAGCATCTTTGTTTTCGATAAATGACGTCTAATTCACCTGCTATGCGTACTTACTCAAAACTTTTCATCTTGTTATGTTAAGAAATATTCGAGAGTTTTCTTTTTATTTCCAATATGTCGCCATATTAATTTTTCTATTCTTAATTTTATTTTTCATTTTCCTGTTTCACGACAAAACACTTCAATTGAAAATTGTTTAAAAGAAAATATTATTCCGGGTTTTAATTTTCTTGGCAACAATTAAAGAAATATTGATAAATGTTATGGGAAAATGCTACGTTATTCTCTATGAAAATAATGAACTTTTGTATTTTTAAGCAAAATATTTCAATAAAATAAATAAAATAAATGAAATATTGCCTATTTTTATTTCTCGGCTAAAATCCTTCTATATGCAAAGATACAAATGCATTAATTCATCTGTTTTGACGTTGGCTTTACTCAAGCATTATACACGCAATTATACTAATATTATTAGGACCAAATACGTTGCTAGGCAACAGAGAAAGAAAATGAAAAAAATGAAATATGCATTATGTCAAATTGATAAAACAAAATCCTTTATATTATTGGAAAACATGCATAAAATTCCCCCCAATATTATAAACCTAATTAAAAAAGTCTCGCAAATATATTGACATAATTTATTGGAATAATTTAATAATGTTATTTAAAAATTTCAGCATAAAAAATTTACCATTTAAATCCATTTTTCATATGAGCCATTTCTTTCAACAAATGAAAATCTGAAAATCGTCTGACTTGCCATAGAAAAGCATTATAGAGCAAAATAAAATGTTCCATATTTCCCGAACGAATGAACCAAATTTAACCAAAAACTATACAGCTAAGTCCAGGTACCTCATCAACATGCCCAGTTAATTTCAAGCAGATCGGATGCTTTTTGCGGCAGTTATCGCGGAACAGACAGACAGACTAACAGAAACCAAAACTTTTCGTGTCTCCACAGTAAGCCTTCACTGACGTTTCGGCAATTATTGAAGTAAATTAAGTGGGCCCCTCCAATTATTTAACTAGTAAATCTGCAGATCAGGAGCCTCAACGTCATCTTTGCAAGTCATTGTTTTTTGACACTCATTGCGTAATATTCATCTTCCTACAAATCGCTTTTTAAAATTTTCAAATTACATACCGGGTGTCCCAAAAAGGACTGACTGATTTTAAAATTCAATAACTTCCAAACGGTGACAGATATTAAAAAAGTTCTTGCAGGAGGGTTATGCATAAAGTCAAAAGTTTTTTTACAGTGATTTTCGATTTTAGTTCGAATTACAAACAATAGATGGCGCTGCGATCAATAGAGGCTAAATTCAGGCTCAATTTTTGGTACTTCGTGGCCCGGATAATACATTTCCATCTCCTTTTTCTGAATGGAACAACAGAAAGGACCAAAAATCGAGCCTGTATTTAGCGACTATTGCTTACAGCGCCATCTATTGTTTGTAATTCGAACTAAAATCGAAAATCACTGTAATAAAACTTTTGACTTTATGCATAACCCTCCTGCAAGAATTTTTTTTTAATATCTACCACCGTTTGGAAGTTATTGAATTTTAAAATGAGTCAGTCCTTTTTGTAAATATTTATAAGAATACAAAATACTTCGTAAAGTTTCAGAAATTAAATGTGTTAAACAAGTGGTTATACACTGATGTTCTGAAGTTCTGATGAGCTGCTAATTCTGGTAACTTTTTAAATCAAAAATTGCATTTCTTCAGGGGGGCTGTGCCCCCTGAACCCACCGTAGTCTATTTAAGTTTACATTCGTAATTTTTTATTGATTGTGCGGATGGTTATAGTATATCATAGATTTTTTTTTACGCTGTGATTTATAGGGATAAGCATAAGTTTCTTTTTTTATAAATTAATAAATTTAAAATTTAAAATAAAATCCTCATGTTAACCGTACGCAAACAATAAATCTTGAAGCGACGCCAAAAATGTAACCTTAAAATCCGCTACATTCGACCGAAACACAACGGCGTGCTTAAAAAAAGAAAGAAAGAAAAGAAAAATATTTTTAGTAATACAGTTTTTAATTCATAATACGATGAAATGCTACTTTAGAATGCTTAAATATAAGCAGATCGTTTTCATTTTACAGAAAAAATGCACGGATGAAGTCAAAGAATTCGGTCCCTGTTCCACGTGCTTGTTTTGTTTGGGCCAAATGATGGCATTTAAATCTGGGCGATAACGCACATCATATTGCAAACTGTTTTTACGGCATACTGCATCTCCACCTATCTCTTTCCTCCGTAAAGTTCATTTTATTTTAGCCAAGGTCTTTTTTTTTTTGATAAATGACGTCTAATTCATCTGCTATTCGTACTTACTCAAAACCTTTCATCTTGTTATATTAAGAAATACTTGGGAGTTTTCTTTTTATTCCCAATATGTCGCCATATTAATTTTTTTATTCTTAATTTTTTTTTTTCATTTTCCTGTTTCACGTCAAAATCTTTCAATTGAAAATTGTTTAAGAGAAAATATTATTCAGGGTTTTGATTTTCTTGGCAACGATTAAAGAAACATTGATAAATTTTATGAAAAAATGTCACACTATTCTCTATGAAAATAATGAACTTTTGTATTTTTAAGCAAAATATTTGAATAAAATAAATAAAATATTGCCTATTTTTATTTCTGGGTCTAAAATTCATCTATATGCAAAAATACAAATGCATTAATTCATCCGTTTTGACGTTGGCTTTACTGAAACATTATAGACGCATTTATACTAATATTATTAAGACCAAATTCGTTGCTAGGCAACTGATGAAAGAAAAGGTAAAAAATGAAATATGTATTATGTCAAATTGATAAAACAAAATGCTTTATATTATTGGAAAACATGCATAAAGTTTCCCCAAAAATTATAAACCTAATTTAAAAAATCTCGCAAATATATTGACATAATTTCAAACTAATTTGAATAATTTAATAATCTTATTTAAAAATTTCAGCATCCAAAATTTACCATTTAAATCCATTTTTCATATGAGCCATTTCTTTCAACAAATGAAAATTTGAAAATCGTCTGACTTGCCATAGACAAGCATTACAGAGCAAAATAAAATGTTCTATATTTCCCGAACGAATGAACCAAATTCAACCAAAAACTATACAGCTAAGTCCGAGTACCTCATCAACATGCCCAATTAATTTCAAGCCGATCGGATGCTTTTTGCGGCAGTTATCGCGGAACAGACAGACAGACAAACGGAAATCAAAACTTTTCGTGTCTCCACAGTAAGCCTTCACTGACGTTTCGGCAACTAGTAAATCTGCAGATCAGGAGCCTCAACGTCATCTTTGCAAGTAATTGTTTTTTAACACTCATTGCATAATATTCAACTTCCTACAAATCGCTTTTTAAAGTTTTCAAATTACATAAATATTTATGAGCATACAAGATACTTCGTAAAGTTTCAGAAATTAAAAGTGTTAAACAAGTGGTTGTACATTGATGTTCTGAAATTCTGATGAGCTACTTATTCTGGTAACTTTTTAAATCAAAAATTGCATTTCTTCAGGGGGCTCTGCCCCCCTGAACACCCCGTAGTCTATTTAAATTTACATTCGTAATTTTCCATTGATTGCGCGGATGGTTATAGTATATCTTAGATTTTTTTTTTACGCTGTGATTTATAAGGATAAGCATAAGTTTTTTATAAATTAATAAAATTTAAATTTAAAATAAAATATTCATGTTAACCGTACACAGACAATAAATCTTGAAGTGACGCCAAAAATGGAACCATCAAATCGCTACATTCGGCACAACACAACGACGTCCTTAAAAAAAAAAAAAAAAAAAAAAAACAGATGAAGTCAAAGAATTTGGTCCCTGGTCCACGTGCTTGTTTTGTTTGGGCCGAATGAGGGCATTTAAATCTGAGCGATAACGCACATCGTATTGCAAACTGTTTTTACGGCATACTGCATCTCCATCTATCTCTTTCCTCCGTGAATAATAGTTAATTTTATTTTACCCAAGATCTGTTTATTCCAGCATCTTTGTTTTCGATAAATGACGTCTAATTCACCTGCTATGCGTACTTACTCAAAACTTTTCATCTTGTTATTTTAAGAAATACTCGAGAGTTTTCTTTTTATTTTTAATATGCCGCCATATTAATTTTTCTATTCTTAATTTTATTTTTCATTTTCCTGTTTCACGACAAAACATTTCAATTGAAAATTGTTTAAAAGAAAATATTATTCCGGGTTTTGATTTTCTTGGCAACAATTAAAGAAATATTCGTAAATGTTATGCGAAAATGTCACGTTATTCTCTATGAAAATAATGAACTTTTGTATTTTTAAGCAAAATATTTCAATAAAATAAAGGAAATATTGCCTATTTTTATTTCTGGGCTAAAGTCCTTCTAAATGCAAAGATACAAATGCATTAATTCATCTGTTTTGACGTTGGCTTTACTCAAACATTATACACGCAATTATACTAATATTATTAGGACCAAATACGTTGCTAGGCAACAGAGAAAGAAAAGGAAAAAAATGAAATATGCATTATGTCAATTTGATAAAACAAAATCCTTTATATTATTGGAAAACATGCATAAAATTCCCCCCAATATTATAAACCTAATTTAAAAAATCTCGCAAATATATTGACATAATTTATTGGAATAATTTAATAATGTTATTTAAAAATTTCAGCATCAAAAATTTACCATTTAAATCCATTTTTCATATGAGCCATTTCTTTCAACAAATGAAAATCTGAAAATCGTCTGACTTGCCATTGAAAAGCATTATAGAGCAAAATAAAATGTTCCATATTTCCCGAACGAATGAACCAAATTTAACCAAAAACTATACAGCTAAGTCCGGGTACCTCATCAACATGCCCAATTAATTTCAAGCCGATCGGATGCTTTTTGCGGCAGTTATCGCGGAACAGACAGACAGACTAACAGAAACCAAAACTTTTCGTGTCTCCACAGTAAGCCTTCACTGACGTTTCGGCAACTAGCCACGTTTTAAGACTAATAGCCGTGGTATGTCCACTGACAGCGTCCCAAATGAGATGAGATGCATGGAATATTTCGCTGTCGTCAATGCATGCAGATGTGTCAGCGTTTACTGTTGTAATTTGCTATATCTTTTCAAGATGGACAGACGGATTTCACAAAAATTTTAAAGGCTATGGGTAAGTTTTTATCGTTAAATTTAGTTATATCATTGTTTTAATAACGTTATATAACTTATATATTTGTAAGATACGACTTTAACTTTTATGCCGAGTGTACATCGATAGTAACTTTTGAGTAATTTTCCTAGATAAAGTGCTTAGTCTGAAATTGTAACAAGGATGATTTTTCTTATTTATCTGAGTTTTATATGGTTTACTCTATCCCTCAATATTTTCTCACAGGACTTTGTTAATATTTATAACTAATAGTGTCTAAGCACAGGGGAACTTTATGCATGCTGATTAAATAAAAAAGATCTCCGCTTTTTATTCTAAATATGCTTTATTTCGTTATTATTATTTTAATTTCAGCTTATCAGTTTGTATTCGAGCATACTTTATCTAAATCGTATGTATTTTCGAATTCTCCAATAATTTTAATTTTACTTTCTGTGTCTGTTAAAATATTTTTATTTATTCAATTTATTACTAATGCTTATTAAATTTAGAATAGCAGTCGGAACTGAGTTCTAGCCAATGATTTTCAAAGCAAATAAGTTGAAACTGGTATGGATCAATAAGTATTAAAAGAACTTTCTAAAACACCATCAAAAACTTTTACATGCGCTGGGCCTTTCGAAAGATCTGAGTCTTTCTTCGTCAGGCGCAAAGAAGACGTGTTTCTACTATGTGTCTTGCTGCTGCTTTCATAGTAGAAGCACGTCTTCGTTGCGCCTGACGAAGAAAGACTCAGATCTTTCGAAAGGCCTAGCGCATGTAAAAGTTTTTTGATGGTGTTTTAAGAAGTTCTTTTAATACTCAATAATTTTCAGATTTTAAAAAAACATCTTCTATGTGCGTTTTATTTCAATCCTCTAACATAAAATTTTTAAATCATTTATTGCGTAGCCTGTATATATTATTTTATTAAATCCCAAAATTTTCCAAGAGTTTGTTTATTATGTTCCCTTTTGATTTCGCCGTTATCTAATAACCGAACCTTTTTTTGCTATAACTCGCATCTATATACCAAAATGAGATATTTTGAATGTTCTCGGTGTTTATTGTTCAATACATTAAGATAGATAAAATACTTTAACATGAAACTAGAAACAAAATCCTGTAAAAAAATACTAGGTCATAGAAATAAACTATTTAAAAACTAGGAAACAGGTTAAATATTCCTTTGTCATAATCAAAATACTTAATCCCAACACAAATGACTCAGAAATTTTTATCAGTGGTATACGTTAAAAAATGAAAAATAAGAAAAAAATAATAAAGTTTTACTTTACATAGCTATAAAAGAATTAATTATTTCATAATGTTATTAAATTAATGATATATGTAAAAATAAAGATAAGATTTTGTGCACTTAGTTTTTAAAATATTTCTCAATATCAAATATGAAAACAGAAAGGGGTAAACACTCCGGGGTGGGGTAAAAAAAAATCTACATAAGAAAAAATTCTAAAACATTTACAGTCATGCTGCATACAATGATGTGCAGTAACAGCAAAAATTAATGTAAAATTTACAAATTCGTTGTTTACCACTGAAAAACAAAATTGCTGTAAATTCACAGCTAAATATGCTAACACAGAATTGCTAACCTTTTTGCTGTAAAAGTATAGTGGTATTTTGTACAGTGTATCCTAAGATATGGTTGTAGAATATAGATAAATTCACAGACAGAGCAATGCAAAGAACTAGATACATTTTCGCCTATCGATTAGTAAATTCTGAAAATAAGTCTCAATTGTGTTATATGGGTTCTTATCTCAAATTAAATTTCAGTTTAATATGAGACGTATATAAAAATCTGCAGACAAAATATACAGGCTGTACAGAATTATTCGAGTGCGTTTTCATCTACAGGTGGAAATTGCTCATGGTGAATTTTCGACTGTGTTATTCGTTTTGTAACTAATCTAAATTTTAGCACGCTATGAAGTGTATATACAGATCTAAAGATAATATACATGGATGCATAAAAAAATTCTAATGCATTTAATTGGTGAAATCTAGACTTGAAGTGTATTATGCGTTTTCCAAATTTTTAATCTAGATATCTTTCTTCATTTTTTTAAATGGTGAAGTTCTGTTACAGTATTATAGAATGTTGAAAAGCAATTCATAATCTGTGCTTGATTATGTTTTGCGTAATTTTCCTTTCTCATTAATTATTGCATTTAGTTTTTATGATCACCTCAAAGACTTGTTTTCTTGCCTTCATCACGTTTCATAGCTAAAGAGACTGTAGCAGAATATGGGCTCTTGCGTTCTTTAATTATTTTTTCTTCTAAAAAAGCTTCAATCTCACTAATTGATTTGATCTTTTTCTTTAGGGGAGTCGGGGGCGGGTGTGTGTGTGCGTCTGTGTGTGTATGGGGGTGGGGGTTACTAAGGTTTTAGAAATTTAGGAATGTCTTATTTAAGTAAAAAACATTTCAATGAGAATTTTGTCTATATTTGTGTTTAGGAAAACTGTATAAATATTCTTTTAAAATATCCCTTAAAACCCCATTCTGAATTCATTCTCTGAATTCTTAGTTAAGTTTCCCAGTCATTAAGTCATAACCAATAAAATTTTGACCCATTCAATTTGCAATATGAACCCGAGAACTTTGAGAAGTCATACAAGTTTCATGGTCATAATTATTTCGTACATTTCTAGAATCATTGTTTACATGAGTATCATATTAAAAAAAGAGACGCTATTTCACTAGTTGTAACTTTAGATTTTAACATAACATTTCTTTGAGATACAGTACAAGGTTTACAATTCAAACTCACCAATGTTTTTCAAACACAAAATAGAATAATCAAGAAAAGTATCCAAAATAATAATAATAATAATAATAATAATAATAAATTTACTATATTTATGATTATTTTTTACAAAAAATTTGTACATCTTACTTACCTTTAGCTTGATCACTTATAAAGGTCAGTTTCGATAATAATTCATGATAATCCAATTTATCGAACTTATTAGATTAATGGAGAGAAAAATGTGATTACAATAGTAACAAAAAATATTTGCCATAGAATGACCTAAAAATCAGAGTGAGCACTGAGCAGGATTCACAGATATTCAGCTAACCGAAAGACACTAAAACCACGACGAACTGCTGTTATTTTTATTAACAGCAAAGAAAGTGAAAATCTGAGCTCTGAGAGCATGCAGAATGTTTTATGCTACTGCGGGCATGAATACAGAGAAAAGTCTAAATAACAGAGTGAGCAGAATTCACAACTATTCAGTTAAAAAGCACTAAATGAAAAAAAGGGTATAAATCAGTATAAAAAGGCGCGAAAACTTCATACAGCGCGTTTATTAAAGGAAAAAAAATACTCGAAATGGAAGGATTTAAATACGGGAAAGCTAAGATACTATTTGAAGAATATTGAGATTCAGAGATGGGAAGTAGTAGAAAAAAGTATTTTAAAATGGAAATAAGTAAATTAAATGGAAAAAAATATATATATCATATATGTACTGGGTCACCCTACCCTGTATATATAGATACAGAGAGTGTCTCAAAAAGGTGGAAATGCGCTTTAATTTTTCCTATTTTGGAGATTCGAAGGCAATGCAAATTGCCAAAAAATGTTCAAAATAGGGTAGGAATTGAGATTAAGCTGATAAATACTCCTAATCATTATTTTTCAGGAAGTTACACCTTTTAAAATTTAATTTTTTCCCCTATGTTCTGAAAAGTACAAGAGTAAAAATTCCTTTCTTTTACGAACAAAACTCACCGAATTATGACACTTTTAATTTTATGTAATTTCGGAGCTTTCCGGAACTATAAACGGACAGCTGATTTTTTAAGATCATTTTTTCCAAAACTTTTCTAGACAGCTGTTTTAAATTTAAAATCTCCATGTTTAAATAATTTTACCTTTCCTTGTAGAATTAAAAAAGTTGTCCTTTAAAGGTACTCGATTCCTTTCAATGCAATCAAGTCATGTAAATACACGTTAATTATAAATATCCAAAACAGACGTTTTACTCATTTTTACTCACCCATTTGCCTTTAATTGATTCAGAGTACAATCTTTAAGTTAATTTTTTTCCATTTTTGTTCTTTCAGTGTATCAATATGTTAATAATGCTAAAACTTCAACATATGTTTCTTAACTTACTTGATACTTTTTATTGACATTTCTTATAGTGTGTTTTTTGCTCTCTCTCTCTCTCTCTCTCTCTCTCTCTATATATATATATATCATATTTTATCTCTCTCTTTAATTTGCATGTAATGAAAACATTAATTAAAATAGTCTTTTATTATGTATGTCATGACACTTTATTCTCTTAAATTTGTTTGCTTTAATCTAATCCTTAATGTTTAAAGCAATATGTCTAAAGAAAAGTAATAGTAACAATGCTACTAAAAAAAAAAGAAAAAAAATCATCTGTATCTGCATTGGGAGAGAGGTTTTTAAATTATCTTTAATTTATTTTTAAAAGTACTTTTGGTATTATACAAATAGAACTGTAAATTTTATTGATAAAATTATTTAATGATATTCCAAAATGATAATGTAACATAATTAAATTATACAAAATTGTTAAAAAGACTGCAAGTCCTATTATGAATTGTGTAATATCTAACTATCAAATTTTGTGCCCATAATCATTAATAACTTTTTGATAAATCTAATAAAATTCTCATATTAATTATTATTTGATATAACTATCGCGATTTGATTAACGATGTTTTCAGCTGTAAATTTATGAACATTTAACTTGGTTTGTGTTTTTAAAAATACTTTTTGAGATGTACCTTACGAATATGCAATAATGTTTGAGTTGTAATAAAAATATGTAATAATATTTTTCTTCATGTTCTTAAATCAAAAAAAGTTATGAGGTACGGAAACTCCGACAATAATTTATGTAAATCCTGTATGATTACAACCGGCACTTATTAATCTTAAGGTCATATTTTCTATTTGAAGGTCCTATACCTACCATGTTAAATTAATGTATCTTTTCTTAGAAACTACCAAAAATATTAACTTGAAATTTTTTATATACATAATATAAACGATTACTAAAACAGTGAAGTCAACTTTATAAACAAATATAATTTAGTTAATTTTTTCCAAAATCTGAAATAAAAACCACTTTTAAATAACATAAAATTTTCAAATAATTTTCATAAAATTTGGAATGATTCGACAAAATTCTGCATTGATTATATATATATTAAATTTCAAATCATTCGGTTGGGTACTTTTTTCGCTGTTATATGCGGACAAACGGACAAACAGGCAAACGGAGGGACCAAACGATGGCTAAAGATGTTACGTATGTATATAATTACTAACACGCCTAAAAAAACGACCTTTTTCGCGAATTTGCCAACTGCCTTTAAATTTTGTTTTAATAGCTGAGCAGAAAAAAAAATACAATATTGCTTGCGAAAGTTTAATAAATCTAAGCTGATTTATATGTAGGACAGTTGGTAAAATATTGGTTAAATATAAACTCATGAAAATTTCATATAAGGATAATGGGAAGTAATCCGCGACTGTATTGTAGTCTTATTTACTCACAAAGTCCTGGGATAAAACAAAAGAAAAAATTAAGAACAACCTTAGCTAATATAGGAAAACAGATTTCAAGAGGAACATGGAAGACAAAATTAGTTAAACATCTCAATTCAGGGAAGAAGAAATGATAAAATTTTGTTGATGATATAGATATTATTATTGCTGAGTAAAGATCTCAAATGGTCTCATATTGTGAGTATGTGGTATACAGTTACAAACGGAAACTGAGCGAATTTAGTTACCCTCGGAAACAGATCTAGAAAACTCGTTGAATAAAGGAGGAAGTGTCTAACCTAGGCGAGCTCTGAATATGAAGCTTCTATTGATTAACATTATGTTTGGGAGGTCAATCATAAAGTAATAGATAAATTCCGTTTTCAACAAGTGTTGGACTTATTGGGGCGTTTAATATTGAGAGAGATGTACTTTTTTTGGAGGATAATGGTTTTCAAAGGAATGATCGGAATATAGCATATTGAGTGACTAAAAGGAAATCTTTATGGTGTGTCATTTCAACTCAATAATTTGTTTAAAGTATTATTGTCTGAAATTTCAAAACTGATTTTTTTTTTCCTTTTTATGTCATAGTTTATTAGCAATATCAAAATAAAATGCTTCATTTCACGTTATGGGTCATATTATTTTAAAGTTTACGATGGTGATGGAGTATTTATCTTAATATAAATATTTTAAAAACGATTAGATCAAATTTAAATCAAATTATGTTTTTATGCATATATATATAAATGTTCTTCAAGTTACAGCAAACAAATTACTTGCAGTAATTAAATTTTCGAAGGTCGATGATAAAGTAATTAATATAGTCCGTTTTCAACAAGTCTTGAATTTATTGGGGCATTTAATATTGAGAGAAATGTACTGTTTTTGGAGGAGAATGGTTTTCAAAGGAATGATCGGCATATAACTTATTGAGTGACAAAAGGAAATCTTTATGGTGTGTCCTTTCAACTGAATTATTTATTTAAAGTGTTATTGTCTGAAATTTCAAAAGCTGATTTTATTTTTCCTTTTTTGTGTCATGGTTTATTAACAATATCAAAATAAAATGCTTCATTTCACGTTATGGGTCATATTATTTTTAAGTTAACGATGCTGATAGAATATCTATCTTGATATAAATATTTTAATGAAGACTGAGTAACTTACATCAGTTTATGGAATTTTGTATATTAATTTTCTTCAAGTTACAGTAATCAAATTAATTGCAGTAATTGAATTTTCGGAAGGTCGATGATAAAGTAATTAATAAATTCCGTTCGCAACAAGCATTGAACTTATTGCAGAGTTTAATATTGGGAGAGATGTACTTTTTTTGGAGGCTAATGGTTTTCGAAGGAAAGATCAGAATATAACATATTGAGGGACAAAAAGAAAAACTTTCTGGTTCGTCATTTCAACTCAATAATCTGTTTAAAGTATTATTGTCTGAAATTTCAAAATTGATTTTATTTTTTTCCTTTTTGTGACATAGTTTATGAACAATATCAAAATAAAATGCTTCATCTCACGTTATAGGTCATATTATTTTAATGTTTACGATTATGATGGAGTATTTATCTTAATATAAATATGTTAATAAAGATTGAGTAATTTACATCAAATTGTGGTATTTTCTTATCAATACTTTTTAAGTTTCAATAAATAAATTAAATTGCAGTAATTAAATTTTCGAAAGGTCGCTGATAAAGTAATTAATAAATTCCGTTTACAACAAGAGTTGAATTTATTGGGGCGTTTAATATTAAAAGATATGTAATTTTTTTCTTCTTTTGGGAGTACTGGGTGGGCTAAAGTTTTTCAAAAGGATGATCGAAATATAGCATATTCAGTGAGAAAAAAATGAAATCTTTATCGTACGAAATATTTGGGTTCTTTGAAATAAGAAGAGGTTAAGTTTCTGACACATGGGGATCTCAAAGGAAGAGTTTTTCTTGTGAGAGTGAAGTTCTCACAGTGCAAAGAATGGTTTATTTCACTTTACATAACTATTAAAATCTGGCTGGCTGTTTGTATTCCACAACTTTTCCACTTAGAATATCGAGCGCTGGTGGACGACCACCAGATATTCGGATGGATCCGAGGATGACATATAAGGTCCCAGAATTTTAAAATATGAATCAGTTTCCGAGATATTAATTATCATTAGCTATTTATTTATTTATTTTGTAATTTTTAATACATTTCTGTAATGATGACAACTAAATTATTCCATTTTTATGGAAAAGAGGGGAAATGATAGGGAATATTAGATTATTATTATTATTATTTTCTCATTAAATTTTAAAAATCCTCTTTTTTTTCAACTTAAACGTATGGGGAAAAAAACTTGAATAAAATACATTTTTGTAGAAAATTCTGAGAAAATAAAACATATCTTCACATACTAAAACTTAATTAATACTTTTTTTTTTTTCTTTTTTTTTACAAAACAAATATTTGTCGTTCGAGAAACTGGCATAAAAAAAATCATACCATTATAAACTTTTCTAGTTTTATATTCAACGAAGGAGCTGAAACATAAATAAATTTAAGCTACTTGCATTTAACTGTAGAGTTATTGCGCCTTATTTACAAAGAATGAATTTAAAGAAGATACATAGCTTTTATCAGATTAATTCTTAAAGAAAGTTCGTCAATGTGATGCCATTTATGTTTCGTCAAATTTATGTGTCATTCTATATCATTTATTTGATCGTCGAAATGACGTCACATTTATACCACAAGTAAGCAACTATATATCAAAGCTTGAAAATAAAATTTTCTTTTCGTTTTTTTTTTTTTTTTTTTTTTTTTTTATGTTTTTAATGAAGCCTTTGAAAACGTGCACTTTTATTGAGACAAATTTTTATCTTGCATTCTAAACGTTATCTATGTATCATTATAAACATATTATATTAGATTAGATTATAAACAATATATGATAACTTTTATTTCATTAAAAACATTGTATGATACTTAGTATTTAACCCGGCAGTAGTCGCGTGTCGGTCTTTTTGCCGCCCATATAAATTATCTTCACATAACTCATGCCCCCTTACAAATACAATGAAGAACTACCATGTAGCGGACTCTAATGTTTCTCCTATAAATAGTGAAGTGAGCATAGTGAAGTAACATCTCTGTTTTTCCTCTAGGTACATTTTTACAAGCAAGGTTGAAATTGGTGAAAAAGTCTGCGCAGCGATCACTATTGTCAGATCATTTTTACTTTTTCCCATTGTTCCAAATCTCATGAATAAAATGTATAAATTAAGTAAACTGCTTATTAATAACTTCATTGAGATGTTATATTCGAATATTAAGTGAAAAATGTTTCTTATTTTACAATTTCGGTATGCCGGTATGCGGGGGGCCGGCGGCAAAAAGACCGAGCGCGACTAATAACGTTCTGAAAAAAGACGCGACTACTCTCGACTTAATAAAATCAATATTATAAATATTTTCTAAATGTACAATACAATCAAATTTATCTCCCTCCCCCTTCTCCAATATATTGAAATATCCCAAGTAATTTAAAAGCAACGCGTTGGACTGCCACGCTGCTAGTATTTTAATAAAAATCAAACAATCTAAATCAAATTGTGTTTTCGATATCTATAGCATGCACGTCATCTAATTCAAGATACGGTAATCAATCAAATTAAATTACACCAATCATGGTTTTGAGAAATCAGCCTATAAAGTAATTAATAAATCCCATTTTCAACAACTGTTGAACATATCGGGTTTTGTTAACATTGAGAGAGTTTTACTTTTTTAGAGGATAATAATTGTCAAACGAATGATTAAAATATAACATATAAAGTGACCAAAAAGTAATATTTAAAGTGTATCATTTTAACAGTTTGTTTGAAGTGATAGAGTCTGAAAATTTAAAATATGAAATTTACTTTCCTTTTTGTTCTCTAGTTTTTTAATAATATCAAAATAAAATATTTTATATCACGGTACACTCTAAATTAAAATGTCTGAAATTCAGACACTTAAGTGTCTGAAATGGAGTGTTCAATTTTCAGACATTTTAAAATGTCTGAATTTTTTCAGACACTTCAAACGTCTGAATCGCATCCATTTTTTTGTAAGCATCATACGTAGCCATGTTTGACCACGTTGAATCCTGGAAAAATATTTGGCTGTGGTCCTGCCCCTCCCCCCCCCCCCCCCCAAATACAGCCTGATTTTTTTGGTGCTCTCAGTTTTGGTATACAATTTTCGTTACGTTGATAATTTAAATCTTTTACGACATTGTACTGATTATAATCAATATCTTGAACTTCAGGAGTAGAACAAGATTAAAAAACAAAAAATATTTATCTAAATATTAGATTTTTTTTAATTTATTTTGTTTTTAACCTTATTTTACTTTAAAAGTTCAAAATATTGATAAATAATCAGTACAATTTCGAAACAGATTTAAAATATAAGCTTTACAAATATTGCACATCAAATTTGGGGGCACTACAGTCGTAGGGGGACGGGGAACTTCCCAGTTTGCCCTTCCTTTAATCAAGAAGTACTTTTGCAAAAAACGCAACCCTGCATTATAGTTGTCTAAATTGAGATGTCCGATATTCGGGAGTATCCGTTGTGGAGGTTAATGGACATTCTCGAATAGCGAACACCTCTATTTAACGAATACTTTTTTAATCAGCAGACATACATATTTGTATATTTTTACCTCAAAAAAGTAGACATCTCCAATTATCGGACAAATTCCGCGGTCCCGAAGTGTTCGCTATTAAGGGCTTTTAAGGTACATAGATAAATATATATATATATTTTATAATCTTGTCCTACTCTAAAAGTTCAAAATATTTATTATAGTCGGTTGAATGTGGAAAAAGATTTAAAATATCAGATGTACGAAAATTGCAAAAATCCCCCCCCCCCCCCAAAAAAAAAAATGAAAATATAAAAAAATATATTGCCACATAGGCAATTTTACATATACATCACTTGAAATCACAACAGCCATTTAACTATGAATAATGAAAATAAATAAATAAATATTCTACTTTAATAACATTGGGGAAAAAATAACTTTGGTATTTTGTTAAATGTATTTGCGTTTTTAAACTTGTCCTACTCTAAAAGTTCAAAACTTTCATTATAATCAGTGCAAGATTTAAGATATCAGCTTTACAAAAATTCATGCAAAATCCCCCCCTCCCCCCTCTCCCAAAAAAATGAAAATACTTATTTAAAAATTATGTTTTTAAAAAATTTATATTTCCACATGGGCAAGTTTTTATGTAGATCAGAGGGTACTCACAAAAGCTATTCAACTATCAATAAAAACAAATAAGTACATATTCTATATTAAAAACATGAGGAAAAAATAACTTATGATTTCCAAACTTCTTTCGTCTTAAATATATACAGTAACATCTGTCATTTTTGTATTTTTCGTATAAGTGCATATAAATAAAGTTACCACAATTTTAAATACGAAATCTAGTTAGAGGTTTTTACTTTTTCCCATTATAAATTTCAAATTACTTTTTTATTAAAAATAATAAAAAAATCAGTATTAGAGTTGATTGCAAATCAAATACATATGTATATTTTTGCAGGCAGCTTCATATAATAGACGAGTCTCATTTACTTTATTTATCTTTTTTTAATCTGCGGTTTTATGCCAGGAAGTAAGAAAGCATTAGGTCATCTTTCAAAGTTTTTTTTTTCTTTACTTCCTTGTGGCCGTCATTTACTGCGAGATAAAAATTATCCATTGAACCTAAGAACTGACATTGAATATATAATTCGTAATAAAAAAGAACGTCATAAGTTTAAAAATATATACTTCTAGAATTAGTGGGGTTTTTTGCGAACAGATTCAAAACTAATTAAATTTCATGCAGGATTTTGTTTAGTACAATAAATAAAATCATAAAATACACTAATTTTACTACTATAAAGAAACTTACTTGAGTTGCTGCAAGAGGTAAGAAATATTCCTCGATTTGAAATTTTAAAAACTACCACAACCACAGTGAGGGAGAAAGACTTTCATCAGTTTAAAAGGTAATCCCACAATACATCCGACTAGCCATATTTAAAGAATGAGATGTTTCATCCTAAAAACAGGACCCGCCAGACAAAAGTTTCTTTTTTTTGCCAGCTTCGACAGGACGAAGATGAATAACACAATATTATTGATATAAATTGATACGAGTTAACACTAAGCCCATTGCACACGCTTTGTAGAATTTCCGGGTGTAATCTTCAACCGTCGTCTACTTCTGTTCTGTGTCTATCCCGCCCTTGTATCGACGACAGCTTCTAAGAGACATTTGATGTCGAGCACACACGTCAGATGTATGTATTGAATAAATAAATAATCCAAGTTAATACGAATTAAAATCACAGTACTTCACATTTCGCAAAAAACGAATTAAAATACACGCGTACATAAAAACAAACTTTGTTTGAATTACAACGTATACCACTTCGAACGAAGGCATCTAAAACGCATGCGCAACTGGGAGTGCTAGTGCCCCCTGGTGGTTATTGCGTCGGAAGAATCAAAACGTCTTAAATTAAGACACGTTTAAAGCAATGAAGTGTCTTAAAATAAGACGTTTGCGGATATTTTAGACATTATTCTCAGTTCGTTTACACCATGGTCATAGTAAGACGCTTATGTATCTTAAATTAAGACATCTATAGTGTCTTAATTTTCAGATTAAGACACTTAAGTGTCTAAAATTCTTTTTCAGTCACATATGTGTCTAAATTTAAGACGCTTCTATTTGCAGTGTAATAACCCTGTCATATCTATAATATTAACTATTATTATTGCCATTACGGTTGTTAATTTTTAATCAAAAGAAAAAGATGATCTTGACTAATTAATTTAAATACTTTAAAAATATATATTTATTTATTTATTGCTTTACTGAAAAACATGTTTAATTTCTTGTTAAAATATAATAATAATAAAAAAAAGAAAAGTCGCTGATTATTAGTATTATTTTTGCCTATATTACAACTAAATTTTATTAAAGTATATTATTTTCAATTCATAAGTATTTTTAAAAATAGTAATAAATCTTTAAGGAATTCTTTTTGTCTTACTATTTAATAGCATAATCCAAAAGTCTTACACAAGCTATATGAATTCGATTTTCGTTAAGACTATTAAGATTAATTTTTCTGTGTTTAAATTTAAATTTAATGTCATAATTCAAAAGTTCAAAATTAGAAGCATTTTGCTCTTCAGTATGAAAAAAAGCAATTTATCAAATTACAACGACCATTTGGAAAATGATTTTTTCGAAGACTAAAATTTAAGACATAAAAAATCGCACGGAGTTGATCATACATTACGTACGCCATGAATTAAACATTAATAGTGTTATTACACGTAAAAATTGCAAGCCCACAAAATCGCCAGCGACCCGTCAGATGTCATGAAACTTAAGTATTATGCACCTGAAACTTACGTAAATATCCAAGCATTTCTTTGGCTGTTCGGGAAAAGGATTTTCCATCGTCAGATTTCCAACAAATCTGACGGCCCGTTTTAAATGAAATTTCATTCTTAAACTTCTAAACATCCGACAATATTACTTTTTATACCGTTGGATAGAGAAAAAAATGTACTTTTAAATGCAATTTGTTTGAAAGCTGTATCTCAATTTGTTTCTGAGTTATTAATTTTTTTTTGTAGTTTTTATTACTTTTTTGTCATAGTGGCAACAGAAGGTATCCATCGTTGTTGAAATTAAAGTGAAATATAGATTACTGTATAGACCAATCAGAAAACGAATAAAATGCAGATTAAACCAATGAAAACCTTCAGATATGCTTTTGATTTCCCATCCTGACGAGAACAATAACCATTTTTCCAAATGGTTAATAAATCTAAATAAAAAAATAAAATTTGATCCTGTTTTGATTTATAATATCATGTATCTTAATCAAAACCTTGAATTCAAATTAGTGTTTTGTATTAAAGGGTTTAAAATCGAATTCTCAAGGTTTTCTTTTTCATTTAATTTCTAAACCTAAGTTAAAAATAAAAATTTGTCAGCATAATCAAACCTTATTTATTTATTTTTTTAACCTTTTCATAACTTTTTATAGTTGAGGTATCCAAAACATTGGTTTAGAATTGAAAATTCATAGAGTGGGAAAGTTAAACCAAATGACTCGGTTACCTCAATTTCATAGGTCACAAATTGTAAACCGGAGTCGATGATTCAATTTTCATTAGCAAATCAAAATTTAAATCTTCTTTGCTTAACAGATGACGTCTTAAGATAGAATAATAATAAAAAATATTAAGCAACTCACACGGGTGTTATCGTCATTCAACACAAATAACATTATTTCAATTACAAATATAATCATAAATTTATGAGCTTTTTACAAAATTCAACTTTAATCTAAAAGCTGATTTAGAAACAAGCTGAACATTAGGTTACGTAGCACAGACGGGCATAAATTAACCGTTAATATGTCGAAAGTGCTTCCAAACGTCATGAAAAAAAAAATTACAACAACTGGGGAACGATGTTATTCCTGGTGCTTCCCGAGACCGGCGCCGGAGTAGTAGCTTTTTCTGCTATGTTACATCAGTCGACAGCAGTGCGAAATAAACGTTATCGCTTTCCTAACATATTCAGTCATCGGTAGAGACTAAGCTGTGGTAATGTAGAAAAATTACGAGGGTATATTTTTTGCATGATAAATGGTAAGCAAATTATTGGAGAGTTTCCCAAACAACTGCGTAAATAGACATATCACCACAGAACAAGGATATTTGTCACAGTATTTCAGAGCTTGGCTTGAAAGTTTCCTAATTTCTTATGATTTGCAAGTCTGCATTTTAGAAAAATGTAAAAAAAAAAAAAAAAAAAAACTGATATTCAAGAACACGTAATCCTGATTTAATTATCTGGTGATCGTAAACGCAATTAGATGCTCATTTTATCTCATGATGGTTAAACAAATTGGTATGTTCATGTTCGAGTGTATTCCGAATCATTATATACTCCCAAACGAGAATTTGGAATCCAATTCCGTACTTCCAAACGAATGCCTAACAGCCTTATTGCTAAAGAACATGACGAACTTTTGATTGTTTTCTAAGTTCAATCCTTTTCACAATTCACCGCTGAATATCTCAAAGTTGGCAACTCATAATATTACCTTTTAACATTAATTGCATCATTTCAGTGATTTATTTTTCCGATGCATTGACGAATTTCCCGATACTGAGTTTTTGTTAGTTATTCCAAATTTGATCCCCCCCCCTTCCCTTTTTTTTTTCCATATCACAATTTTAAAGGAAATCCAAACATACTTTAACAATAAATGAAGCGCGATACACCAGTTTTTCATAAGAAATGCTTCTATAATAAGAAAATAATAGTTCTTTATATAAGAAATATTTCTGTTAAATCCAGTTTTTAAGAAGATAAAGAGAGCTATATCGAGATATAATACAGGAAAATGATAGCATTTGAAGAAAGTAAAAGATTATTTAAGGTTTTGTTTAGTACTCTCAATGCATTTCTATTATCTTACTTGCGGGCATATCTATTCTGTTAGTAGCACTTCCAACACGCATGCATAAAATATAATTGGAATTCTTAATTATACTTCTTAAATAGCAGAGATAAATAATCGATAATAAAAAACTATACATTAATTACACTAAAAAAAATGTAAGTGTTTTGAACCCAAAGTTATGGAAAATATGCCGACAGCAACCGTTTTAAAGCTTTAAAAGGTAAAACATATATTCCAACTCTTGTTATCATATCAAACACTGAATGGCGAAATGTATTTGGTTATGCAATTTTTAATTTCTGAGTGGCACTGAATATAATGCAATAAAATATTAAAAAAGGAAAAATTTTCAAAAGAAAAATAAGAAAAGAAAAAAAAAGAAGAAAAAAAAGGGACAAAAATTGGAAACTTGAAAACTGACACAGAATCTCAATTTATTTTATTAAGCAATAGATCTTCTACAAAAAGTATTTGATTTGATTTTTTTTTCAAATTAGTTATGGCTCATAGTTATAGTTTGTTATATACAATCGTTTCTCTGTTTAACGTCGCTCTACTTGACGACGATCTCTGTTTAAGGGCGATATTTTGCGGTTCGACTCCTTTAAGTAACAAAATCTCTATTTAAAGACGAAATTGTTTCTATTTAACGATGATTTTCTTATTTCTATTTAATGATGAGTGTTTTTCCCCCGATCGCTTTATACGTGTTAAAGGAGGGAACTTCCTCTGATAGAAAAAAAAAAAAAAGTTTTCTTGCAATTCAGATGAGTACAGATAAAGGAGAGGGGTGTAATGGACTTTACCCCTGTGACAGAGATGTTCAACCAACTTCAGAAATTTAGATCAAATTTATGAAGACATTGCAAATGAAAATGCAACTTCAGATGCAGAAGATAGTGATGAAGCTAATGGTACAGAAAGCGAGACACCACCTCCTTCTTACTCAGATGCAAATTCTGCCCTGGATATTCTTCGGCAGTACATTGTTTCGTTAAATATGGAAGATGACTCATTCATCCTTCTTGGGAAGCTTGAAGCAAGAGTACTAAAAACTTGACTCCCAGTGAAATAATCAACACTTTTTGATTTTTTTTTAAACTTAATTTGTTTAATTAAATGTATTATAAATATTTTTATTGTACCTTAAGTAACATTGTACGCTGTAATGTTGTTCTTTTATGCAGTATGATTACATTTCTAAACATGCCACAATCTATTGAATAATGTATTGACAGTAAACTGTGTAAACTATTGTCTGTAAACGGTGAAGGGAAATATTTTTCAAATGTTATGTTTCCGCAAATTCTGTTTAAGGACGATTTTTCGAGGTTTCTTGAAAGTCGTTAAACAGAGAGCGAACTCTATCTTTATTTCATCAAAACTTAACAGGAACTAGTTTATTATTGGGTGATTCCACAGTATTTACATATTACGTACGGGGCAATTCACATTCTTGTTACGATGATTACCAACGAACAAATGAGACGATTTTGTCATTTTAAATTTTTCGGTGATTATATTTTTAAAAGGTTACTTCAATAATTATGTGTAACTAAATTAAAGTGGCACAGTACTTTGAAAATGGTCAAAATATCAATTTATTTTAATTATTGGCTCAAAATATATTTACATCTTTTAAAAATATGCTAGTGAAATTTGAATGGTGCATCTTTAATATCAAAGAAAGCGCGATGAGAGAATTTATAGCGACGCCACGCCCACTCAGCGACCCTGGTGAATTTAGATTACAAGTGAACAAAGTCAAAGACATAGCGAAAAATTTTATTTTCTCTATGGCGAAAATGCAAGGTATGATTTAACTGCAACTGTTTGAGTTGTTTACATAGCGATTTCGTTTGTCCGTTGTATTTTGTTTGTCTTTGTGAAACATCCTTACTGTAAACAAAGTATTTTTTCTGCGTTTCACAACAGACAAAAAATTAAGCTTATTCGGAGACACAGAAATGCCTCAAAAGATGGAAAATTAGGGCTTACGTATAAGGCTGGCTGTCTTTAACCCTTAAATGCCTGATTTTTCAAAAATCGTTGTAATAATGTTTTTCGGCTTTCATTTTTTAAATAAATCATGGGAAAAATACTTAAAAAAATCATATTTTGTTTTAAGTATGGTTTACGGCTAAAAAACAGTTTGTTACTAATCGGTAATACTGGTCTGTAATTGAGAAAATAATTTTCCTTGATAAAATTCTATACTATTAAATACACAAGAATTTTAGGAACTATAATAAGAAATAAATTTTACTTGCTCACTGCAATACAAGATAGGGTATTACGCGAGCTTCCAAACAAAACAAAAAGAACAAGTAGCAACAATTGAAAAAATAAATCTATCTTTATTCTTAAACAGCACAAGTGTTGCCATCTACATATTGAAAATCGATTTAATTATATTTTCAGAATGTATTTTATTGGCAACATTAGGCATTATAGCTTCAATATTATTCTAATAGTATTTTAGAGCCTAAATTGGGTATGTTGCCGAAAAGCAACACCCGACATTTAAGGGTTAAATTTCTATACGAAATCTATATGAAACTTATTCAAGTTCTCGCATGATATATGTTATATTAGTAATGAATATTTCACATAAATAACGACAAATTAGACAGTTTTTTCATTTTAAAATTTTCGGTGATTGATGTTTTTAAAAGGTTGCCCCACTTATTATATATGTAACTAAATTATGTGTAAATGTTTATAATTTATGCATTTGATAAAACTTTGCAGGAACTTAACACAAGTTTGAATTTTAAGCGTGTTATTTTTGAAGCAGTTTAAGTTTTCCATGTTCATATTTTCATAACTTGCCCTTGTTCGATAAATGATAAGGATTTTTTGTTAATTCAGATTAAAGGTTTGACATTTTTTTCAGTTGTTTTCCATGTTATATTTAATATTTCTGTGCATGAATTTAAAACTTAAGTTTATAGTTATTATTTTTTAAATATTTAAATTATGTGTTAGTTGAAGTTCCTTGATTTTTTACTACATATAAGAGAAAAAAAAATCATATTAAATGTAATATATCATACATCTAAAAATCCATGTACAGTTTTATGTAGCATATTCTAAGGAATATGGGGAAGAAATGAAGCAATAATATTCATATTTAAGTAAGAAAGAAAAATCATGCGTACGGCATAGTTTATGAAACATTGTGCAACACTCCCTGAAAGCTTTAACAAAACTTCGTTATTTAGGGAAATAAGGTAAATATGATAATAAGTAAACATTTTAAAAACTGATTTCAGCAGTTACCGTCCATAGCCAAATAAGTATTCCAATTCTTTTGAACAGCCCTGTATTTGATCTGTAGGTTGATATATATACTATATAATGGGAAAATTTAGTTTAGCAAGAAAATTCATAACACGTTGAAATTCATCTTTCAGCAATTTATACTAACAGATGGAAACATACTTGAATACTTTTGTACAGCTCTGTAGTTTACCTAGTACCTTTATTACATACCACTATTTAGCTAAAATTTAATTCAAACTAAAACACTCTTAAAACTACTGAAATCACATTTCCAGAAATTATTATCCATAGACGGCATGTATCGAATTCTTTGCATGACCATGAATATCATTTTATCTATATTCTGCAAACATTTCTTAACAAACTAAATGTAGATCAGCGTAAAAATGCATAACATTTAAAAACCACCTTTAAGGAATTTGCGCTCTTACCCAGTAACCCTTGCGAATTCTTTTGTGTAGCCCTGTATATGAATTATAGCATTTATACACACCATATATTATGCATAAATATAATGAAACTTAAAGCGCATATCATAATTAAAAATGCATTTCCAGCAACACCGCTAATGTACAGTACTTCTGATACAATATAGTATCTGAAATCTTTTGTGTGTCCCTGTAAATGTTATGCACTTCGTATTATACATGAAAAAATCTTATATTAAACCTCAGCGACGTATATCAATTTCATTATATATGAAATAGTTTAACATAACTAAAATACGCCTCAAACAGTCCCCCCCCCCCCTCCCATATCATTATGTAACGGAATTCTTTTGTGTGGCTCTGTAAGTAAATAATAACTATTATTTGCACAGCATATTCTACATAATGCATATTTTACAGCCCTTCATAAATGCATATCAATTTTGTTATGTTTGGATGCGTGTAACATCATTAAAAATCATTTGAAACGATTTTTTCCTTGGCCGTAATGTAACGGACTACTTTTGACTGTCCCTGTAAATGAAATAAACATGCTACAAACTTCATTTGAAACAGGGATCATGCTATGATAAACGTCAATAACATCCAAAAATTTAAGGGCAATCCGAGTATATTTACGAGAGTTAGAGAGGGGACAGACGGACAGGCGGACAGACAAACCGAAGTCATAAACACTTTCCAACTTTATTGGGAAGCGTTAAAATGTAGTAGGGATTTTAATAAAGTAAATTAAAAAAATTAAATTTTAGTTAGGCTGTTCAACAAGTTTTTTTTTATTATTATATTTGCTTTATAGTATTAAATATAATGGCAGCAGAAATATTACAGTAATTTTCAATATTGAAAAAAAAAAAAAAAAAAAGATTTAAATGTACTAAAAGGCACTGTTTCGATAAGTCACATTCGGTTGAAAAATGACTATAATATAAACATAACATGAACTCGAACAATTAAAATATTTAATTGGATATTTGAGATATACGTGAAAATATTTATCCTTTATCTTCCCAGAATGGTGAAATTTGGTTTAAGAACTACAAACTAAGACATAAATAGTGGCAAGCTAATTAATAATTAATATCTGATTTTCAATTATAAAATTTTAGTATGTTACAGATCAGGGACGGTGAACCTATGACACTTGTGCAATAAGTGGAACACAACAGAATATTTTCCACACGGCGTTAGGATTCAAAACAAAATACTAGCATAAAATTAAAGAATGGATACAAATTTAAACAAGCTGAGTTTTTCTGATTGTTTTAGTTTTTTTTCCAAAACTGAAATGTAGTTTATTGAATTGAAATCTATTTTAATATGGGCGCAGTACTTTACCAAATTAAGAGAAAATTTGCAGAATATATAAAGGATTTTTGGGTATTACAAGAAAAATGCCAATGATGAATTTATAGTGACTTGGTATGAAATTTGCCATTTTATTTTCTCCTCTACTTATGATTGCTAGGTCATTATTTTCAAAAATGAATGCTATGAAAAATTCAAATTCCCAGAAGATTCCAATTCAGTTTGCATGCTGTGAAAAGTTTTTATTACTTATTTGGCCTTCAAGATGCAATCATAGAAATCGCATTTATATGATCATAACAAACAAAAATCCAATTATTTTGATTCATTAATTTTGATTCAGTATTTTTTTTCTCCTTTTGTTGCCATGTCCAGCTCACGTAAAATCTTTTTGAAAAGATTGGCACGCGAATATGAAAAGGTTCGCCATTACTAAAAAAGGAGAAATTTAACTTACGAAATTACTGGTGGTAAAGTGATTGTAAATCCCCCTGATGATCCACTACTCAATCAGGAAATAGTCAGGCTTTAAAAATAAAGATATTCCTATCCCTAAAGTTTAAAAATACGCCTAAGAACCAGATCGGAATTCTAGCAGATTTGGATTTAGAATAAATGCAGTTTTAGCATACAGTTAATTTTACTAGTTTAAAAAATAAAACAGTATTAGTCACTAAAACTTTAATAGTTGAATTGCTGACTATTTAAGTTAAATATTGTTAAATTCAGTAGTAAATTCTGTTTCACATATGAAAATTTCCCTCGCTCATTGCTAAATGAATTTACGTCCATCTTTAAGCATTTTTATTAGTTGATATATTTTTTTAATTATTATTTGACATTTTTTTTTTTTTTTTTTTTTTTTTTTTTTTTAAACCACGTCTTTATTTTTTATTTAATTTTACAAGAAAATCACCTTAGAGAAATATTTTGATGCTCTATAAAAAACATTTTGTTTCTGTTATTCATTGAAACGATTTAAAATTGAATTAAAATTTTACTTCAAGTTGTTTTATTTTATATGATAATTTATTTAATACATAACCTTAATTATTTGTATTTTTAACTCTAGATGAAAAAAATCACAATGAATTAATTAATTTACAAGAAAAGCTCCTTAGAGAAATATTTTGATGCTCTATAAAAAACGTTTTGTTTCTGTTATTCATTGAAACGATTTAAAATTGAATTAAAATTTTACTTCAAGTTGTTTTATTTTATATGATATTTTATTTAATACATAACCTTAATTATTTGTATTTTTAACTCTAACAGATGAAAAAAAAAATCACAATGAATTAATAAATTTACAAGAAAAGCACATTAGGGAAATATTTTGATATTCTTAAAACATTTTGTTTCTGTTATTCATTGAATCGATTTAAAATTGTATTAAAATTTTACTTCGAGTTGTTTTATTGCATACGATATTTTATTTAATACATTATCTTAATTATTTGAATTTTTTATTCTAAAAGAAAAAAAAGTCACCATGAATTAATCAATGTTTTACATTTAAAAGAAATAACAACATATTCTAAAACGATATCCTATATTTAAGAAAATAAACTTTTTAAAATGTACTTCCAATTCGCCAGCTAATAAGTACAAACACACAGGGAAAATAAAAAGGATATTTAATTTGGAGTTCTATCTCAAAATGCAATTCAAGACGTAGAATTAATGTTTCAATTATTATAGGATAGGTTTAAATAATTATTAAAAACATATGAAATCTTTGTGAAGTTTGTTTAGCTCTAAAAGTAAGAACTTCTCTGTGAAAAACAATATTATTTTTATAAAAAAAATTGCTTACAAATTTCTAACTTTTTGCAATATCGATAGCTATTTATTTCGTATAAAACAGCAGCTTATTTTCCTTGTTTCCCCTTACCCAGCGGTAAACTTTTTATTTTCTAGGTCGCTTTTTCCTTCAGAAAGATAATTCAATCATCAGTCTTAGAGCGACATCTATTGACAGAATATCAGACTATTTTATTTTCCCCATTAGATGGCGCCACAAAGCAGGAAAGTAAATTTTGAAATGTTTTGATTTATTAATGAAGAGTAGCGGCTATTTTAAAGGATTAGCGCCTGGTGAAGATGGTGATTTTCTGATTAAAATTATGTCATAATTCCAAAATAATTGAAAGTTTTTTGCAAATATAGCAGCATATACGATAGAAATATCTGAAAATCTTTTAGATGTCCCATTTCTTTAGTATAATTGTCTATAAAAATTTTTATTAAGCAATTTTGAGCATCTGAAGGATTATTAGGAAATCATATACTATTTTTATTTTGTTCCTGTATAATCTGAATCAGTCTTCTTCCACCGAAAACTATACTTTAAAGGATCTTACATTTATCTAATAATTGTTTTTTCTTTCTGCTAGAAAAAATTCTTTTAAATTAATATTTGTAAATATGTTAATTTATTTTTACAGAGAATTTTCCTAAAATAATTATTAGATTTAAAAAATGGACACTCTAAAGAAAGTTATAGTTTTTACCAAAATAAAAAAAAACTTTAAATTTTAAAAGCTGAGCAAACATAAACAGAAAACAGGTTTGAAAATTTCATTATAAAAATAAATGTATTGATGGGGTGTGGTTTGATAAGTTGACGATTATTATTTTTAATATATCTGAGATATTTAAAATATTTATTGAGAATTTAAATGTGATTTTAAGAAAGCTATAATAATTATTATATTCTTTCCGATTTTTTTATCTTTTTGTATTTATTTATTTTGTTTTTTAGAGCTTTTAACGTCTGACATATCCATAATTTAGAAATAATTAAGATTAAAAAGGAGGAAAAAACCTATAAAACGCATATATTTTTTAATCTTTTATATAATTTTATTACTTTTTTACATTAATTTCCTTTCAACCTTTTGGTATGTGATAAATGAAGTGTTATACTTTTATTTTCTTATATGCAAAAAGAAAAAGAAAAAAAACAGTAAAAGTAATTTAATTTATTTTACTCTTTCGAGTAATTTGAATTCTCCAACTGTAAAAGAAGAAAAATAAATAAATAAATGGTATACACCAGAGTTTCCTAAATTCAGTGTTACGCGTATTAGTTCAGTCGCGTGAGATTAGGTACTGTTACGTAAAGAGTGCATAAAAGAATTAATGTAAAACTAAAAACAGCATTATTTTTAAAATGCTATACGACTTCATACTTCAAAAAGTGTCTGCACTTTTGCCGATTGCTACATTTGGCATATATATAAGACGCTTTTCTTAACTATCGTAGTTTGCCACCTAAAAAAAATACATATTTATAGCTGCCAACGTTTATACTTTTTTCATACCACTAAAATCTAATATTAATTTTTGCATTTTTAATCGGCGAACTCTACAATTCAATATAGTCAAAAAATTCTTTTAAATTTTTGTGATAAGAAAAAAGCGTAAAAATTATTTACATACCTCAAACTAATAACTGCCGAAAGAGTTACATTAGATGTTTAATGTAAAATACAGTCGGACCTCTATTTAACGAACCTCTATTTTGCGAATTTCTCTATTTTGCGAACTTTTCCTTGGAACCAAGAACATTTTGCGAATTTCTTCGTAAAATAACCTTCAAATAGCGAAGTGCTTTCTCTATTTAACGAATTTTTTCTTGTGATCTAATTTCCCCCCCCCCCCCATTTCTCAAAATATTTCTGGTCATTTCAAACTTATTCTTTCCTTAAACACATTTTATGATGTTCAATGGCCTTGAACTGGTTTTACAAGGCGCCTTCTTTGTCAGCAGTGAGAATTCGGTAAGTACGGAGGACGAAGACGATAATCCCTTAGAGTAACTTTTAAAAAATGTGAATACAGACGAGAAAAAAGAAGAATTTAACCATAATGTGTTGATTGATGATTGTATTTCACTAATTCTGAAATTTAGACCTCGGAGACACTATCTGAATTGGATATTTTCAACAGTGTAAAAAATAAAAACAATATAGCAATGAATTGCGATGAAGACGAATATGAGGATGATGGAAATGATCATGATGCAGGAATTAACAAAACCTCGTATGATGAAATGCTAAAATCATTTGAAACAATCCGACGCGGATTACAGTTAGAAGAAAACACGCATGAAGGGATTTTTGGTGCATTGCAAAGATGCGAGAAGTATTATGAGAGAAGGCACTTTTTAAAAGAAAAAACTCAGGCAGAATTAACAGAAATTTTCAGAAATTAAATTTAAGGACGCATATGTTAATGCATGGTTAAAATTATTTGTTATAATAATAATAAATGCGACAATGTCATTAAAATTCGTTAATTTTAATGTAAAACTATTTACTTTAAACAGAAAGTACAGTGTATTCCCGGACAATGTTTTGTTTTCCTTGCAGATTTCAAAGACTTAAACACATAGAAAAAAAGATTTGATGATGGATATTGGTGGCTAAAATAAATAAAACAAATCGATATAATTTATTAAAAAACAGCAATTAATTACTTTTAGTAAAAATATTTAGTGTTTATGAATTTAATATCTGTTTTATGTAGTTTAAAGTATTTTAAAAGGTGACTCTCTATTTAACGAATTTTCCATATAACGAACTTTTTCCCGGGATTTAGCGACTTCGTTAAATAGAGGTTCGACTGTATTATTATTAATAAATAATCATAATTGTTTATATAAAAAAATTCCGGTTACTTTGTATATTAGAATTTTTTGAAAAAAAAAAAACTTTGGATATTTTGTTTAATGGGTATTAAATTATAATAATAATGTAATTCTGTATCTTAATGCCAATAAAAATAGGCAATCTATTAATCTAGATGCATATTCATACAATTTTAATTTTTAGAATTAACTTTGATAATGGTGGTGCGATGAAAATATTATATTTGAATATAATGGCTCTCAAATCTAAAAGATTGGGATGAAATAAGCGTTGAGAATTTTTTTAAAGATTCATATAGTTGTTAAATCTTTAAAAAATTTGATTTTTTTTTTTTTTTTTTTGAAATTTTTTGAGCTATTACGTGAATTTTTACATTTTCATTAGTTTTTCTGTTAAGCGACAGAAAAATTTACTACAGAAACTATCCTGAGGTAATTTACAAGATATTTATTTATGCTGTAATATAAAAGATTGTTTATCACAATAAATAAATAAATAGAAATATCCTAAACAATGTATGCATCTGTTTTTCAAAATATGTAAAAGGACAGATGCGTAAGAAAATCGTCTTATTTAAACTGCTATGAATTCGGATAAGAAGCCAAAAATATATGTCAACTCATGTTACTATTACAGTGCACCCCAAAAGTTTATAACAGCTTTTTTTTTTTTTTTTTTTTTTTTTTTACAATTGAAAAAGAGGAGTAAGAATTTCAAAATAATTTATAATTATAAATAATATCAAGATAATAATAATACTATATAAAAATAATATCACACAATCACAGATTTTGTGAGAAAAATTGAAACTTAAATTTTACTGCACCAAAAGTTTATAGACAACTCATTTTTTTCCCCTTTAACGTTCAAATTTTCAAGCCGTTTTTTCTAATCACTTCAAAAACAGGATTAAGCATACTTAAAACAAGAGTTTGAAGAAATTAAAGAAAATCAACTTAGTTCAATTGGCAGCTTTAGCGCTTGAACCGTTGTAAATTGACCCCCATTAGCATATACGTTTCTAGCTAATCTTCCCCAAAGGTTCCCTATTGGGTTTAGGTCAGGACTTAATCTTGGCCACTCCATAACAGTTACTTGGTTTTATCTAAACCAGTTGGACACGTGGATGGAGCAACAGTCTTGCCTGCATATCCATTTGTCCCCACCTAGCAACTTTCCACTTTCCAAATGGAAGCAACTGTACTTCAAGCATTTTCTGGTAATCTTCGGAACATTGACGACCTTTCAAAAAAGCAATATCAGTTGTTCCATTATATAAAAAAAAGTTCGTGGTTCCTTGCGAATATCGTGCCAGTAATATGACCAACCATCGGGGACATCTAAGTTAAACTTCTTTTCATCACTGAAAAGAACACTCAACCATTCATCAGTCCAATTCATGTGATTTCGGGCCCAATGAACATGAACGTCTTTATGCCGTTTTGTAAACTTTGGCGTAGGACGCATTTTGCAATAATCAAGAAATGTACTTGCCTGCAGCCGTCGATGAACAGTAGATTTTGATACTGGAACGCTTACTTCTTTACAAACTGACCGTGCAGAGAGATTCTGGGTTGAAATTAATCTTAAAATCTCTCTGTCTTGCCGTTAGTTGTTTTCTTTGGTCGTCCAGAACGTAATTTTGTTTCGAAATTGTCATCTTTTGTCAGAATTCTGTAAATACCAACCCTGTTGAGTCCAATTTTTCTTGCAATGTGCACAACTTTCCATCCACAAGCCTTTAAACCAGGGCATGAAATTTCAGTTGAAAAGGTACTAGCCAGGCTAAAATTTTTGCTCGCCAATATTTTACATTCAATCAGACACCAACGTCGGCCACCCCACCTGCCCAGAAAATCATGAACTATTTATGACAAACTGAATTTAAATTGACCATTGTTAGAAGGAGCTGTCTGTTAAAGCCAGAATATTTTACATTTATAAAAAAAAAAATTAACACTTTTTTAAATGTTAACAGATATAGTATGAAGAGCTTTCTGGTGACCGATATTATAAAAGAATGTAGAAATTGAAAAATCAAAATATATTTACTTCAAAATATAAAAAAAAAATAATGTTAACTCAAAATAAGGCTTCCATAAGGTTTCAGTGGTTACAGAAATTACCACATACCACTAAAAAGTTATGAAAGAAAAAGTTCCTGCGCTTTTAACGCTTCATGTTTGGGTAGCGTTGCTTTTCTGCGCTGGAATACCACTTGGAAATCGCAGTTGTAGGGTCAAACTCTGTCAAGTTTTGGGTCCATTAATAGAAATTTTGAGCAAATCATTCAGTGTCTCTGTCTTCAGAAAGTTCCTGTATGCAGGCTTGTGACTGTTGTGACAGCTGAAGCCTTTCTCACACGAAGCTGTGCTCACTGGCAGAACAGCGCAAAATGTTAGAATATGAAGCAAATTAGGGAATCTTCACTCTGTAAAACTTCTCCAGCATACCTTTCAGTGTTAGTGAAGGGTACACAAATTTGAATTCTGCCCACTCTGCAATACAATATCCACTTTTTATTAAAAAGACTTTGATTCAAATACATTAAGAGTTTCTTTATTTCTACTATCCCAAATTCAAGAATTTTTCTTTGGAAGGCCAACCCAAAGTGTCAAAAACATGCCGAGATGTTAACACATCTGTTGACATGGATTGCAGGCTTTCTGCGTTGTATATCTTTGCATGTTTAATTAGTCTGCCTCTTAAAATCTGAAACTCTTGCTCCCCATTTTTAATATTTGCTATCTGCACACCATTGATTATCCCTGTAATGGATAGTTGGTCCAAAAACTTCTGTTCGCTTGGTACAAAACCAGATTCGAGATTTGTCAATGCAATGTTCAATTTTTAATTCAAAGATGAAATGACAAGTTCCTTGCTTTGTAATGCCACACTTAAATGCCACACTTCAGTTTCCTGTAGAAATTCAAGAGAAGTACAGAACTTTAAGAACTTTATAATACTTCAAACTTTTCAGCAAGCTCTTAGCATTAGCACTTTTATTGTCTTTTTCATGGACGATGGTGAGGAAGTAAGTGGGTGACACCACATTTTTTCTTCTTTTGGAGGATAGTTGCCGTCGCTTGATTTTAAAACAATTCCGCGTGTCGCTGAATTGAGGCACGATATTCTGAGCATGTATAATTTGGTTTGAAGCACAATATTTTAAAAGACGAAACTTACTCGTCAACCTTAAATATTTGCTCGCCAATGGCGAGCTGGCGAGTGGAAATTTCGCGCCCTGCTTTAAAAGATAGATTTTCCAAAATTTCCTTTTTGGAAAACTGCACGTTACAAGGCATCTTTGCAATCAGACGGAAATGAAAATACAGATTCGCTGTTATCTCAGGAAACTATTCGTCACAAGTACATGACCTTGAAATACGCAAATTTTTGATATCAGTACTTTAATCAGATTTTAAACCGGCTGTCTATATATTTTTGGGACAGCATTTCTTTGTTTTTATTTTTATATATTAAAACTATGACTATTAAAAGTTGTTTGAGTATTTTATTACTTTTATTTCATCATCATATATTTATATAATTTATTTCGTCTTTCTTACTCGTTTAGTTAGTTCTCAAATTCAAAAAAGTGGTTGTTATAAACTTTTGGGACGCACTGTATAATAAACTCGTGTTAGTATTATAAAACAGCACATAGAAACAGACAAATACATGAATTGATTGAATTAGTGTGAGTCTTTATAGGAACTCTAAAAATATGCTATCAGATATAACGATCCGAGTTGCGATATAAGAAATGTTATATATTTGTGTACTCTTTGTAGTTAATTAAAACAGAAAATGATCTATTTTTTAGATATATGGTTAAGGTAAATAAAAAAGGTAAATGTGATACATTGTATCACGATATTTACTGTTGGAAATACTGTTTTATTTTAACAATACTAATTTTCCGCTTTCTACCTTGAAAAATAGTTTATTTGTCCTGAATTTAAGTGATCCGTTAAATATATGAAATGGTCTCAAGAGCAAAAAATTATTGCGTAAAACAAAGTAGAACAAAAAATATCGAATCAGCAGGTTGTTTTAAAAAACCTTGACGCGTTTTAGAAATCAGTGTAAAGATAAGTATATAAGATAAGAACACAGATCAGTGAACTGATAGGTTTCTTATTTTCTTGTTGTGGGGTGGGAGGAGTCAGTAAATTTAAATATGTACGGTTGTCAAAAGAACAAAAACAGGATTCATGGTACATTTTAATCGCCGAATTATCGCGGAGAGATGTGAAAAATATCATTCGACTCGAAATTGAGTATACTTTCCGAATATGAATGCATTTTTTTCAAATAGGGACTACTTTTTCTTGAGTTGCTTGTATCAAGGCTGAAATAGCTCATCGTCATGCACTTTTTTAAAATAGAGTTAGAAAAATGTCAATGTTTGAAAATGCTAACATTTAAAGCACGTGCGAAATGTCGTTATCTCCAGTGGCACCAACTTAATTGAGCACGTAGGGCACACCCCATTATTTAATTTTTCTGCACACCCAATTTCAATTGATTTATTTCTTTATTCATTTATTTCATATCTGAAATAAAATTTTATTGAAATTCTCAAAATAATTTAGTTCGTAAAACAGTAAGGACATAAACTAGACTTACAAGAGCACAGATGGGAGCTTCAGTGGATGTAAAAATAAATTTAGCTCAAAAAGAAATTTCTTTCATATTTTGCCATCAGTTTTAATGTCGATGAATATGATTAAAATGACATTTAGTTTTTCCTGATATTTCGTTTTTTACATTTTTAATAATTAGCAATTATTATGTTATTTAAAATAAATATTAGTGATGTATTTAAAAGAAAGCACTTATAACGTAATTTACTAAATTAATTTATTAAGTTATAATTTAATTATAATATTTTAGTATTTTACTTAGAAAAAACATAATTTGAGTTCCAATTATCATTAGTCATTCTCTTCTTCCACGCCCCTCTCTCCACACACACGCACTGGGGGAAAATTTGTATGTGTTATTTTACTCAAACTATTTTGAAGCCATCCAATATTTTGCAAAATTTGGCGCTACTGGTTATATCTTCCCAAAATATAATGCGATTGAAACTGTCCTTTTTTAATGAGATACAAAAAAAATAGACCCAAAGATATTGCAGGCTTTTTTTTTTTTTCGATTTAAAAACGTTCTTTTAATTATGAAAATTATTGATAAAATCAGATCAAAAAGTTATGAAATATGACCCACATTAATTTTTCCATAAAAAGAAATATTCTCGTTTGAAACATGGCTATACGCTTTAACAACTCAAAAAGTTAAAAGCATGTGCAAAACATCGTTTTTTCCAGTGGCACCAACTGATTTAGGCACGTGGGGCGGGAACCCACCCAATAATTTGATCTCTCTGCCCACCCAATTTCGGTTGATTTATTTCTTCATTGATTTATTTTTTTACTGATTTATTTCTTTATTCATTTTTTCCTCGCTGAAATAAAATTTTATTGAAATTCTCAAAATAATTTAGTTTATAAAATAGTAAGGACATCAACTAGACTTACAAGAGCACAGAAAGGCCCTTCAGCGGATGTAAAAATTAATTTCGCTCAAAAACAAAATTCTTTCATATTTTGCCATCAGTTTTAATGTCGATGAATGTGATTAAAATGACATTTAGTTTTTATTGATATTTCGTTTTTTTACATTTTTAATAATTAGCAATTATTATGTTATTTAAAATAAATATTAGATGTATTTAAAAGAAAGAACTTGTAACGTAATTTATTAAATTATAATTAAATTATAATAATTTAATATTTTACTTAGAAAACCCATAATTTGAGTTCCAATTATCATCTTTAGTCATTCGCTCCTCCCACGCCCCTCTCTCCACATACACGCACTCGGAAAAATGTTTATGTGTTATTTTAAACAAACATTTTTGAGGTCACCAAATAATTTTCAAAATATGGCGCTACTGGTAATATCTTATCTTCCCAACTATAATGTGATTAAATGAGATACAAAGAACAGACCCAAACATATTGCAGGCTTTTTTGTTTTTGATTTAAAAACGCACTTTTAATTATGAAAATTATTGATAATTTCACATCAAAAAGCTATGAAATATGAGATTACATTAATTTTTCCATAAAAAGAAAGAGTCTCGTTGGAAACATGGCTGTACGCTTTTACAAATAAATTCTATCATTAGTTTTTGATTTATAGAGAAATGTTACTTTTAGACGGTCTAAGGCGACCGTTTTCCACATTATCAAAGGATCCACAGAAAAATAAATGCTCCCTCCGTCCTAAATTAGTTGGGACAATTTGGTCGAATATTTTGTCCCAAATTAGTTGCTACATTTCAAGTGGGTGGAGTCATAAATAACTTCCGATGCAGTTTAGTTGATTGACACTATTTTGTAAAGACTCTATAACATCAGTATACCATAAAGATAATTTTCTTCCTAAAGAATTAACGATTCATTAGCTAGAAGGTAGTTTTTTGCGATTACTGGTGTAAAGAATCCTTACAAAATGGTGCGTGGCTTAAAAGCGTGCGAACCCTGTTTTTTTTTTTTTTTTTTTTTTTTTTTTTAATAATTTGGTATTTATTTAAGGACAGACGGAGGAATGCTTGGTAAGTAAATGTTGTTGATTGATAGCATAGCACCCTGAAATCGCTGAAAAATGTTCAAACAAAATTATAAAATCATCAGTATCAATAATAAGTACAAAACTAATCAAATGTAGCAACTAATTTGGGACAGAAGTAGTATTAAATTTTACTGAAACATTTGCAGAATTTCTTCCCCGAGTACATAAAGCGAGTTCATATTATATATAAAAATTCCTTAAAATTTTTCTGGTGAATTTCCTGTTTTCGATTGCATTTTCTTGTAAAATCTTAGATTTTGCCGAAATTTATGGATAAAGCCCTAACATAATTTCTTTTATATGATCTATCTAATCAGGATACCAGAAAAAGCATATATATTCAGGCTTATTTGATCCAAGTGACACGAACATGGTGTCAAAAATGGGTGTTACATTTTGAAAAATAAAAATAAAATTTTTTTTAGAATGCAGATTTCAAAAACTGCATTCATGTTCTAAAAAAAGACAGAAAGGTAGAAAAACCTCTCGGACCTATATCTGCGGTAATTTGGTGATAAAATAATATGAGGATTTCCTTTTAATCGACTTTAGATCTTTTGTTGTACGAAGAACATCTAGCTGATATTCAATTTCATGCTAGCTACTTTCAAAAATGGCTTCCGTAATGCATGCAATCGGAACAGATACGATTTTTCAAATTTTCGCAACATCTTTGAACTTTTAAAGAATAAAATTTATCTTAGAAAAATACCAAAATAATAATAATAATAATAATAAAAATCTAGAAAGGTGCAACATTCCATAATCCTGATAAGACAGGGATGCCCAACCTGTGGCCTGCGTACCACAGAAGTACCACTTTTTTCGAACAGTAGAATTCATCTTATTTAATTACAGAATCTCTGCTATATAAATTCTAATGAAATTATTCGGGAATAATGGTAACAAGCAGCCCACAGGCAGAAAGTTTAAACACCTCTGTCGTAATCGAAGATTGTATTACCTCGTCTACTCACCTGTAAAAATTCTCTCTAAAAAAAAAAAAATTCATATAATGACACCTTATTGTGGCGTAGCTTCGTCTTGCTGTTTCATAACATTCAGATGTAAATCTATAATTTGAAGGACATATCAAAATAATTTCATAACACTCGTCGGATATTTTTCAATGGGACATCTGGAATATTTTGTCGAACGTATTTAAACAAAAATATTAATATGTCAGCAAACAAATGTGTCAGTTTCAATTTCCTATGTTATATCCAGGGACTATTCAGGGCTGCGGAGTTCAAGTCATAATTCTGGGGGACCCCTTCTATCTATCCATACAAATTGTTCATAATTCATGCTGAATTGACTGTACTAAACTTCATACTTATTGTATGTATACATAAATTTAGTACCATAGGTATCATTTACATCTGTATACAGGGTATCACAGGAAAGATGCTCACATCTTTAAGAGATGATAAAATACACTACTCTTCTTTTTTTTTATAGGTATATAAGGCCTCGCGTGAGCCTTTGAAGCGTAAATACAGGTCTTTTAGTAACTCTTGGGGACAGGGAGTGCCGTACTTTTCCCTTAAATCTTTACAAATGTAAGAAATTTGGTCACTTTTGGCCATTTTAACCATTTGGCATCCGTTTAACCCCTTGAGGGCAGTGGAATATATTATATCCCACCTAATTTTAATCATGATTCGCACAAGAAACTTTAAATTAAATTTTACTTTTTTAACTTTGATGAAAAAAAAGCGGAAAAATTGCTTTTCCTTATTTTGAACTATATTCTTTCGTAAATTCCGGTGTGAGTTCGACATTACAGAAACACAATTGCTCGCCCCTGAAAGGGTTAACAAAATTCTTGATTATGGCCATAGGGAGCTTCTTAAATGTGGGGGCCTGGGGCAGCTGCCCTGCATGGCCCTGCTAATATGCTTTTATATTAATTTCCAAAATACCTCTAGAATTTTTTTATACTCTCTATATATCCCCACTGAACCATAAATTCATTAAGTTTTTAGTTTCGTTGAAAAATTTCTCTATAAAAATCAGTATAATGAATTTTTCATTTCAAACAGAGTGTAGAAGTAAATGTATCATAGTAGAAAGAAGCACCAACTTACAAATGCGTGTTTCATTTTTATTTTTATTTATTTATTTATTTTTTTATCATTCATTCATTTATTTCTTTTGTTCCAATAAGAAAAGCTGCCGAACAGCTTTAAGAATCATAGATTATCGTAAATTACAGTTTTTTTTTTTTTCCCCGCTCACTTTTTTCCCTGTAGGATGTTAAAAGTATTGTTAAACGGAAAAAAAATGGTATCCAACTTATTCTGCTGTCTTTCCGTAGAGATATATTTTGACAACCAACAATTTATTTAGACATTTTACAATTTCATTGCTAAAAAAAAAAACTGGTTTTTCATTTATAAACAGAAGTGATCCCAAGATATAAAGACATATCATAGTTTTATTGTATTTGTGGCAGTTAAAATGACCTTAACAGCAGTAGTAGGTTTTTAATGCTGTAAACTAACGTTATGGAAAAAATAAAGACTAAGTAACAGAGAAATAAAACTAAAGTCTGTTTTTTGAAATGACATTTATTATTTAAGCAGAGAGATGCAAACATCTGTATACAGAAAGCAAGAAATCAGGGGAAAAAATTAAATGCCAATAGTGGATTTCCCAAATTTCAATAGAGTTTTGAATAAATACGTTCTCTCACTTCCAAAGTATTATTAAAATTTCTTCACAACATCTTACGGAATTTATTAAATTATAAAAATGGCTAATTTAAATGAACTAATCATAAATAAATGGATAAATGCATGTATAAATTCTGAAATCTCCAATTAAAAAAAAGCACATAATTATTTAAAAGGGAACTCTTTCATAAAACATATTAACAGCCACATTAACAATGATTTGCATTGACTGTAAAAATATATAGACAATTACATATGTAGGTAGTTCTTTAAGTTATTTTCTATAAAGCAATGATGGACGATTAACTAAAACTATTACTTTACCAATCTTGAATTTTCGATTGTTCATTCAATTATTTGTTAAAGCAGAAAAATTTCAGTTTTGCTAGATAGGAAATATAATATTTAATACTTTATGTCTAAGAACATTCTTAAACACTGTAAACAATTTATGAATTATGGAACATTGAATTTAAATCTAGTTATCTATAGTTGCACACATATAAGAGTGCTGCAGTTTTTCATAACTGATGCGCTTGACAAAAAAAAAAAAAAAAAAAAAAAAAAAAAAAAAAAAAAGAAAAAAAAAATCTCATAATTACTTATTTTACGTAAAGTATTTAGAATGAAACCATAAATGGATTTATTTATTGGTGATTATGAAATGAAACCAATGTTTATAAAATGGTCTGTTTATAAATAAATTTAAAACAACCGTAAAAATGCAATGAACATGCAATTTAAACAGAATTCGATAACCTGCTTTGATTTTAAATTTTAATTAATTTCACAAAATATAATTTTTAATTTATCTTTTGTTTTATTTAAAAAATTCCTTCTTTTAATGGAGAAAATGTTGAAAAAATTTCCTTCGGAAAGAAGCACTTTTTTTACTGCGAATTACAAATGAAATATAGAAGCCATATTTCCTCCATATAAAATATTTAGATTAAAAAAAAATGTTTCAGAAAGGTTTTAACTTTATTTTGAATACCAAATAAATATCTAACAAAAATGTCAAGAAGTATACAGATTATTTTGTTCTTTAAATTTATGAATCTTTTTGATATATATATCGAAATAATTAATAGGCGTCAGTAACTGAGGAACCCCCACCTAACCAGCAACTGACACTTCAGCAAAAATCTAACTCAAATCAGCATTTTATTGCATAATTTTGCAAAGTAGTGTCATCTAGTGGTAACTTAGACACTTATTTTTATTTTGGAGTCAATGTATTCAACGCTAGTAGACCAAGAACATATTCAATAAGGAAGGAACTTTTGGGATCACTAAAAGTACCATTTTGAAGCAACCATCTTATTTCTGAATTAAAGCAGTGCTTTTTTTTTTATCTATTTGTAATGCAACCATCCTAAACTTCTTCTTAAAGTTATACTTGCACAATTAATTAAAAGATGCCTATGGTAAATTAGGGCCATGATTTATAGTTAAAAGTTATTTAATTTAGCTTAATGAGGGAGGGAGAGGCGCTCCAACTATTTGTTCCAGGAATTTGATTTTTCCAGTCTCTGACAGAAGAGTCAGATATTCGTTACAGTAAAGAACATTGGAATCTATTATTTGAACTGTTTAAGAAAACATAATAACAAATTAAATTTATTTTGTAGTAAACATCATTGGAATTTAAGTTGTTATACCAGCATCTAACACCAATTATCAGTTACTGGTACATAAATGTCAGTTATTGGATATTTGCATTATAATAATTTAAAACATGAACAAAAGACACATGCATCTGTAGTATGTTATCATATATAAATAACGTTTAAGTATTATTTTTATAATATATATATATATATATATATATATATATATATATATATATATTTAAATTTTTGCAAATGAATTGTCAGACACAGGTTCGCGTTGTGCCAGTTATTGAGTCGTTGATGTCAGTTACTCGAGTTTTTGATCCTATTTATGAAAAAAAATAATTTTTTATATTATGCATAATTTTTCAAAATTTTGTCAACAATATTTTTTTAGTGTATCTCTACTATCCTTTTCAAAAGAAAGATAGGTATAAAATGGATTCAAAATGGATAAAATGGTTTCTGTAATAGTAAATTGAACAAGAAAGAATCTTTAAGGTGTCAGTTATTAGGAGTTTCACCCTAATTCACATATTGGAAATTTGTGACATCAGTTCTGGTCATCTAAAGATATTGTTTATAAACAGACAGAAATATCTCTAGTCTTTTTAAAATGACCTATTACATAAACGGTATAAATAGTAATATAGCTGGACTTTAAATTATGATAATTTCATTATACTCTTATTTCAAAGACTAATGCCCCTCAAAACATATATTATGTGGGATTAGTTCTCGTGCCCCGCCCCCCCCCTTTATACTTAACTAATGAACCTCCAAATCTAATCAGGTAAGCGCCTTATCAGAATAAACCTGTATACCAAATATGAAGCAAATCAGATAATTCTGCATGAAAAACCCATTTCGCTAGATTAAGGGGGAAATAGCTCCCCATTTCCCTTTTCTACTTAACCAATGAGCCTCCAAATCTAATCAGGGAAGTTCCTTATCAGAACGAACCTAGAAAAAAGTTTTTGAAGCAAATTGGATAACTTCGCATGAAAACCCATTTATCTAAATTAAGGGTGGGACTTGCCCCCTTTCCCAATTTTATACTTTACCAATGAAGTTCCAAATCTAATGAAGGAAGCGCCTTATCGGAATAAACAGGTATATCAACTTTGAAGCAAATCAGATAATTCTGCATGAAAAAAATAATTTATATAAATTAAGGGGAGGGCTAGCCCCCGTTCTCCCCGTTATACTTAAACAATAAACCTCCAAATCTAATCAAAGAAGCTCCTTAACAGAATAAACCGGTATATCAAATTTGAAGCAAATCGAATAATTCTGCATGAAAAACCCATTTATATAAATTAAGGGGTATTCCCCCCCCCCGTCCCCCCTTATACTTAACCAATGAACTCCCGAAACAAATCAGGGAAGAGCCTTATAAGAATGAACCTAGAAAAAAATTGAAGCAAATCGGATATTTCTATCAAGAGTTATCGCGTTACGTACGTGCGTACATACATACGTACATACAGAACCTTCGGGCACATTAGCTCTCAGGCTTTGATAGCATGTAAGCTAAAAATACAAGTTTTTCAGTTTCACAACATATATTTTTCCATGCATAAAAAATATCTGATTTAACCATTTCTGATAAATGTGATTCAAAACAATACTGAATGTGAATAGTAAAGTAATAGAAGGATATAAGAAGCAAAGCTTCTTCCAATCATCCGATTTTATTCCAGCCAAGTCAAAATATTTCAACAAGAAATTTTATTTAATGAATGAAAAGATATAACTACTACATACAAGGAAGGTAACATTTTATTAAATAACATTTCTCTTTAAAAATATATAGATAGAGATCAGAGATATTACTATCTGTTTATTTTTTCATGCATAAAAAATTACCTGATTTAACAGTTTCTAACAAATGGGATTTTAAAAAATGCTGAATAGTAATAGAAAGATATAAGAAGCATAACTTCTTCAAACCATCCTGTTTTATTCCAGCCAAATAAACATATTTCAACCAGAAATTTTATTTAGTGAATCATCAATAACTACTACATAAAAGCAAGATAACATTTTATTAAATAACGTATCTCATGTATATCTGATTTAAAAATGAAAATAAAATACCAGAAGGTTGGCAAAAGAAGTATTAGTTAAAGTGCTAGATAGTTAAAATCTCGTTACAGAACTCATGGAAAGGACAGAACAGAAATTTGATTATATTTTTTATATTATTAATTCGAGTGCCTATAATAATATGAGTGATTCAGAGACTACGGAGTAGTGTCTTCATATAATAACAGGCATCATAATATAATTTATTTGTCTATTTAGTAGGAATTCATTGACAATAACTAAAATATAATCAAAAGTTAGGGAAATAATTTTTTAATTTAATTTTCAAAGAAAATGTACATTGTTGTTACACACTTATGGTAACATAGTTCTAAGATTTCTTAAAAACAAATTACCAAGAGAAAATCTTCTGGTATTTATGGATTTTACTTTTTTATCATGATAATCATATAAAGAAAAAGGGGTTCCTCAAGAGACATATTTAAAATTTTTTGACTGAGATTACAATCAAAGACATTTGTTTATTATTAGAGTCTTTTAAATGAGTAACTTGTTTAAAAGAATAATATTCTTAAATGGACATCAGTTTTTTTATTTAGGGATTCCGAATTCTCACCAGTAAGTTTAAATAGTTATTATTGTCTGACAACTCACTGAGTTTTTCGTAAATAAATTACATTAGTTATGAGAATAACTTAAATATATATTATTGTGTGTGTGTGTGTAACGTCTGAATTAAGAACAATATTTGCATAACATTATTCTGAAATACAATACATAACTTTATCTCCTTCTTAGCCTTTTCTAATATGATAAAACGAAAAAAAAATAAACATTGATTTTTATGGAACGACATAAGTTTCATATTTTTTGAGAAATTTTCCGGCAAAGTTTCATTGACATCCGAATGATCGATGACTTTCCACAATACCGGCGCCGAAATTGTGCCGCCAAAAATTAACAAACCCTTTTGATTGATGGCTCAGAAAAAACGTATTAATAGTAATCTAATATTCTCCCTTTTTTTATAATGTCGATGCGCTTTTCCATCCTAACAACGTTTTTACAAACGCAAGCACGGTGTAACGCTGTATGTCAAGTCAAAACGCAGTATATACCCAGCTGTTGATAGATGCACTGCAGGCATCTTGTTTAGACGCTGCTTACATATCGAGGAAAAAATATAAGTTATAGCCGTTCTTGATTTCTTTTTATGGAGGGAGACTCCAGCTTCGGACTTTTTGATGTTGTGATGCGTGTAGACATTTTATGGATTGATTATATCTGTTGATATTTATCGCCCCGTTTAGAGGTGGGATGTTGTAAAATGATATCGCTCGGCTTTAAGGGTTTTATTTTTCTCTTATTTTATTTTGCAAGCGGTTTTTATAATGTTAAGGGCCATTGACTCTTAACAATTGCATAACTCGCAAGAAATATATTTCAGCAAAATAATAATTCATTCCGACATAATAAAAGTTTTTTTTTTTTTTTTTTTTTTTATTTAACTTTGTAACAGAAGGCTGTACTGTATGCTTATCACTCTCGTGAAGTTAATAATTTTAAAAAATGAGCCAAGAAGAAGAATGATAAACAAGAAGAAGAAAAATCCCTAACTGCGCATTCTTTATAATCAGAGGACATTCAACAGCAATGATTTTCATTTGGGAGGTGTTTAACATCATTATCACGCATACAATGAATAGTTTCCTTCTTTCAAATATTCGTAAAGAAATTTTTAGTAAATAGATGACGTGTAAAACAAACATAATAAAGAACACCAATAGCCAAAATAAATGTAGCATTTAAGATTTCATAAAAGGTTGGTGCGTTGACTAGTTGGTTTTTAATAGCACAAAGTTCCCAATCGGATATGTGACAAATATAAAAATAGAAGAGAATGAGAAATAGTAGTAGCAATAACACGCGAACTTTACTGCTATTGTTCCTCCTTACTCTTTTTAATTTATTCACATGAAGAAGAGTCTGTTGATAGGTCGCATTGAAACTGTTGTATGTAAAATTTTTGCTGATTGTTTTTTTCTTTATGTCATTTTTTACACATGATATACTATTCATCTTGACATAAGTAGTTTTGTGTGAGTAGTGTCAGTTTTTTAAGTGCTGCGTAAAAAAATTTAACCTCTAAATACCTTCCTTCGTTGCATCAGTGATTGTAAAATGCTCTTACGACTTTATTTTAAATTGAAAGTCCAAAATGGAAACAATTGGTTTTCGAACTTTCAGAAGCAGATTTTGAAAGTAAATATAACGAACAAAATGAATTAAAGTTTAAGAGATTATTATATCATAGATATTAAAGTGGTGTGACTTTTCTCAAATACAAACTCGTTACATTTTGACACAATTACAAAAAATACGAGGTGGAACCCGTTGAATTTCAACGAAACAAAATGTTTAAAGAAGAACAGTTACATTGATTAATAATAAACATATAAAATTAATTTCAATAAAAAATCCGTCGAACATTGGTTAGCATGACTGTTAAAACAAATATTACTAAATATTTTTTTCGAGCTTGAAGTCACATTTGTCAGCTACAACTTTGCATAATGGACATTCAGACTCTTTATTTGAGGTTCTAATCACAGTACCGGCAAATAAAAATTCCAGAAATTTATGCCCTTTTAGACATATTTGTGGTAAAATATTTAGTTTTATCAAAGAAGATGTTAGTTTTCTTTCGAATATGACGACATTTCCTCTCATATTTTTCTCATTTGAATAAATTATTTCGCTTAGCGTCTCATCAGTATCAACGGAACAAAAAAAAAATATTGAACTGTAACAGTTTTATGAGGTAAATGAGTGTTTTTTTTAAAGCATGACGTCATTTTCTGTTCAAATATTTTAAAGTTATTTGTAATTCTAATGAGAAAATGGCATAAATAAGGATATAATAAATAAAAATAAACAAATTCCATTTTCTCTTTTCTCTGCAACAATGGCAGTAATCCGATTGTCACCATTTTAAACAAATTTCACAAAAAAAAAAATTCAAAATTAAAATTAAAATAGAAAAATGGGATAAAATTAAAAAATAGCTCATACGAGCACATTTACAAATGAACAGATTTCATTAAAAAAAAATAATTATCGAAATTGGTTCAGTAGACAGCTCGAAACAGCATTGTCTTTTAAATATATAGATTTTGCCTGTAAATGCGTGAAAGGAGATGGGTAGATAAGCAACCCCAAATAAGGTTTAAAAAAATCTAAGGTATTTTGTCTGTTTAATATAATTTATTATCTATATACTTACTACTGTATCTTTGGTTACTTTTTGTTTGAAGGTTGTTTAAATCTATTATACAAGATCAGAAGCATTTGATTGATTTAACAAATTTTAATGCATTTCAATTTTATTTTATTTTTAATATGAAGCGCTCATAGCCCCATCGTAACTTTTACATGTACTATCACTATGTCAAAATCAGAATGTATGTAGAAACTTCTATGGTGTAAAGCCATGCAAAAAATCTGGATCGAAATTCGATCAGATCTTAATCGTATTTAAAATAGTTGAAATTGATTCAGATAAATTGATTCAAAGTAAATTTAAACCGAAAGCTTTATTCGAGAACTTTTCGCAGAGTTTGTTAATATGGTTAAATTAGAATCTCCCAAACCCTAAAATGAATAATTTTTGCAATTCAAAATCAGTAGTATATTTTCTACAATAAATATTTCATTTACTAATGTATGGTAAATTATGATAAGATGGAATCATAAGGGACCGGAGAAAAATTATTTTTTTACAAATGTTTTCATCTTAGCAGGTACACAATCTATTGAAATTGTATACTTTTCGACGGGGCTGTGAAATTTTCCTGTTTGAGCCAAATTTTGTTATATAAAGTATTCGTTTTAACAGGTTTCACTGTCTTACTTACAGGCACTTTCGAGTTTTCTTTGGCACGATCGATTCATGGCGGTTCCACTTTTGTGGTGCATTAATGTACAGTCAGTATCATTATATACAGTATGCCCACTAAAGTCCCTCACCATGCTCTTAACTTTGGAACGGCCGCTGCTATATTCATAAAAGTGCTGTCTAGGTATAGTAAAATAGCCATGCGCTACTGAATGAAACCGCCTACAGCGTTACCTGGTGGAAAACTGCGGAGTTAACATTCCTATTTCGAAAACGAAAAGAGATAGGGGGAAAAGTTATTTACAAAGTTGTAGAGCATCATCGGTTTAGTACGAAAATACACTTTGTGGATGTTACTGCGAAGAATAGAACGGATAAAAAAACGCACTTGTTTTTTCGTGATTTCCTACACAGTGACGTGACAAAACGATCGTAGAAAGAAAAACAACAACTAGTTATGACAATATACCTTTATTTGTGGTGTTCAAACTTCTCACCGTCAGCTGCAATGCACATTTATCCGAAAGATAATTATTTCTCCTTCCGTTCAAGTTTCGTGAGGTCACAGTGTATGAAATCACGAAAAAACAAAAACAAACGCGCGTTTTAACCATTCTATTCTTCGCATTAATGTTCACAAGGTGTCTATTCGTACTAAATCAATGATGCTCTACAACTTTGTAAATAATTTTTTTTCCCTATCTCTTTCCGTTTTCGAGATAGGAATGGTAATTTCGTAGTTTTCCACCAGGTGGCGCCGAAGGTGGTTTCATTCAGTAGCGCATGGGTACTTTACTATACCTAGACACCACTTTTAAGAATATAGCAGCAGTCGTTCCGAAGTTATGAGGGTGGCAAGGGATTTCAGTGGGCATACTGTATATAATGACATTGACAGTACATTAATGCAACACAATGCCTTTATTCATCACCTACCTTTATTCTCAGACCGTTTACAATAAAATCAGAACAGAGGTGTCTTTAGACTCGGAATAAGGTCTTCTTTCAGAATATAAATATAATATTTCAAAAAGGCGTCGTCTGCATATTAAAACTTGCACAAACTTCGATTTTTCAAATGATAATGACCACTTTTGATACTTTATTTGAGTTCCTTGGATCAAATCAGCCCGGAAAAGTTTATAGTTTGTGTATTTTTGTTAATGGAGTTAGAAGAAGTTATAATTTTGATGATGTTATTGTTAAATTCACGTGACAATTTTTAAATTATATCGTCTCAAAAACATCAAACGATTAAAAAAAAATTTTTAGTGAGATAAATTGATTGAACCGAAACATATTCTAGTCTTTTTTAAAAACTCAAAAGTATAATTTAAATTTAAAAATTATTAATACATTCATATTTTAAAAAAATACGGTTTGGGACCTACATCAATTTTAGATAACTAGAATGAGCATCGTCAAAAACATAGGTGTGTAAGTTTATAGTTCATTCTAATAGTTATTTTTCGAGATGTATAGTCAAATTTTACTAAAATTTATTAAATAATTTGTCTTCTTGGACATTCTAGGTAATTTTTGGGTCTTACCCTGACACACCATTTGGGAACATTAAAGTGCAAACAACTGCATCACACCGTCAGAACTGAGGACGGGCAGCTACTTTGCATCATTTTACTTATAGTGAGCAACAACGTTCCGATGATTCGGTGGCTACTCCTAAACGTACATGAAAACTCCTGCAACTGCTTCAAAAGCTGGGCTACACGCGCTTGCCCATTGGCACATTGTCGACGAGCAGCAGGTCCAGGTGTTCTGCCACCAAAAATGGCCGCATAAGACCCGGCTATAGTCTGATAGTTTTAGGATAGGGATTTTGAGCCAAAATATTTTGATTCCAATACCACAAGCTACCAATTTTACATTGGTGTTAGGAAGAGAAAGTTTGTGGAGAGTTTAAAAGAGCATAAAAGTAATATATTATAGTACGGCATAGCTCTCTCTACACTGTAAAAAAAAAAAAAAAAAACGAACTAAAAAACGGAAATACTACTGGCAATCTAGACACCAGTACTATTTCCGTTTTTTTTTACGGGAATTTTTACCCATAAATTACAGAAAATTTTCCGTTTTTCTGATTAAAAACGGAAATTTTTCTGTAATTTATGGGTAAAAATTCCCGTAAAAAATCGGAAATTGTACTGGGGTCTAGATTGCCAGTAGTATTTCCGTTTTTTAGTCCTTTTTTTTACAGTGTAGATTCTATTTTAATAATCCTGACAGTAATATTGATTTTGAAGAGCCAGAATAATTATCGTCTGTAATAGAATTATTGCAGATCTTCAGAAGGAATCTATTGAAATTGTGATAAGAGGAAATGAACTTTGTAATGATAATATTTCATATGTAATCTTTACACTTGGGATGAACATTTTACAGTGATCGCATATTGCTGAATTTCTGTTCATTTTATGTTTTTAAGTTTCAGATAAAATTCAAATATGCATGCGTTTCAGACTGCGCTTATTTTTTCCTGAATTTTTTAATTTGATTCATTTCTGTGTTCGGTTTTCATCTGGTAAATGCCGCAACTTACAGACCTTTGATTGGTTCGAGTTACGGGTGTTGTCGGACCTCGCTAATAACTTAGTTCAGGATAGGGGATTCTATTCTTTCAGTCTTTAATGTAGTATAACATCCTGATGATGGTCGTAGATGTCGATCGAAACTTCAATTTTAAGATTTTTGATGTGGTTTTAATTATTCATAAATATTTATACATCATATAGTAATATTGTGATTCGCTTTTCACAAAATTTTGCAGTATCAATACCACATTTGTTATTTCATTATTTTCTTGGCAGTCACGTCAAAAGTTAGTCGCCATTGAATCTATAAAATGGAATTGTCTATACTAAGGATCTTCACTACTGCTTGGAAGCAAATCCGAAATGTATGATTGAATTTCACTGTATTTTAAAGCAATAGTCTTTTAAGAGGGTCCGGGACACATTTTAATATAAAATTTATTTATAGAGTAAAAATTTTGAAATTTTTTGTGATGGTTAATCGTATCATTTGTAAACAAAATCACATGATAAATCATCTCATAATTAAAAAAAATATATTTAAAATTTATTAAGAAAGTGGGGAAATTTAAAATCGTTATAACTCGAAATATTATTTCTAGAATTTCAATTTTTTTCATTTAAATAAACAGAAATATATAAGTTTTAATTTTGATTCAGCATTTTTGAAAATATTAATTTAAATAAAAATTAAAAATATTTAAAGTAAAAAAATTTAAAGAAATGATGTAACTTTAAATAAAAAATCATATTTTCAAAAGTAAATATTTTTTTCAAATTTGCCGAATCAGAATTAAAGTAAAAGAATTGAAAAAGACAGGTTCCAAGTTTGAATCATTTATCTTTAACGGTTCTTGACTTATAACAATTTAAATACGAGAAATAGCGAAAAAACCCATCATGAAGAAAAACGCATTTTCACAAGAAGTCGGTGATTGAAAGCTAGATTTTGAAAACAAACCAAAACAAAAAAATTACTGTTTACTGTTCCAATTAAGATAGGAACATGATTTAAACGCCATTTTAAACAAGAAAAAAAAAATTAATACAATATTCTTTTTTTAGAAAATTTGAAGATTTTTGCTTACCGACCCCCTTAAACCTTAGCAAAGGTCCTTTAATTAGAGTATCATCATGTGGTACTGAAAACGACGCAAACACCACTGCGCTATTATATTTTCTAATGTATTGGGCAAAATTTGGGGTATTAAGGATAAACTCTTTTAGTTGATCATTTAAAATAGAATTTTCTAGGAAAATAACGCCATTATGACAACAGGAATTAAATGTTTGACTAGTGGTCTCATTACTAAATAACAGAACACAGCGGATTAAAAATAAAGGATTTTTCTGTAATCGTATTCACTGCTAATTTATATTGAACGTGGTTTCTCGCAAATTTAATTTCATTATTGTAACTATTGTTGCAACTTTTCTACACTTAAAATTGCATAGTCATATCATAAAATGACGTTATATTTAGAAGAAAATAATTGGTATTTTATAAAATAATCCCACACATTCATGCTACATGGTGGTGTTCGCTAGCATCAAATCACTGAAAAAAATGGGTACTCAAAGTTGAGTAAAAAGTACTCAACTTTAAATACGTCACATACTCAAAATAGCTCCGATCCAAATGTACTCAAAATTGAGAAACACATGTACTCATTTTTGATTCCATGGTTGTGTTCAAATATGAATCGTTATGTACTGCCCCCCTAAACTTAAAAATTAAAGTAAAAATGTACAGACATTTATTTCCCATTCAAAGTTATTAACAAGAAAAGTTTAATTGATTATTTATTAAGAAAAATAGCACAATTATCAACAAGATTCCCAAATCGAATATTTTTATGACAAGAGCACATATTTCCAAGCACTTTTAAATTATTTTAAAATACTGTGCATAATTTAATTTTACATTAATAAACATAATTTATGCCGTCATAAATGAAAAAAACCATTACAGGGTACAAAATTATCATGTTATGTTTGGGTTTGATAACATGCGATGTTTCAAAATTGAGAAAGCATAGGTTCATTTTTGATCCAAAAATACTCAATTCGACATGAGTACATCAATTTACTCATTTTTGAGTACTTCATTTTTTTCAGTCTTCTCTCTACACTCTAAAACTGTGGAGGAATGAAAAGGTCACTCTTTGAAAGAGTGACAGGCATTTTCACTTTTTTTGGAGTGAATTTTATAAAAATGCACTCCTTAAAGAGTGGAATTTCCATTCCCTAGAAAGGAGTGAGATATTTCACTCCATTGTCGAGAGTGAAATATGTCACTCCGTTGTTGAGAGTGAAATTTCTCACTCCACTGACGAGAGTGAAAGCTTGGCATTATACACATAAACAAAATTTCCGCACAAGTTTCAACGAATATATGGAATAAAATAATGAAAAGCACCAAAATATGTCACTTCTTAATTTTCAAAAACTCGATTTCATAATGTAACCTTGGAAATTACGCTGATTTTCTCCTAAAACACACTCCTTTTCAAGAGTTAATAGTCACTCCTCTGAAAGAGTGACTATTCACTCTAAGCAGGAGTAAGTATTGCATGGGTATTAATAATAAGCCAATCAGAACAATCTTGTATACTACGCTTTTTTAAGATAAGAGAAAGACGTTCGCCATTTTAGAATTAAAATATACGGATATTATTAAAGCGATTATTTATGGAAAATTTTATCTTCATATAAAATTAAATGTAATTAATTTATAAAGGATACAGAAGAACATTCTCAAAGAGCATTCGAAACAGTTTTGCGGTTTCAAACTTCTATTACTGTTATCTGCAGTTTTTCTCGAGCGCGCGAAAAAGTATCTTCAAATTTGAGTCATATATGCATTGCTTGAATTATTATTTTTACTATTCACTCCTAGCAGAAGCGAAAAAATGCACTCCTTTAGCAAGAGTGAATAGTCACTCCCCCGAAAGAGTGATTATCCACCCCTATTTAGAGTGAATATTCACTTCCCAGGAGTGACTATTCACTCTTTCAGAGAGTCAAAAATTTCACTTTTTCTCAGAGTGAATAGTCACTCTAAAGAGGTTGGGCGTATTTTGACTCTGCCACAGAGTGACTATTCACTCCTACGGAGGGAATAGTCACTCATTTTTATTTAGAGTGTAAGCTCTGCGATACTTGACGACAAAATAGGTCACCATAAATGAAGCCAACTTCACGATAGCTGACTAATTTTTCAAAATTCCCATTCAAATTCAGTATAGATGAAAATTGGGAATCTTCTCTAATCTGGTTGCACGCATTTGAACGTTCATGCTTTAGATGAATTCTTAAAATCAAGGAACAGAGAAACTACCTTTTTCTCCTGTAGATGTTAATTTTAAAGCTGAATATATCCCCCCCCCCCACCTCTCAAACTATTAATGACAAGCAGATAATCTAATTGTTCCTATTAATATAGGATAGTCCATGTATTTCTGACGTGAATTTTATTTTGAAGAAAGTGAATCTATCCTCGGATAAGTCATTTGAAGCAATTCTTCGACGATATTTGTACGCGATGGATTCTTCGTGAATTTATGCAAGATTTTCAATTTTGTTAAAATTGGATTGACAGATTTCTGTATACAGGTAGTCTTTAATCAATTCTGAAGCAATCAATATCGAAAATAAATCCCGAAGCGTTATTTAATCCCGCGATTTCCGGAAAAGGATTATCCGGTATTCCGATTCCAGGGAATATAATCCTTACACATGACCTATCTCAGGATAATGACATTTTATAATTTGAAAATATTATAATTTAAAATTAAATTTATTTATTTTATAATTTAATTTTAAATTATCATATTATCAAGTAATAAAACGTATTTTGCTTCCTTTTTTTTAAATCTTTATTGTCGTTTATTTCCAGATCATATTTTCATTTTCTTTTTTTCTTTTCCAAAAAGGATATTACACATCAAAAGACATATTACCAGCTCACAACAAAAATAAAAGTTACAAGAAGCAGTTATTACAAATCAAGTTCCTAATAATACAAGGATATTCTCAGTTACTTATGTAAAATCCAGTGGCGTCCTCGACACTGCGTCTCCATATTTCCTGTCTCATCCTTTCTCGCTGCCAATTAGAGAGCATCTTCTAACTCCTCCTACTCCTTACATTCCAAAATATTTTTTGCCAGATAAACCCTACTGATTCTCCTCTTGTCCATTTTTTGCTATTAGCTGAATCATTAAATCCTCGTAACTCAAATTCATTGTGGGAAAAAACGTTCACTCCGATTGGTTTGTCATTAGCATCCATTCTTTTGTAAGGGAGGAATGCACCTTGGAGTATTTCACCGATGGAGAAATTCTTGGCATAATATATTTTTAAATAATAGATAGAATAATGCTTGTATAATTCTATAATCATCTATTTATATAAAATCCAAGTCTCTGTGTGTCCCTCACTATTCCGGTAGGACCGCCTCATTGAAATGAGTAATTATTGAAAAATATTAATGCAGGGTTACCACAGTACGCGAAATGTTAGCCAACTTGATGATAGCTGGCTAATTTGGCGAAATTCCCATTTAAAACCATTAATCTTTCATAATGGAGGTCACCGAAATTTAATTTAAACTCCACTCTTTTAAGATATTTTTTCGAAATCTATGGGTGAGAATTTAAAGTACATCTTTACATCTTCCTCCCGATGCTACTAATAAAATAACCGCCAACAGACAACGGTGTACTGTGTGAGCTCTTAACTGCGCGATTTTAATGTTCTTTAGGTATTTTACCAGTATAGGTGCCTTGGCGAAAAAGGAAATTTGATAATATATTTTCCGGGAACCTATTCACTGTTTCATTTTATATACACATGCATTTTTTTCGATATTTATACGATTTATTTAACATAAAAAAGCCGTTTCTCTAATTTTATACAGAAACAGATGTAATTTGTACATAAAAATATCAATAATATACATATAAAACAAACAAAAACGCTCATCAAATTTGTTTTCATAGCTATTTATATGATTTGACAACAAATCTCGATATTTTTCCGTTATACGGACACCATGCAAAATGTATGCTAATGCGCCAATTATTTCAAAATGCTAAAAGATATTTGTAATTTTATGCCAGCAGTTTAATATGAGTTTTATTTTATTGCTTTATTTTATAGCAGTTATTTGTTCACTTATTTTAAGTATATATTTGTGATTTGATGAAATAGTTCGTAAAAGTCTGGAATTTTCAAATGTTATATTTTTTAAATGCTCACTTTAGTATCGACAATGGTTTTTCTTTTATTTTTAAAATGCTTCAATTCACGATTTTGCGCCAACTATTACGCTTGGCGACAATGGTGTCCGCATAACGGAAAAGTACCCAAATCTCACTTTCTGATGCCCAAATTACAGCAAGCTTTTTTAAAAAAATGCCAAAGCCTCTACAGTGGAAAAGTACCAAACTGTCTATTATTTGGCGCTATCCGTGTTATAGTTTGTACTATATGCAAGGGGAGTGGAGCGAAGAGTTTAAACATTAAATATTAAAGTTTCGGCACAGATGTCATATACGCCCCATATTGGCGCGATTTTTTTCTGACGCCAATGTCATATACACAACGGGTACTTAACTGGCGCCAAAGTGTCGTAATTTTGCTTGATATGGTAATCGGATGTTGTTGTATATGCTGTTGATGTTTTCGCCAAATTGGCGTCGGAAAAAAATAGCGCCAATATATGATAACGTATATGACAACTGTGCCAAAGTTTCTATAAAACAGGATAAGACTACAAAATTAAGAATAAAATAAATGCAAAATAAGACTAAAGAAGAAAGAAAAATCATGCGTTAAGCATAGAATATGAAACACTTTCCAACGCATCCTGAATGCTTTAACAGAACTTCGTTATTTAGGGAAATAAGGTAAATAAGATAACGTTACTTCTTAGATATCCCGTCGACCAATTTCGCCAAATTATATAAATCGCCAAATCAATAGTAAAACATTAACAAAAATACAAATAAAACGTCGAATTAATGGTTTTATTGGCCATTATTGGCATTTAATCTTACAATTAATTAATTGATGGCAACCATTATTGGCAATTAATCTTACAATTTGGCGACAGTAATTTGGTCGACGGGATAACTAAGAAGTACCAAGATAACTAAGTAAACATTTTAGAAAACGCATAAAAAATTTTAAAAATTGATTTCAGCAGTTACCGTCCATAGCCAATAGTACCGTTATTACATGCCACTATTTAGCTAAAATTTAATTTAAACTACTCTTAAAACTACTGAAATCACATTTCCAGATATTATCATCCATAGACGGTTATGTATCCAATTCTTTGCGTGACCATGTATATCATTTTATCTATATTCTACAAACATTTCTTAGGAAACTAAATGCAGTTCAGTGTGAAAATGCATAACTCCTTTAAAAACCACCTTTAAGCAATTTACTCTCATACTCAGTAACCCTTACGAATTCTTTTGTGTAGCCCTGCATATGAACTGTAGCATTTATACACACAGTATAGTATACATAAATGTAGCGAAACATAAAAGCGCATATCATAATTAAAAATGCATTTCTAGCAGTCATTGCTTATGTACAATACTTCGGAGAAAAGTTTCTTGGCGAGAAAGAAGTTTGCCAACGTATTTTCTGGCAACCTATTTACGGCTTCATACTCACAAGCAATTTTTTCCATATGTATACAATTTGGCACATGTGTCATATATTGGCGCGATTTTTTTCCGACGCCAATTTGGCGAAAACATCAACTGTATAAACAACATTCGGGTTACCATTACAAGCAAAATAACGACACTTTGGCGCCAGTTAAGCACCCGGTGCGTATATGACATCGGCGTAAAAGAAAAAGTCGGCACAGATGTCATATACGCCCATATTGGCGTATGTGACATCTGTGCCGACAATTTAATATAAAAAAGCTATTTACCCATTTTTATAAAGAAACAGAAGTAATTTTTGCACAGATGTCATATACGCATAGAGGTTGGCGTGATTTTTCTATGACGCCAATTTGGCAGAAATCTCGCTTTCGAATACCAGTTACTTATATATTTTTCAATTATTTGCTATCATTTTGAAAAGGAAATAACTATAAATAAATAAACGTTTGAATAATAACTATAGAACAAAGCAGTTTATATAATTAAAAAACAGAAAATAAAAGTAAATAAACAATTTATTAATAAATAAAAAACAATAGCCGGGTTACCATAGCAGGCAAAATAACACCATTTTGGCGCCAGTTAGGTATCCCGGTTCATATCTGAAATCTGTGCCGTAATTTCTATATTAAAAAAAATTATATATATTTAGAAGCGATTTTTTTTATGTATATAAGTACATATATAAACAAAGATAAAAGTTCATTAGATTTGTTTTCATAGCTGTTTATATATTTTCGCAACATATCTCACTTTCTGATGCCCGTATATCGCGCCAAGCTTTTTTTAAAAATGCGCTATAATGGAAAAGTACTTAAAAATATAATTAACAGAAATAACAAATTATACAAACTAAAACTTTTTATTTCGAGATCAAAGCATTGTTTTTAATTTCGATAAAAAATACATATATCCTTGGATAACTTCAATTGAAATTACGTTCACAACTTAATATCTCATTCCATAAACCTAAACAAACACAAGTGATCGAGATCAAAGCATTGTTTTTAATTTCGATTAAAAATACATATATCCTTGGATAACTTGAATTAAAATTAGGTTCACAGCTTAATATCTCATTCCATAAACCTAAACAAACACAAGTGATTCATTCATCGTGAAACGTCAAAAATATTATATCATTGAGGTAATAATTCACAAAGTAAGTTCTCCAACAATCAATGGGCAATATTCTAATGACGTCATAGTAGGTAAAATGGTGGCGGTATCGTTTGTTTATGGTTTTGTAATCACAAAGATTTAATTTTGCAATGTCTCTTAGTTACATTATTTTATTGTAATATTTATGAGCTCAGAACAAAAGCCTATTTTTTCATTATTTAGTTATTAAAGACGGAAAAAACCATAAATGCATGATTTGAAAATTTTAAATAATTTTCTTTCTTAATACTAAAAAATAACATCGGGAAGTAACAGCAGGTTTAAGTTAAATAAATTTAACTGTTTAATTCTGTTGTAATATTAAAAATAACTGTATTTATTAGATTTCAGTACTCAACATCAGGGACCGATTAAACTTTGAAGTTAGAGGAATTACAATGTCATTTCAGGACCTTTCTTTTGGAGAAGCTTTTCTAAATTACATATATACATGGAAAATCTTCAGTGTTAAAAATATTATTCCTAGGACTGACATAACACGAGAACAGCCTGCAATTTTACACAAGTTTTTGAAAGCTACTTTATATCAGAAATTTTACTAAAAACTGGTTACTTTTTTGTTATAGCGGCCCACACTATTAGGATTGTTGTTGACAAGTTGCAGCCAATTTCGCCAACGTCGTAACCAAGATCGTGAAGCACACACATATAATACCATTTCATGAAATCGTATACGATAATTTAATAGTTTTTAACCTTACTTCAAGTGTGTTATTTATTTATTTTTAAGGCTCAACAATCTAAATTGTCCAATATATGAATTTAAAAAAATGTAAACAAACATTGAATAGACATGACCGCAAAAAGCCTCAAATCTGCATAACACTTGGAACCAAACTGTGCAGATTAACTTTCTTCTACTGTACACAGTTTTTCATAAATGTGTTTCGTTCTTAAAATGTGTTATTTTCATCTATCACTGCGGAACAAGCGAGAAAACTCATATTCTTGCACATGAGTTGTATATATCTTTATATCTAAATTTCCGTCATTTTTGACGGGCTACCTTTCTAGTTCAGTTATAATTATTATAAAATAGACGTCTTTAAGACTCATAAATAGTTAAAACAAAGATTAGGGTTAGATTTAGCAGTACTGCGCTACATTAAGAGGACTCTTCACTCACTTGAAAACACCCGCTCGGTAATGTTAAACCTATGGGTAGGTTGTTTTCGAATTTCTCGTTTAAATTTTAATATTTTTAAACGCTTTTCTTTGCATAGGATAGCTGAGCTCGATCTCTAATATGCCTATTTTATACTTTATCGATTTCGGTTGCGGATTTTTTTAAATTAAATATTTTCACTTTCGGAATCGGTTTCGAAAGGTAAAGTACCTTTATTAAAAACATCTGCAATCAATATAAAAAAAGTACAAAATGGCCTATTAGAGATCAAGCTCAGCTATCCCATGCAAAAAAAAAAAAAAAAAAAAAAAAAAAAAAAAAAAAAAAGGTTTAAAAATATTGAAATTTAAACGAGAAATTTGAAAACAACCTGCTCATAGGTTTGACATTACCGAGCGGGTGTTTTCAAGTGAGTGAATAGTCCCTTTAAGGGATATTAAGATATTTTTTTTTTATAAAGTTACTTTTACATTCGAAACCGGTTCTGAAAAAAAAAAAAAGTTTCATTATAAAAAATATCTGCAACCAAAGTCGAAAAAGTGAAAAAGGAGGGGATGTAGGGGTGCACTTCAGCTATCCCATGCAAAAAAAAAAAAAAAAAATAAAATAAAAATGTTGAAATGCAAACGAGATATTAGCAAATAACCTCCCCATAGGATTAGCATTAGCTCGCGAGCGTTTCGCCCGACGGGGACAGGGGCTTTAAGTGTTAGTTGTGCTATGGTGATAAAAATAGAAAAGAAAAAGAAAAGAAAATGTAAATAATCCAAAATTATGTTACAGGAAGTTCGTCTTGTTGCTTTAGTGTTTTGGTTTATTGGGTGTTCTCATTTTTTTTTCTTTTTTCACGCTCATCGAAGCATTTTTTTTAAAAATATATATTTCCAAAATATATATTTTTATTTTATTTAAATGCATAAAACTTACAGACATCAGGGGAGGTTTTCCCGCTTGTTTTTTTTTAGGGAATTTGGGGGAATATTTTTGTTTATTTGTTTGTGTAAATAAAACACACGCACACACAGAAAAAAACAATGTTCTTGCATCTAAGTGTATGAATATTGTCATATTAAAATGTTGATATTTTAATTGATCTAAATCCCTTTAAAGTTCATCATGCACGGCGTGCGGAACAAATAGATGTAAGCAAGAAATTTTTTAAGATATCTCGTTTGCATTTCAATATTTTTAAATAAATTTTTTTGCATTGAATAGCTGAGGTCAATCTCTACAAAGGCCGTTATTTACTTTTTCGATTTTGATTACAGATTTTTTTTTTTTATCCGAATACTTTTACAAGAGGATCCGGTTTCAAAAATGGAAGTAATATCATTAGAAAGAAAAAAAAACCATGCAAAGAAAATCGAAAAATTAAAAAACAGCCCTTATAAAGATCGACCTCAACTATTTAATGCAAAAAGAATGTTTAAAAATATTGAAATGCAAATGAGATATCTTAAAAAACTTCTTCCACAGGATTAACATTAGCGAACGGAGTTTTCGCGTGAGTGAAATCTATCTATTTATATAAAATCCAAGTCTCTGTGTGTCCCTCACGATTCCGGTAGGACCACCTCATTGAAATGAGTAATTGTTGAAAAATACTAATGCAGGGTTACCACAGTAGCGCCAAATGTTGGCTAACTTGGCAATAGCTGGCTGATTTGGTGAAATTCCCATTTATAGCTATTAATCTTACATAAAGGAGGTCACCAAAATTTAATTTAAACTCCGCTCTTTTAAGATATTTTTTCAAAATCTATGGGTGAGAATTTAAAGTACATCTTTACATCTTCCTCCCGATGCTACTAATAAAATAACCGCCAATAGACGACGCTGTACTGTATGAGCTCCTAACTGCGCGATTTTAATGTGCTTTAGGTACTTTTCCAGTATAAGTGCCTTGGCGAAAAAAGAAATTTGGCAACATTTTCCCGGAACCTATCCACTGTTTCATTTTATATACACATGCATTTTTTTTTCGATATTTATACGATTTATTTATACGATTAAAAAAGCCGTTTCTCTAATTTTATACAGAAACAGATGTAATTTGTACATAAAAACATGAATAATATACATATAAAATAAACATATAAAAAAAACACTCATCAAGTTTGTTTTCATAGCTGTTTATATGATTTGACAACAATTCTCAATATTTTTCCGTTATACGGACACCATGCCAAAATGTATGCGGTACTTTTCCATTATACGGACAGCATTGTCGCCAAGCGCAATAGTTGGCGCAAAATGAAAATAAGGTGAATTGAAACATTTGAAAAATAAAAGAAAAAACATTCTCGATAGTAAAGTGGGCATTTTAAAAATATAATATTTGAAAATTACAAACTTTTACGAACTATTTTATTAAATCACAAATATATACTTAAAATAAGTGAACAAATAACTGTTATACTATAAAGTAATAAAATAAAAAATCATACTAAACTGCTGCCATAAAATTATAAATATCTTTCAGCATTGCAGTAAACATTTCATTTTTTGAATGAAGGTGTAGCCACATAAAATCTATGAGATACGACTCTAAATGATGACGAACAGCTTCCCGATGTCTTTTGTTGCGCCATTTTGCGATGCCCCATAATCTTTCAACATTTGGAGTATGACATCCAGTATTAGGGTCGACAAAATTGTATTTGTGATTTACTGTGAAATGATCATAACCAGCACTTAGCAGTTCATCTGTTTTATATCCTTTCCAACAATCTGTATAAATAATACATGACTTTCATCTACTTCTATAATTTTATTAGGTCCACCGATTTTTCTATTTGGTCGAGAACATAAAGCATTTGCACAAACTTCTCTCGAATAACTATTCCATTCCACTGTTGTGTTGTGGTTCATCTCAAGGGTACAGATGTCATATTCGCCCCATATTGGCGCGATTTTTTTCGGTTGCCAATTTGGCAAAAACATCAACAGCATAAACAACATAATCCGGGTTACCACATCAAGCAAAATAACGACACTTTGGCGCAAGTTAAGTACCCGTTACCTATATGATATTGGCGACAGAAAAAAATCGCGCCAATATGGGGCGAATATGACATCTGTGCCATATCAAGTTGCAGCTCACAAAACTCAATCGATGTCAACTCTTTACACGATAAATATATAAACCTCAAAACATTAAGAAAAGTCACCCGCGATCCTTTAAACCAAGTTTTTTGTCATATTTCTACGCTTTCTTCGCATGATCGTAAGCTACAACTCAATTTCGGATTTCCAGAACTCATCCATAATTTCATTTCATGATTTTTTGAACACAATCTTTTATTATGCAGAATTCCAAATTCCTGAAACAGTTTTATCACAACTTTCTCATCATCTGGTAATTGCCAAATGATAAAATCCATCTCAGCATCAGCAGTAAAAGTAAACTACAACTTTATAAAAAAAAAAAAAAAAAAAAAAAAAAAAAAAAAAAAAAAAAAAAAAAGCATTTTTAATTCGATTAATAGCAGATTAAAAAGCTTTCCAAGGTTAAGGTTAAACAATAATCATTCACGTGATTCACGTTTCATAAATAACAAATCACAATGTTTCGCATGGTTTACAATAAAAATCTACGATCAAGGTTGAAATAATTGGCGCATTAGCATACATTTTAGCATGCTGTCCGTATAAAGGAAAAGTACCATGTATGCTAATGCGCCAATTATTTCAAAATGCTAAAAGATATTTGTAATTTTATGCCAGCAGTATAATATGAGTTTTATTTTATTGCTTTATTTTATAACAGTTATTTGTTCAATTATTTTAAGTATATATTTGTGATTTAATGAAATAGTTCGTAAAAGTCTGGAATTTTCAAATGTTATATTTTTTAAATGCTCACTTTAGTACGACAATATTTTTTCTTTTATTTTTCAAATGCCTTAATTCACGTGACTTTCATTTTGCGCCAACTATTACGCTTGGCGACAATGGTATCCGCATAACGGAAAAGTACCCAAATCTCACTTTCTGATGCCCAAATTACACCAAACTTTTTTTTAAAAATGCCAAAGCCCCTACAGTGGAAAAGTATCAAACTGTCTATTATTTTGCGCTATCTGTGTTATAGTTTATACTATATGCAAGGTGAGTGGAGCGAAGAGTTTAAACATTAAATATTAAAGTTTCGGCACAGATGTCATATACACAACGGGTACTTAATTGTCATCAAAGTGTCGTTATTTTGCTTGATATGGTAACCCGGATGTTGTTGTTTATGCTGTTGATGTTTTCGCCAAATTGGCGTCGGAAAAAATCGCTCCAATATGGGGTATATATGACAACTGTGCCAAAGTTTCTATAAAGCAGTATAAGACTAAAAATTAAGAATAAAATAAATGCAAAATAAGACTAAAGAAGAAAGAAAAATCATGCGTTAAGCATAGAATATGAAACACTTTCCAACACATCCTGAATGCTTTAACAAAACTTTGTTATTTAGGGAAATAAGGTAAATAAGATAACTAAGTAAACATTTTAGAAAACGCATAATTTTTTAAAAAAAATTGATTTCAGCAGTTACCGTCCATAGCAATAGTACCGTTATTACATGCCACTATTTAGCTAAAATTTAATTTAAGCTACTCTTAAAGCTACTGAAATCATATTTCCAGATATTATCATCCATAGACGGTTATGTATCCAATTCTTTGCGTGACCCTGTATATCATTTTATCTATATTCTACAAACATTTCTTAGTAATCTAAATGCAGTTCAGCGTAAAACTGCATAACTCCTTTAAAAACCACCTTTAAGCAATTTATTCTCATACTCAGAAACCCTTACGAATTCTTTTGTGTAGCCCTGCATATGAACTGTAGCATTTATACACACGGTATAGTATGCATAAATGTAGTGAAACATAAAAGCGCATATCATAATTAAAAATGCATTTCTAGCAATCATTACTTATGTACGTACAATACTTCGGAGAAAAGTTTCTTGGCAAGAAAGAAGTTTGCCAACGTATTTTCTGACAACCTATTTACTGCTTCATACTCACAAGCAATTTTTTGCATATGTATACAATTTATTTAATGTAAAAAAAACTATTTATCTATTTTTATAAAGAAACAGAAGTATTTTTTGCACAGATGTCATATACGCATCGGGGTTGGCGTGATTTTTCTCTGACGTCAATTCGGCAGAAATCTCGCTTTCGAATACCAGTTACTTATATATTTTTAATTTTATTTGCTATCATTTTTAAAAGGAAATAACTATAAATAAATAAAAGTTTGAATAATAACTATAGAAGAAAACAGTTTATATAATTTAAAAACAGAAAATAAAAGTAAATAAACAATGGCACAGATGTCATATTCGCCCCATATTGGCGCGATTTTTTTCTGACGCCAATGTCATATACGCAATGTATACTTAACCGGCGCCAAAGTGTCGTTATTTTGCTTGATATGGTAACCCGGATGTTGTTGATTATGCTGTTGATGTTTTCGCCAAATCGGCGTCGGAAAAAAATCGCGCCAATATGGGGCGAATATGACATCTGTGCCTAAACAATTTATTAATAAATAAAAAGCAATAGCCGGCAAAATAACACCATTTTAGCGACATAGGTATCCCGATTCATATCTGAAATCTGTGCCGTAATTTGTATATAAAAAAATATTATATATATTTAGAAACGATTTTTTTATGTATATAAGTGCATATATAAACAAAAATAAAAGTTCATTAGATTTGTTTTCATAGCTGTATATTTTGGCAACATATCTCACTTTCTGATGCCCGAATTACGCCAAGCTTTTTTTTTAAAATGCGCTATAATGGAAAAGTACCTAAATGAATAATTAACAGAAATAACCAATTATACAAACTAAAACATTTTATTTCGAGGGAACAGATGTCATATTCGCCCCATATTGGTGGGATTTTTTTCTGACGCCAAATCATATAGGCAAAGGTTACTTAACTTGCGCCAAAGTGTCGTTATTTTGCTTGATGTGGTAACCCGGATTATGTTGTTTATGCTGTTGATGTTTTCGCCAAATTGGCAACCGAAAAAAATCGCGCCAATATGGGGCGAATATGACATCTGTACCATTTCGAGATTAAAGCATTGTTTTTAATTTCGATTAAAAATACATATATCTTTGGATAACTTTAATTGAAATTGGGTTCACGGCTTAATATCTCATTCCATAAACCTAAACAAACACAAGTGATTCATTCATCGTGAACCGTAAAAAATATTAAATCATTGAGGTAATCATTCACAAAGTAAGTTCTCCAACAATCAATGGACAATATTCAAATGACGTCATAGTATGTAAAATGGTGGCGGTATCATTTGTTTATGGTTTGAAATCACAAAGATTTAATTTTGCTATGTCTCTTAGTTACATTATTTTATTGTCGTATTTATGAGATCGGAACAAAAGCATATTTTTTCATTATTTAGTTATTAAAGACGAAAAAAAATTATAAATGTGCATGATTTGAAAAATTTAAATAATTTTCTTTCTTAATACTAAAAAATAACATCGGAAAGTAACAGCGAGTTTAAGTTAAATAAGTTTAGCTGTTTAATTCTGTTGTAATATTCAAAATAACTATATTTATTAGATTTCAGTAAACAACATCAGGGCCCGATTAAACTTTGAAGTTAGAGGAATTACAATGTCATTTCAGGACCTTCCTTTTGGAGAAGCTTTTCTAAATTCCACATATACATGGAAACTCTTCAGTGTTAGAAATGTTATTCCCTGGACTGGCATAACATGAGAACGGCCTGCAATTTTACACAAGTTTTTGAAAACTACTTTATATCAGAAATTTTACTAAAAACTGGTTACTTTTTTGTTATAGAGGCCCACACTATTAGAATTATGAGCCAATTTCGCCAAAGTCGTAACCAAGATCGTAAAGCACACACATATAATACCATATAATACCATTTTATGAAATCGTATACGATAATTTAATAGTTTTTACCTTACTTCAAGTGTGTAATTTATTTATTTTTAAGGCTTAATAATCTAAATTGTCCAATATATGAATTTAAAAAAAAATGTAAACAAAGACTGAATAGACATGACCGCAAAAATCTGCAGAAAACTTGGAATTGTGCAGATTAGTGGTCTTCTACTGTACACAGTTTTTCATAAATGTGTTTCGTTCTTAAAATGTGTTATTTTCATCTATCACTGCGGAACAAATGAGAAAACTCATATTCTTGCACATGAGTTGTATATATCTTTATATCTAAATTTCCGTCATTTTTGACGGGCTACCTTTCTAGTCTATTATATATATATAATCCAAACGGAAATTTCGTTCCGAACGCCGAGATTTCGAGTTCTACCGCATGGATTTTTACGGAACTTATACCGTTAGATAGGTATCGTTCCAGGGAAGGTTTTAAGCTATAACACATCATTCTACCTAGATTAGTTAAGAATTATTACATAAAATTCTATTATTTTGGACTTTGTTACTTCATATTTCCTTAAATATCTGGGCTCCTATTGGTCGTAGAGCTTAGATCTCGCGCCAAAAGTATCTCCGAAGCACCCAAGCAAACTTTTCCCCGCGATTATTTTGACGTCTTCCGATTTCCTCTAACTCTATTAGATGCCCGCGTAGAAGCCCCTTTAAAATATTTTTCGTAGTAATTTCAGCAATTATCTTAAATTATTGGTTAAGACCGCCACTCTCCCGATTCATGTATCTACGGAAAGGTTGCATGAAGGAGTTTCGTTCAGATACGCTTTCGTTAAGAATAGAGTGCGCTCCCTGGTGGTGGAATGTGGAACTAACATAACGCGATATTGTTAAAATTAGGAAATCTAACAATGCGATCTGTTTTAAACTTTGAGATAGTTCATAAATCATAATCTATTATCTATTCTATTATATATATATAAAATCTATTATCTATTCTATTATCTATTATATATATAAAATCCAAACGGAAATTTCGTTCCGAACGCCTAGATTTCGAGTTCTACTGCATGGATTTTTACGGAACCTATACCGTTAGATAGGTATTGTTTCAGGGAAGGTTTTAATCTATAACACATTATTCTACCTATATTAGTTTTAGAATTATGACGGAAAATTCTGTTATTTTGGGCGATAAGGTTACCATTTTATTTCTTGGCGAAATTCATCGTTGATAAAAAAAAAAATTGAAACGGCTATTAAACCTCGAAAAATAAAAGAAAAACTGTTACTAATTTTATTTAAATGAAAAAAAAAAAAAAGAAAAAAAGAAGAAGAAAATCCGTTTTAATGAGTGATAATATTAAAAAACGGAAACATTTAATCAAAACCTGAAAGAAATATTTGTAATGCTTAAAAATTAATTTAATAAGAAATATTACACTTGATACGCAATATTTGGCTCTTTATCGCTTGCGTTAGATATGGAAACGAATCTGAAAATTTGATTAGATGAAATTTTAACGACATTTTCTTTCTGTTCTGTTCTTTTCTTTTTTTTATATCTAATTGTCCCATCACGTGACTTATCGAAGAAACAAGCAGATGTAATTGTGAGTCACATGTGAAATTACTATTTGTTTCTTTACAATTTTTTATTTTTCTTTTACCGCCAAACAATGTGATTTTAAGCCAAAAATGCATAAGCGTGACATTAGCTTGAGGATGTTCTCACAAATGGTGTTTTTTTAGGTGAAAGAGATCATTTTTTGAGTACATTTTCATATTCAATTGTAACTTATATAGATATCAGTTAATATTTTAAAAATGGAATCGAATACTTAAATTTCAGTGTGAATTTCTGCCACACATACATATTGTAAAATAATTTCATACTTTTTAAAATGTTTTTCGCCGTAAATCCGAAAGCATATGACATTTATAAACTCGAACTCAGATCAACGAATATTACCCATTTTATTTAAGCAAATATTATCTGTTTTCTCAAGTCATATCGCCAATTTCATTTATAGGAAAATTCACAGATTCGAAATCTAGGAAATAAAGATAATTTTTAAGGAAATTTATGTTTTAATACGTTATTACTATGGAAAAATTCAACATTTTGAAAAAAAAAAATTAAAAGTCTTTTGTAATTCGTCATTTCTTCTTCGTCTTTCTTCGTACTTTCTCCTCTGTTATGTAATATTTCAAATGATATTGGACTAATTTTCGATCATCGATTCACCGCAAAATCGCATATCTGATATAGTATATAAAATAAAGTCTGGATTAGGGGACTAATTAACGCACAGCGCAAACTACTGAACCTAAAATCTTGAAAATCGTAGTAAAAATACTTCTTATGACATAAACTTCTGCTAAGAAAGGATTTTCTAAAGTGTCACCCCTAATGGTTTTTGCACGGGGAGGGGAAAAAATCGAATATCAAAATTATGCGTCAAATGATAGCATATTTTAATGTAGTTTTGTATGCTGAATCGAATGCTACCAAATAAATGTTTATAAGTCCAACAGTTCATGACACATTTCATATTTTTCTAATTTGGCGGTGTCTTTGGCATCTAAACCTCAAAATATCTATCATTACATCCGTTACTCTAGCAACGGAAAAAATTCAAATCAACCCTTTTGGCTAAAAAATAAAAACGGCTATATGAGTTTGAAATAAAAATGCAAGCATCTTAATTTTAAAAAAAAATAGTGATTTTATGTAAAATAAAAGGGAAAAAATTACTGAGAATTTAGCGTTATAAAACGAAAATGGAAAAGGTACTACTTAGATATTCCGTCGACCAAAAATCTATCGTCAAACTATAAGATTAAATGCCAATAATGGTTGATCGTAAATATCAAATTCACTTGAATTTAAACAAACTACACGTGTTTACGTCATCAAGTGATTTTAATTTCGACGTTTTATTTGTATTTTTATTAATGTTATACTAATTTATTTGCTGTTTCGTTATTTAAAATAAAGATTATGTCAATTTATATAATTTGGCGAATGGTTTGGCGATTTATATAATTTGGCGAAATGGGTCTACGGGATAACAAGTAGTACCAATGGAAATATTTAAGTATGAAAGCAATGTTTGTAACGACTTAAAAATTATTTTCATATATATCAACTCGGTTTATGGCGTCAGATGCCGTCATCCGAAGAATCTACAAGAGTCTTTTTCCATTTTTTCCGGTCATAGGTTCCTCATTGAAAGAAACTGGAATTGGAATAATATTGTGCGATTTATAAATTGCTCCTCGATAAGAAGAAAAAAGGGGTACATTTATAACAACCATGCGCACATCTCGCTGATAGCATTTTTAAAATTCCCAGTAGCAGTAGTTACATTTTGCGTATGTAAATTAAAAATATTTTTTTGCTTTTAATTATGGCATTATTTTTTGTTATTGTTTATCTTTTCAGTTTTTTAAATGAAATTAGTATAAGGCATGCATTTTAAATTAAATGAGTGAAAGGTTTGTGTTTTAAATGAAAATAATAAAATAAGAATATGCTATGAAAACAATCTTTATTGATTTATTACCTGCGCCCGGCTGACATAAAAGTATCACAAAAGCCACATATTCACTTTTCTTTGAGTAGTTTCTCATGAGAATTCAAGTTAACCTTCCGTAATCGGATACTTCACATATTGGTGTATTAGCTTTAATATTGAAAGCATCGTTTTTGTTTGAAGCGAAAACTTTACTATGAATTCTATTACACAAAATCGCATCATCATCATCTACTATATATTTACAACGGAAATTTGTATTTCATTCCGATTGTTTATAATACTTTCGTAGGATATACCACAATTAGTTAGGTAATAATTTTGGAAAGGTTTTAGTGTATACATATTGTTCAAGGGTACTTAGTTATACAGCAACAGTAAAAGTTCAAAAATTAAGTGAACCTGATTATGAAAGTTTAGCCTTTTTTCAAAAAATCTACAGAACATATTTTGTTACAAGTGACCCTGTTGCATGACTTTTAGGAATGGTGTTAGTATATACGATTTCATTATATGTTGATTAGTTACAGAGGTATTAATTCCTGTTGTCATAACGGTCTCATTACCCGACCATAAGTGCGCTGTTTATAATCAACCAAAACAATTACTTCTTAATTGCTAAATTTTGTCCAACGCTTAAGATAACATTATATCGCAATGGCGTTCGCATCGTTTTCGGTAATGTACAAGTTCAAGCTGAAGATCCATATTGTTTAAAATACAAGTTCAAATTCACCATTTAGTTTAATCCAAGGTTCATTTGGAAATATTGACCAGCGCAGCAGGCATAGCCTGCTAGTTATATATATAAAACCCAAATGGAAATTTCGTTCCGAACGCCTAGATTTCGAGTTCTACCGCATGGATTTTGGCGGAACTTATACCGTTAGATATGTATTGTTTCAGGGAAGGTTTTAAGCTATAACACATCATTCTACCTAGATTAGTTATAGAATTATCACGGAAAATTCTGTTATTTTGGACATTGTTACTTCATATTTCCTTAAATATCTGGGCTCCTGTTGGTCGTAGAGCTTAGATCTCGCGCCAAAAGTAGCTCCGAAGCACCCAAGCAAACTTTTCCTCGCGATTATTTTGCCGTCTTCCGATTTCCTCTAACTCTATTAGGGCCCGCGTAGGGCCCCTTTAAAATATTTTTCGTAGTAATTTCAGCAATTATCTTAAATTATTGGTTAAGACCGCCACCCTCCCGATTCATGTATCTACGGAAAGGTTGCATGAAGGAGTTTCGTTCAGATACGCTTTCGTTAAGAATAGAGTGCGCTCCCTGGTGGTGGAATGTGGAACTAACATAACGCAATATTGTTAAAATTAGGAAATGTAACAATGCGATCTGTTTTAAACTTTGAAATAGTTCATAACACATAATCTATTATCTATTCTATTACATATATATAAAATCTATTATCTATTATATTATCTATTATATATATAAAATCCAAACGGAAATTTCGTTCCGAACGCCTAGATTTCGAGTTCTACTGCATGGATTTTTACGGAACCTATACCGTTAGATAGGTATTGTTTCAGGGAAGGTTTTAAGCTATAACACATTATTCTACCTATATCAGTTTTAGAATTATGACGGAAAATTCTGTTATTTTGGGCGATAAGGTTACCATTTTATTTCTTGGCGAAATTCATCATTGATAAAAAAAAAAAAAATGAAACGGCTATTAAACCTCGAAAAATAAAAGAAAAACTGTTACTAATTTTATTTAAATGAAAAAAAAAAAGAAAAAAAAGGAAGAAGAAAATCCGTTTTAATGAGTGATAATATTAAAAAACGGAAACATTTAATCAAAACCTGAAAGAAATATTTGTAATGCTTAAAAATTAATTTAATAAGAAATATTACACTTGATACGCAATATTTTGCTCTTTATCGCTTACGTTAGATATGGAAACGAATCTGAAAATTTGATTGGATGAAATTTTAACGACATTTTCTTCCTGTTCTGTTCTGTTCTGTTCTTTTTTTTTTTTTTTTTTTTAATCTAATTGTCCCCTCACGTGACTTATAGAAGAAACAAGCAGATGTAATTGTGAGTCACATGTGTAATTACTATTTGTTTCTTTACAATTTTTTATTTTTCTTTTGTCGCCAAACAATGTGATTTTAAGCCAAAAATGCATAAGCGTGACATTAGCTTGAGGATGTTCTCACAAATGGTGTTTTTTTAGGTGAAAGAGATCATTTTTTGACTACATTTTCATATTCAATTGTAACTTATATAGATATCAGTTAATATTTTAAAAATGGAATCGAATACTTAAATTTCAGTGTGAATTTCTGCCACACATGCATATTGTAAAATAATTTCATACTTTTTAAAATGTTTTTCGCCGTAATTCCGAAAGCATGTGATATTTATAAACTCGAACTCAGATCAACGAATATTACCCATTTTATTTAAGCAAATATTATCTATTGTTTATTTCATTTTTTCTCAAGTCATATCGCCAATTTCATTTATAGGAAAATTCACAGATTCGAAATCTAGGAAATAAAGATAATTTTTAAAGAAATTTATGTTTTAATACGTTACTACTATCGAAAAATTCAACATTTTGAAAAAAAAAAATTACAAGTCTTTTGTAATTCGTCATTCCTTCTTCGTCTTTCTTCGTACTTTCTCCTCTGTTATGTAATATTTCAAATGATATTGGACTAATTTTAGATCATCGATTCACCGCAAAATGGCATATCTAATATAGTATATAAAAAAAAGTCTGGATTAGGGGACTAATTAACGCACAGCGCAAACTACTGAACCTAAAATCTCTAAAATCGTGGTAAAAGTACTTCTTATGACATAGACTTGTGCTAAGAAAGGATTTTCTAAAGTGTCACCCCTAATGGTTTTTGCTCGGGGAGGGGAAAAAAATCGAATATCAAAATTATGCGTCAAATGATAGCATATTTTAATGTAGTTTTGTATGCTGAATCGAATGCTATCAAATAAATTTTTATAAGTCCAACAGTTCATGACACATTTCATATTTTTTTAATTTGGCGGTGTCTTTGGCATCTAAACCTCAAAATATCTATCATTACATCCGTTACTCTAGCAACGGAAAAAAATACAAGTCAACCCTTTTGGCTAAAAAATAAAAACGGCTCTATGAGTTTGAAATAAAAATGCAAGCATCTTAATTTTTTTAAAAAATAGTGATTTTATGTAAAATAAAAGGGAAAAAATTACTGAGAATTTAGCGTTATAAAACAAAAATGGAAAAGGTACTACTTAGATATTCCGTCGACCAAAAATCTATCGTCAAACTATAAGATTGAATGCCAATAATGGTTGATCGTAAATATCAAATTCACTTGAATTTAAACAAACTACACGTGTTTACGTCATCAAGTGGTTTTAATTTCGACGTTTTATTTGTATTTTTATTAATTTTATACTAATTTATTTGTTATTTCGTTATTTAAAATAAAGATTATGTAAATTTATATAATTTGGCGATTTATATAATTTGGCAAAATCGGTCGACGGGATAACAAGTAGTACCAATGAAAATATTTAAGTATGAAAGCAATGTTTGTAACGACTTAAAAACTAGGACTTCCCTCAGAGGGATTAGCCTGAGCGATATTACTGAGAACATAGATTTAATAATAACATGTGGAAGCAAAGAAAATGAGATGTTATCTTTAATTGTCCATATACTGTGATAAACTGAAATGATGAAAATAAACGAATCGTAGAATTACAAAATCTTATATATAAATTCGTATACACTGTTTAAAAAAATGGGAAATCAAACCATTCAAGACAGCCATGCATGGATATAAAATTGAAAGTACGCAATATATTAAAAGTAAAATAGAAAATGAAACACTAAATTACTTATATCGGAATTTTAACTGTATTAAATGATGTCAAGAGCATAATCAGACACTCCGCACCAATTTGAGTAACTTTAAATGACAAATATATGATGTTTAAAAAGAATGGACTATACTTTATATGGTGTGTGCTCAACCGGAATAGTTAATATTGTACAATATCTGTTTTCCACCGATGCAATGAGGTTGTCTATAACATTTAAGGAATTCTCTCCTCAAAATCTAATATAGTATCAAAGTACCGAATACATCAACAGTGGCATGTAATGCTTCGTTAGAGTGTGTTTTAGATATGCTCGATTGGATTTAAATGATGAGTGTATGCTGGCCACTACATACGCTGTATTGTTTTGTTTTCAAACATATTCTGCACAAGTTGAGCTGTATTTAGCATGTATTAAATAAAAGAAATCGGCAATGATTACAACATAAAGTATGACACAAGATCTGAATATATCGTCTGCATAACTTTTGAGCTGTCAAAGTGTCATTTGAAGTAATTTACAAATCCTTACATATTTATTCAGAAAATCATGCAAGCTAACAAACGCCAATATGATCCCGATTATAAAATTTCACCAGAATAAATTAATATATATAAAAGCTACTAATGATAATTGAGAATATGACCTTATGATAAAATGTCTAGAAAAATGAATCGGATAAAAAATTCATATCACATTTAAAACGGCACTTCCCTCTGTTAGTGGCCTTGGCGAGAGAGAGAAAAGCCTAGAGAAGGATCACTTTAACAAGTACTTTCGGGCAACCTACTCACTGTTTCATACAGGTCTTTATTGAATATTTATACAATTTATTTAATGCTAGGTGGGTATCTATCTGTTTTGTTGCATTTAAATTGCATGTTTTGCGGAGGAAATGCAGCATTATGAAATATTTAAAGTTGCTGTACCTAATAATTCCAAATTAATGGTAATTGAGATCGCTTTCCGTTAATTTCATCTTTTTAAATTTTAAATTTTTTAGAAACCATTCATAGAGACAATTGTATATTTTAAAACTAACCCGAAGCAAAATTTCAAGATTTTGGGCTCAGCAGTAACACAGAAATAGAAAATTTTTGAAAGTTTTTTTGTTTTTGCACTGTTTTATATAGCGACATTTTTAGAAATTGTTCTATTGCGAGAATTTACGTCATGATAAATACAGCCATGTAAATTTTCATGTTTATATTCCTAACAATTCCATGTACTTCGTTACTTAGATCATCTTTAGATCTTTTTCCGCTTTGTTTAGTCTTTCTATTTTTTAGAATTTGTTCTACAACGAGCATTTACATCTTATTAATTACTACCATGCCAAAGTTCTAGTAGAATCAATAAAATTTCAAGAGCTAAGTGTTTAAAACCTAGAAATTTGGAAGCGACGCAGCTCGCAGCCAAGGGCGAAAATCAGGTATCGTTGATGGAGCTTTAGGAGCTCCAAAATAGCTGTCTGTCATCTTCAGTTGCACATATTTATATTTGTGCTATTTTCACGTTGTCCATTTATTTCTTGATGCCGTTATTATATTCATCATAAAAATATAGTATAGCAGCGTTCCTTGTTCAGTAAACACAGTCAACATGATTTTTTTAAAAATATATTACAGATTAAATTTGGTAAAATTTCATCCCATCGAAGCCGTTAAGAAGTGGAGCCATAGAAGAGGAAATCATAAAAAATACAGCACTGCACTGTAACAAAAAAATCTGTAATTCTACAGATGTAAAGTTACAGAAATCTGTATTCATACTAAAATTTTATCTGTACCCTGTTCAAAAAAAGATGTAAATCTACAAAACAGTTTTTGTACAGCTCAGAAATCTGTAGTTTTACAAAAGAATCTAATAAAATTGCAGTAATTTTACTAAAATTTTATCTGTATCCCGGGTTGCAGTTACATAAAAAGTTCTAGGAATCCATATTTCCTAAAAAATCCTTAGTAGCATTAGAAAGTTTTTGATTTAAGGAGCAAAAGTGTATCTGTTACATGATTTTTTGTTGATGCCGTTACATAAAAAGTTCTAGGAACCTCAGTTTCCTAGAAAACTTTTAGTAACTTTAAAGATTTTTTTTATAGTGTGGAGCCTCACCAATTGAGCAAGAAACCCCAAACCCAATCAATACTTATCTATGTCACGGAAAAGCTATCTCAGAAATCGTGAAAAACATAGCATACTGATGAGCCTATACACCCAAACCTAATAGGCAACAAGTTATGCCAAGTTCTAATTGAATCAGAAATTTTATTAAATTTCGTGTATTAGTTCTTGAGATACAGGATACCGAAAATTTGTGTCCCACACAGACTAACAGATAGATATTTTCAAAAAATAGGGAAATCGTGGTCAGGACATCCCAAAATATATAAATTCATCAAGATACGGAAGTCGAATTTATTTCTATTGCAATATTTTTACTTGTGTATATAGAAGAAAGTAAAAAAAAACAAGAAAAGTGAAAGTATAAAAGTTAACAAAAAAAAGTATAATAATAATTTTTTACTTAAGTGTGAAAAGAAATAGAATAACAGATTTGTAGAACAATGGGTAATCTTCAGGTTAAAGAATAAGATATAAAAAAATTAAGCATTTTTAAAACATATGAGCAAATGGGTAAACACATCATATCAAATATCAATATATTAGATTAAATTTAAAAATCAATTTATTGCAACATATGTTATGATAAAAATTTTAAGAAAAATGCTTTCGCGCTCAAAAAAATAACAGTTTTATGAATATTATATAGTTATATCAACATTTACATCAATTTTAAAAATACATTTCTCAGTATTAATATGTTTTCAAATATATTTTAGCTCTATTATTGAGGTAATCGTAGTACACATCCTATATCGCAATGACAAGTCAAGGTGAAAGTTTTGGGATTTATTAAAACCTGTATGTGCATGCCGCTCATGAAGTGAGTATTCTACTTTACTATTATTAGGGCTTCTCTTAGTAACTGCCAGGGACAGTTAGACTACAATTAGATAACATTTACTTCCCATACCAGCTTTTTTATATTTTATCTATCCTTTTATTTTTCACGTTTTAAAAAAGTCTGGAAACGCGTGGAAAACTATTATATTTTTCTGTATAAAAGTCGATAAAATGCGCATTTGCTCCATCGTGTATGCAACTCTGCTTTTCTCAGTTCCCCATGTAAAGTTCATTTTCTGTCTTTTCGAATTGGACATTTTCATATTCAGCAGACTGTATTACGCATCAGTTAGAAATTCAATGATTTTGTGGGAATCAAAGTAATTTAATCTTTTAAATAAATCTTCACAAGTTTCTCCAGTCGTATCTCGTTAAACGTTAAATAGAAAACATAAAGTATCGTCCAATGTACACTCATGTCCAAAATTAAGGTCACAAACATAAAATCTGTGAAAACTGGTGAACTATTCACTGTGTTGCCACGAAATTTGACACAGGGGTATGTCACAATGGGAGAAAGAATATAGCAACATGACAATATGGAAAAGATTTTAATTGTGAATTAAGAAACAGGGTATATCTGTTGGACAGAATAACCCCTGAAAGAGAAAACCCAGAAATCCTTTTTGACTATTGAACATTAAAACTTTCCTAGCTTCGAGAAGGACTGCATACTTGTGGTTTGCCTCGCCTCTTTTTCTTTACCTCTACAGTACACGGGTTGCAAATGGCTTTGACGTCACTCACTTTGAACTTTCGACTTTCCTTTTACATATTGTATTAGAGTCCTTTTCGATTCTGTGATGTGTAGTTGTATTTTTAAGATGTGCCGGAAAATTTTGCCTCTCGGTGTTCACTTTACAATAATCAAGATTCTTCATTAAAGGATTAATCAATTACAAGGAATGACTAATTCCACAATAGTTCACATAAAAAATATACACCCATTATAAGGAAAAATCTATTTCTCTCCTACACTTTAGATGAGTGAAATATGCTTTCAGCAGTGAAAAAGAAGATAGCTAGCGGCTTACGAGTGAAAGGGTTGCGGAGGTAGCTGCGTTATCAAGAATACAGGTAAGAAATTTCTTTTCCTGTTATATTGAATGCATGATATATCCTAAAAGGCACACAGAGGCATGAAATAAATATTATTAATAAGAATATCAAAAAGTGTTAAATCATGAATCAGAGATAAAGCATTTATCTCGGAAAAGTATGTCTAATATGGAGTGTGATCGCCGTGCACTGCTATACATGCCTCACAACGAGCTTTCATACTGTTTATGAGGGTGTCAATAAATGTATGTGGCAACAAAGCCAATTCTTCCAAAAGCGCGGCTTTTAACTCCTGGCGTGTCCTGGGAGGTGGGCTACGCTGTGCAATGGCTCTTCCTAGACCATCCCAAACATGTTCAATAGGATTGAAGTCCTGAGACCTCGAGGGCCAATTCATACGGCGAATATCCCCTTCTTCAAGAAAATCATCAACAATGTGAGCTCTGTGTGGCTTCGCATTATTGTCCATAAATACGAAGTCCGGGACTACAGCACCCCGGAACAACCTCACATAGCCTTCAAGGACCTCATTCCTATAGCGATGTGCTTTGACAGTACCCGCATCGAAGACGTGCAATGGTGTACGATTGCTCAACATTATGCTGCCCCAGACAAGGATTCTTTTGCCACAAAATATGTCGATTTCTCTTGCGTAGGAGGGATGACAACGAGCTCCACGTTCTCTCCAGATAAAGATTCGAGGATAATCACTCTGCTTGATGAATCTCGACTCATCACTTAAAAGAAGAGGACCCATTCTCGTTGTGTCCAAGACTGATGACTTCGGCTCCACACAACCGGTATCTCCTGTTGGATGCAGTGAAAGGGACACACACGACTGGACGCCGGGCGTTGGGGAAGAGGTTCTTGTAGCCTATGTGAGGTTGTTCTAAAGTGCTGTAGGCCCAGACTTCATGTTAATGGACGATAATGCAAAGCGATACAGAGCTCACATTGTTGATGATTTTCGTGAAGAAGAGGATATTCGCCGTATGAATTGGCTCTCGAGTTCTCCGGACCTGAATCCTATTGAACATGTTTGGGATGGTCTAGGAAGTGCCATTACACAGCGTAACCCCCCTATCAGGACCCGCCAGGGTCTAAAAGCCGCGCTTTTGGAAGAATGGGCTTTGTTGTCACAAACATGTATGGATACCCTCATAAACAGAATGAGAGCTCGTTGTGAGGCTTGTATAGCAGTGGACGATGGTCACACGCCACATTAAACAGATTATTCCCAAGATAAATGCTTTATCTTTGATTCATGATTTAACACTTTTTGATATACCCTGTATCTTTTCCATATTGTTATGTTGCTATATTCTTTCTTCCATTGTAATGTATCTCTGTGCCAAATTTCGTGGCAACACAGTGAATAGTTCATCAGTTTTCACAGATTTTATGTTTGTGTCCTTAATTTTGGACATGAGTGTACTTGGAAACGTTGTACAACTTTTTTACCAAATAGTATAACTTCAGCCTTAAATGTTCACACCTCTATCAACTACAAATTCTGAGATTGAATGTGTATTTCATCTTTCACTTCTTGAACAGTTTCGAAAATCACATCAGGGTTTTACTCAGTGATTACTTCAATTCCTAGTCATTATGCGTTAATTATCTTAAAGTTATGTATTCGCAAATGAATGTAAGGTTTTTGTAAATAGTTTGTTACTATATGTTAGTGTTAAGTTCAACCTGGTCATTATTAATAGTATTATTCATAACATTATACAAACATGAGGAACAAGATTTAACAGGATCTAATATATAAACTCTTTGTAAACTTTATCACGTTGTTTCCATTCTTTGCCTTTTCTTTTTTCAGTCGTAGATGCTGCGTAGATGCAAATTTATGCTTAGCGTCCCATTTTTGGGACGTTTCGAATTTTAATAATTTTTTTAAATTTTCTTCTTCTTTACCGGGTGACAAGAAATAACTTGGACAAAATTTCAAACCAAAAATCTGTAACTACCACTAATGTTATAAAGTTATTGTCATAGAAAATTGATTCTAGAAATCTCTTAAACAGGTGTAAGTAAGTTAGTTGTAATAACCATTATGGTTAACAAACGATCTACCATACTTGAATTACATAAACAAGGAATGAAACAATGTGAAATTGTTCAACTATTGAAAGTGTGTAAACAGACGGTTTCATACACAATCAAAAGGTTTAAAGATTTCGGACATGATGGTGACAGGCCAGGAAGAGGAAGAAAACCGGGTAGTTATCAAAAAGCGAGTTCAACGAAATCCTAGGATTTCAAATGAGAAAGGTTGCTAGAGATATGAAGATCAACAGAGAAACCGCACGTTTGATGGTAAGAGTAGAGCTTGGTCTTCACCCTTACAAAATGGAAGAGGCTCAAAAGCTAACAGCAGAGAACCAACGCACAAGACTTCAAAGGTGTAAAGAACTATTAAAGCGGGCCGCAGGTGATCGATGACAAACATTTGTCTTCACAGATGAGAAACTGTTTTCGATTGAATAAGCTCACAATAGCCATAATGATAGAGTTTGGTCAGCAGAAGCACCTGGACCTTCTTGCATTGTTGAACGGCGTCAACGACCCCAATCTGTAATAGTTTGGGGTGGGAAAACACCACTTGTTTTTGTTGATCAAAGGGATAAAGATTAATCAACTTACACATCGCAAACTCATTTTGGAAGATGTTGTCTTATCTTGGTCACAAAAGTTCTTTGGAAACAAAAGATGGACCTTCCAACAGGATTCCGCACCTGCACACAGAGCTAAAGACACTCAAGATTGGTGCAAGACACATTTTCCTGACTTCATTGTACTCAAGAATGGCCACCGTATTCCTCAGATTTGAACCCAATGTATTATTCTGTTTGGTCCATCTTGGAGACAAGGATGTGTGCTAAACCTCATAAAACTTTGGCATCCCTAAAGAAATCCTTATGCAAGGAATGGGATAAAATATCAGTAAGTGAGTTGCGGCCCATAGCCGAAAATTTTGTGACACGTTTAAAGCACTGTATTAAGGATAAAGGTTGCCACTTTGAAAATTTGTAAATATATCAGACGAAATAATGTATTCATATTTATTTTGAAGTTTGGTCGTAATATTTTCATTAGCATTAAAGTTATAAAGTATTATGTGTGTCCAAGTTATTTCTTGTCACCCTGTACAACATGAAAATTGTATGAAGTAATTGTCTATAAATGTCTTTATCTATTACCGGGAGATGAAAGCATAAGATTGATATTTATTTGCTTAAAAGAAGGCCTTTTTTCGTTGTTTATAGATTTTTCATTTTTCAAGATAACAAAACGTAAAAAGTAAGTTTATTTGTATTTTTTGTATTAAGGATCCAAATAAATAAGTCATAATCTTAACTTATAGACTTCTTTGAAATTCGATTTTTTAAATTACGAAATTATGTATTCGAGCCTGTTTTTTATGCATGTTTGTAACGTACAAAATAGAGGGCGCAAGGCCCAAATGGGTACATATTTCTATTAGACATTTTGGGGGCAGTTATTTATGTAAAGTCCTTTTCAGATGATTTTGAAAAAAATTGTTTTTTAGCCTCAAATATGATTATTCTTAATTTATTATTAATAATAGTATACTACTTATAATGGTATTACTCTGTAAAGAAATAAATATATTTTTAATAGTTCATAAAAATACTAATTATAGTACATAACATACAATTTAAAAGCTTAATTTATATAAATTTAGGCAAAACATATAATTATGCATTTTTCCACATATGAATATTATCATGTTTAGTATGTTTATCAAAGTTACGGTCATCAAAGTACGTTTTCAAATACAAAAATATTTTAGCGTATTTTTTTTTAGTTTTTTCCAGTTCATTTTGTAATATTTTAAAGTGATTTTACCAACAAATTTAAGAAAACAAAAATTCAGGCATAAATGGGCTAAATGCTGTTTTGTTTTGGTTAGTATTCGCTTTAGCAAGGTTTTTTGGAATTTTCATCTTAATTTGTATCATGTGTATATTCTCCAGCATTTGGACCTTTGGCTTTACCAATAATAGCACTTTTCATGCCAGCAGTAAGTGCAATAATGCACGCTCAGCGAGAATTTACTTTAACTGCGGTTTTATGTAGAAGTACATTTTTCTCTCGCTTGTTTCAGTTAGTCATGTAGCAACAATTGTTCATGCCGGGTCGATTTGTTTTTATAGCCTGCATGATTTTGTAAATCTTCTTCCTGTATTAATGAAGCTCATATAAAAGAATATTCAAGACTCCTGAATCAGATATTCGTCATTGTTTGTGAAATAATGCTAATCTACAAACATTTCAATTATTTTTTCTTTTTTACAGTTTAGCAGAACATAGTACCTATGGAGCACCAAAATTTGTGTTTATAATCTCGGACTTTTCAGGCGGATCTAAAGAAGAAACAGATAAGCAATTATCTTACCTTTATTTACTATGAAAATTAACGAATTATTTTAGAATTTATATAAGGCTTTTCCAGTATTTAGAATTTATTTAACAACATTACCTTACTTTGTTCTGAAATCCTGTACGTTCCTGTTTTAGATTTTCAATCAGCAAAATTTTAAATTTTAAAATTTATATAAGGTCTTCCAGTATTTAGAATTTATTTAACAACATTATCTTCCTTTGTTCTGAAATCCTGTACGTTCATGTTTTAGATTTTCAATCAGCAAAATTTAAAATTTTAAAATTTCTCAAATTCAATTTCTTATCCTTGCGCATTTATTGGAAAATTTAATTAATGATCTTTATGTGTTAGTTTATACTTTCTATAAAGCGAGGGATCATCGAAGCGATTGAAAAAATCTAGAAAGTACTTTATGGAAAATTAGCAAATTGAATTTTTGATCTGTGATTTATTAGAATAAGTTATATTAACTTGTCTCAGATAATTCGAAACTCCAACTTGAAATAAAAATATTTGTATCAGCCATTATCGTAAAATGTAATAAACTACGCAATAGTAATACAAAAACTTTTGAAACATTTTGGAATCTTTGGAAATTATAGCACGAATTAATTCTGATCATTTAAAACCGAGTGGTACTAATCAAAATAAATAAGTAAATTTAAGCAATAAGGAAAAGGAGAAAAATCACACTATAAAATATCACTACGGACAACACTAATAAATATAATATTTATATTATTATTATACTGTTTTATTCCTATATCTTATTTGCATTAGAAATAATTTTTATGCATAGATTATTTTCGTGTTCAAAATCAAATGTCTTTGAAATAGTTAGAAGTTATAAAACAAACAAATTCTGACCATTTGTACGCAAATAATAAATGATATTAACTCAGATGAATAAATAGATTAAAGCAATAAAAATACCCAGAAAACTCGAATTATAAAATTTGACAATGACCAACACTGAAGATTATGTATATATATATATACATATATATATTTTACATGAGTTAGTGATTTGATTATATCTTGCTACTCAACATAACTAGGAAAATGTTTTTAGAAGCTGGTGCAAACGAAGTCGTTGAATTATATCTCTCCACTTGGAACTTTGAACTTCTCAGAGATGATCCCAAAGAAAACATCATCTTTATTTATATTAACGACGAATAACATATGTTTCTTATTCATTAAAAATGAAAAACTTTCTGCTCATTAATTCCCATTCGCTTTGACTTCTTTAGAAGAGTCTGTGTCACTTCAAATCAAGATTAAACGTCCGAGATAGTCAACTTTTCCCAGGAGGTAGAAATGTTTAGCATGATACGATAATATCTCCCTAACCATTTTCACTAAACGATGTTTTTTCAAAGGCTCACTATCGTATGAAGACTGAGCAATCATTCTCCAAGTTCTGATTCACTGTGATCGCTCAGACAAACAACTGTCCTCAAACAATGGGATAAACCATCACTCTTGACAAAAGACCTTCCTCTGTTTTTCCATATCCATTAGCTATACGGACTCCTCAGAAGTCGGGAGTCTGTCAACGGTGTTAGGAGAGCTACGTAAATACAGGGTGACAAATGGAGTTCCAGGCTCCCTAATTAAAAGTACCGCATTCAGTGCCAAGAATTCTTCGCTCACTTTACATCAAGTCGACCGCCACTTTTTTATTTTTAATGTTTTTTACTTTTATTTCCATCTGTTTCTTGATTCAACAGCGCCTGATCTGTGTTTCCGCAGTGAATGAAAAAGAAAATTGTCAGAGAAAAAGATTGTCTTCGGATTATATTCCCAGTGTCCTAAATTTGTCTGACTACTGAATCGTGGAACATTTTACGTTTAGATTCACGAGTGAGTACATGGTTATCATTAACTCCATTTAGATAGACTTTTGTTCTGAAGAATTGCAGGCGGAAATGAAGCGGAAAAAAGAAAAATGGGTTTTTACCATGCGTAAAGGATTTAATCCTTGTAGCAAAACAATTTTGGACCATTATTGTTTCTAATGGCTGTATCTTTTCTATATCTTGACCCATATCAGCCTTATTGACATGAAATATTGCCCCAATATTGGGATGCTTACGTTTTTCACACCGACCAGAAGTATACTTTGTCATTTCATTTCATTGCCAATATTTAAATAACAGTAGCATCTTCAACTCCTTCTTTCCATTTTCGGTGCGAGAATCACACACTTTTAAAACGGTTTTTCTTAACTGTACGCTTCAGTTTCTTGCCATCTCTAGCAGATGTTTTTGGTTTTCGGCCGCCATTTTGGCGATTATTTTGAAATTTTCCATTTTTTTAATATTGTGTTAGTATTTTACTAACACGTGATTGCGAACAATGTAAATAATGCGCTATATAACATTGATTTTTTTCCGTGCCGATAAAAATCAACCATACGGAGTTTAATAGATTCGGGAATAACACTCACACGACCTATTTTAAGACGAAAAAGCAAACAAACTGCAAAAAAGAATACTGATTTTAAATAAAATCGCCTGAATTTAATCAATGATGCCACCAGTTATGAATTGGTGATAATTAAAGGAGAATTAATGTGAAATATTCTAATATTTTGAACCACTTGAATGAATATTTTTACTTTTCAAAATAATTATTTTTTCAATTAATCTTTTCAAAAATTATATTAATTTTAAGATTACAAATAAGTTTAATCAACAATAAGTTCTTAATAAAAATATTGTTTGCACATTTGCATTAAAATACATTAAATTACCAAACGATATTTTCAATTTGTAAAAAAAAGTAATTATTCTAATATTTTGAATATGAGCTGTATATCACCGTTTATGTATTTATAGTAATCTTCATTTTTCATTTCAAACATTTACAAAAACAATTAATGTTCGAATTTTTACTAAAATATTTTATAACCCTTATACTTAAAAAGAAAAAAAAAAGAGTTTGCCTTTGCTAATTTAGACTTGTAAGAATAAAGGAACAGTTTTTATTTCATAGGAAAAAAATGTGTGAAAATACAATTATTTTTAATTAAAATGTATAAACGTTATAGTCTAATAAAAAAAAAATAATAATAGTATACAATTGATCTCAGACATTTATTAAAAATGCATATAATACAACAGATTAAAATATAAACAAACACAGAATATACGATTCGAACTTAACACAAACACTTTCTCAGTATCAGCTCTAACCGAGGTGTGTCCAGCTCCAGCCAAATAAGCAATATTGCTATGACGTTTGCTAAGACAGCTATTACGCAAATTAATCAGTGATGGGAAGCCGGGAGGAGAAGGGTGGCAATTTTTGACCATTAACAAATACAAAATCCTGGGGAGGAAATTTTGATTCTCCGCAGGCTAAAAGCATATGTCATTCTAGAATTACGGAAAAAAATATAAAAAGATAATTAAAGCAAATTATATAAATCAATTCATTCTTTTAAAAGAAAATTTTTAAATGTTGTGCTTATATAGCGAATTATTACAGTTTAAGGATTGTACTTTTTTGAACATTATTTCATTTGCAGAACAAGATAACAAGGCTTTTTATGCCATAGTTGTGATCCACTGCCATCTGTTTTTTATTCACAAAAAGGGCCTTGTAAGAAGTTTTATTTGAACATTTCTGAAAATTGAATACTTTACAGGATAATAGTGAGATGAATGAGTCCCAGCGGGATACAAAACTTACAATGTAAAACTAAATAATTGAACAATTCTTGCCTTATTTTGTGAGTGGCGAATAACTTCTGACAATTTTTTTCAAAATATCAGGATTTTGTAGAGAGTTTTTATAACGTTATAACGGTAAAGTAACAGTTGAATTAAATACTTAGACTACCATGTAATATGAAGTAAAAATCCTACCAGTTTAATATACAACAACATGTAGTAGGGTCTAACAAGATTTACGGGCCCCTTGCCCGATAACAACGGATTCCTACAAAAGTAAAAAAATGTAAAATCCCATCCTAAAACTGTACACAATTACTGTAAATTAAAATGTATTTTTTGTACATTAAATTCGATGATACATGGGGACCCAATAAGTACATTTTTTGACAATTTGTAAGGATTTTTTTTCTGCATTGCATTAAAAAACAATGCAAAACGTGAAATAATTATACATTTAATATTTCTTTATTTCCAATGGACTCTACAAATGTTATCTTAACGTACTGAAAAACTATTTACGTTTTCTTTTTTGTAATTTCGTGCATTTTTGCTGCAAGCCATTTTGATATAACACATATCTCGCTAAAAAGCACTATAAGAAACAAATTACTATTTTGTTTAGTTCTGCTAACTGTAAGGCTCCATACACACCAATTTTCTTTCTTTTTTTTTTTTTTTTAAACATTATTTATATAATTGTAAAGATGTGTATCTTATAGGATGCATCGGATCCGCGGAGGATATGTTAAGATGAATGTATATTTAAGAATGTATTGTTAAGAATGTATATTTTCGTGTTTGAAATTTTAGGATAAAAAAAACACTACATTTACAAAATACAAATACATTTTACTTGAATCAGTCTATTTTTTATGAATCACAACTTTGAGAACGTGCCTGAAAAAATATTTTTGACAAAGTATGGGAAACAGCAAGTAAGTCCATTTTTATGATTTTTGTACATTTCTCCTTTTTCAATTGAAACGTAATTTCTGTCTAAATAAATAAGCAATCCTTCTGTTATAAATGCTCTTTCTCTCAAACCAGTTTGAATTAAATTAAATTTTTTATTGATTTTATTGATATTCTCAATTGGGAACATTGCGTATATTTGGAATATAAAAGTCAATGGTCTATAAAAAAGTTAAGAGTAACTCTTATGGGATTTTTTCTCCGAATGAGTTCATTTTGCGAATGCTTGTTTTATATTTTTACTTTAGAAATACTTTAAACTGAAGTTATGTAGCCTATTTACTAATAAGGTACCGCGTGTTTCTATCTATTACTAATTAGCTATCCATGTTTTTGACTTGTTACCGATAATAGATCCCTAGTTATGCTAAAAACTGAATGATGTACTGCAGGTTTTAAGGTTTTAATGATGCTCAGTATGGCTCCCACAGCCACTTAAAAAAACATCTTAGAGTGTGTTTGAACAGGAGATATTAATAGATCGTATGTTTGAAAACCGCAGCTAATTTCTCTGTTTTTTTCTTTCATTTCACCGGCGTTTTCTTTTAATCTTCTTTGCAGGAATGCAACTGTCGAATGTTGCTAAACAGAAGGCTAGCCAAATTATCGCCCGAGATCCGTACTTTGCCAGAATTGTGATGTAGTACAAGTTCTGATCTCTTAATTAATGAGTTGATGGTGAGCGAAAAAGTGTTTATGTCTCATACTTTATAAAGTGGCATTAATTAGGTAAACGCACTGTCAAAATGATCATTACAGAAGGAAGAAGTTGGAAATATTTCAGCATGTTTTCAAGACACTTAAATTTATCATGGTTCTTTCTCTCTCTCTCTTTTTTTTTAATCCAGTGTATGTCTTTGAACTCTCAGAAATTAATTATTTAAATGAGTTTCAAGATTCAACCAGTTAAGTTTTTTTTTTTATCCTAAAATTTCAAACCCGAAAATATACATTCTTAACAATACATTCTTAAATATACATTCATCTTAACATATACTCCGCGGACCCGATGCATCCTATAAGATACACATCTTTACAATTATATAAATAATGTTAAAAAAAAAAAAAAAAAAAAAAAAAAAATTGGTGTGTATGGAGCCTTACAGTTAGCAGAACTAAACAAAATAGTAATTTGTTTCTTATAGTGCTTTTTAGCGAGATATGTGTTATATCAAAATGGCTTGCAGCAAAAATGCACGAAATTACAAAAAGGAAAACGTAAGTAGTTTTTCAGTACGTTAAGATACCATTTGTAGAGTCCATTGGAAATAAAGAAATATTAAATGTATAATTATTTCACGTTTTGCATTGTTTTTTAATGCAATGCAGAAAAAAAATCCTAACAAATTGTCAAAAAATGTACTTATTGGATCCCCATGTATCATCGAATTTAATGTACAAAAAATACATTTTAATTTTTTTCGCTTTTCAATCTTTTTTATTTATCGGTTTGTTAATATAAATTCATAACTGAAGTAAAAAAAAAAAAAAATAAACCCTGGGGTCTGAAGAGGTTAAAAGTACTTGAGAATAAACTTCCTAATTTGGTGAATTCAAATTGCTTGAAGGAAACAAATTTTAGAATTTTTCGCAGAGAACATTTCATAATTTTTTTGGTAATTGTTTATTTGATTCGCATGCTGTATAATTATCACTTTATAATTGAACAGCTTAGTGAAAGAAAATGTTATGATACGTTTTTTCGAAAATTGGTTTATTTTATGGATGAAAACGTTATGATGCATTATATCATATGATAAAACTAAAATACTAAAGTTCTACTTAGTATTGAAGATATGAGACACTATCTTTTTTTCTGATTAAAATCGTTAAAGTTAATAATCGTAGTAATAGTAATAGGTAAAAGGATCATTAAGGTTAGCTGGGTGAATAGGGTTCTCCAGATTCGTCCGGTATGGCTCTGCTGTAGATCATTGGCGGCTTGAGCCAAGAGATCCCGGATTCATATCCTGGCACGGATATTTTTCATTCACTTGGAAATTTACAGCTCATAGTACCTTTTAATTTAATAATTTAAATGGTGGCTAATTAATAATTTAAATGGTGAAAATAATTTCTAATAATTAATAATTAAATGTTAACATTCCTTTCTAGGACAGCTTAGTATCACCTATTAACATTCAAACATATGTAAATACACAAAATAAATAAGTAAATTACAACAAAAAACTTTTCCTTCAATTTTCTCGAATTTTCTTTGTTTCTTAACATCTTTTTCCACTCAGATCTTCAATTGTTTATCCAGGGCTGCCACAGGCGACTATTTTCTATTCTATTCACACCACTATTAAAAAAAAGCCAGATCTTGTAGTATATTTCTCTTGCAAATGTTCTCGAACAGTATGTTATGTCAATAATTTTTGTTTTGAGAAAGTGGTGTCAGGTAGTATTAAAAAATAGTCGCATGTGGCAGTCCTGTAATCAAACGGTTTTGGAATTTGATGTTATCAAGCAGACATTGATAATTTCTAATTTAGACCGCAACAATATATCTGCAATAGTTCTGAGAAAGCTTTTGGCTGTCAAAAACCCCTACCAACCTTAGAGCTCTATGCAACGACAACCAGAAATAGCGTGTTATTTTCCATATGGCATTATTTTTTAATGGAAATTTTTATTTTCATTTACAAATACTAAATCTACAACGATGACATGAAAATGAAGTCCCTTTTTAGACACTGTGAATCGTAACGCCATGAAGTTTTGTTTAGGACTGATTTAAAAAAATGGTTGCTATGTTTTATTTTCGATATAATATAAATCGTAGAAATTTATTATCACTGCATCTGAAGTAGTATTTGTTGACAGATGTTACGAAATGTAATCTTCAAACGAAGATGGAAAAAAAAAAAAAAAAAACCATGCTGAATAAATTACTTTCATTTATCAACATGATTCATAAAAAAATAATTATGAAAGAACTTGTTATTCCAAACAAGGAGCTTTACGATCATAAGTGAAATACTTGATATAAACAATTCATCGCATATCCAAGTGATTATGAAACTTGAACAATCAATAAACTAGACTATTTTAATGACTATAATATACCCAGCAAAAAGGAAATTGCTGGGCAGCAGCAAGATAGGTGCTGGCAATAATGGAGAAGTGCTGGCTATTGGTCTACCACTGCATGACCACTGCTGGATAGCTTCAGTCAACTTTGCTGTTGGAAATCATCAGATAAAATTCTGGTGGGCTTTCGTTTTATCTCATGCGCTGGCCCACCACTATAATGAAGTGCACGAACTTTTGCAGTATTATTGCTGGGAACCCTTATGCTAGGTGGCGTTGCGAATATTGAAGACATTGAGTATTTGAACACAAATCTGAAATGAATATCTTAATACAATTTAAGCTGTGAAGCTAATTTTTTTAAAACTGTAAATAATATAGCACCACTGTCACCAACAAAATAAATAAGTAAATGAATAAATAAATAAATTCTTTATTTCAACGCACTTTTTTTTCTCCTTAAATCTGGTTTTACTAAGTTACAAAGGATTTCGATTTTCATAATTTACGCAGTTGAGAATCAATAATAAAAATACGCGTATGAAATATATAGGATTTCTATACAATACAATAATTTCTATATCAGTTTAATGATTGGGAACGTAAATCACAAAAGAAACAAACTTCAAATAGTGTAATGAGAGCTTGAAAACTACGACCGCTCGTAGGATACGCTGAAAGTACTTGTTGATGTCCGATCGCGAAAACCAAACAGCGCCGAGCGCGGTTAGTACTTGGGAGGGTGACCACATGGAAACCGCTGCAAGTTCAAATATTTCTATAGACATGTCTGTTATAGACACTTATAACTCTTGGAGAAAAAAAGGCCGTAATTCTATAATACTTTTTTTTTTATAGAATTCTATAAGAAATTTTTGTATGGGAAAGTGCTGGGCCAGCAAAAGAATAGCAGTAAGATCGGTGCTAGCACTCCAGGAAAAGTGCCGGATTGAAGTAATGCGATGGCATACCAATGCTGGCTTTCTGTTGGCCAACACTGATAGGCCAGCTGCATTCCGCAGGGATAATTTTGTACTGGTTTAAGTAATGGCACAATTGCACTTTACCGCTGATGGCAGTGCTGGCTGCCATCTTTTTTTCCAGCTGATGGCCCACTGTTTCCTTCTTTACTGGGATAAATAATGTAATATTAAGATTAATGATACTAACATCCTGTTTTAATATAAATAATGTATAATATATGTTTTTTACGCTTACTTGTATTCCAGACTCTCAAAAAGAGAGATGCAGCGATAATATGCTGCAATTGTATGATTAAACTAACTAAACTGTTTTCCTTTTTAAAGTTAAGAAATATCTACATTTTATATAACCTACATATGGAAATGATGCGTGCTCAAAATAATATAGAAGCCTAGCGGAACGAGAATGAAAAATTTCTTTTCCTGATAACATTACCTGATGACGAATTTCAGATAAAGATGGATATGTAACATAAATACAAGGTAAGCTAATTTTCACTTACCTATAATTTATTCTTAAGAAAATAAATAAAATAAACTTTGAGGATCAACGAGTTCGAGCAAACACTTTGTTGGATAAATGAAATACGTCCAACAAAATTAAGACATTTAGATGTAATGTATATGTTACCGTGAAAGACCGAAATCTGAAGAATGTCGACTTTCACCGGTGAATATCAACATTCACATAGTTTGCTTGGTCTATGTCCGAAACGTTTGCTAAATATCCTTATTTCTGACTTACACCGGCAAATGTCGACATTAACCATGCACTAATGGTGAATGTTGAATATGTCGGAAATTTGTATTTACTTCTCCGTATTTCAGGCGCGATCATTAATTTTTAAAACATAAAAACGTTTTAATCGTCTGTAATCCAAAGATGTGCTGCACTTTGTTTTAGCAGGAATCACTTCCGAAAGTGTTTTAGAGTACTGTTCTTGAAAAAAAAAAAATGATTGTTTTCTCGTTTACTCTCAATTAATGTATTTAATTTTGCGGGAAAAAAAAAAAAAAAAAAAAAAAGATCACTGCTCACTGCAGTATCCATTCAATAATACAAATTGGATAATATAATTGAATAATATAAAAAGATATAGAATAAAAAAAAAATTAAATTTAAGAAAACGTTGCGCGCACCACCAAACCTTGAAATAAAACTGACAAAGCTTACTGACTCGCAGAACAAAGGATTTTGGCGACAGACTGTAACCTCACATCATTACAGATCGACACTTCAGTTACTAAATCTTCTTGCAGGATCTATTGCAACATTTTTCAGATAATGATAGTTGGATAATAGAAGTTCATAGGGTATCAACATCGTTGGGTGGCAATCTATACACCTAGTTTTTCATATAATTCACCTCCAAGAAGAAATTCAATATATATCTATCTCTGAAACCTTGCACAGTTCTTCAATAACAGGGTGATCCTGTCGTCCCCTTGGGAATGAGCGTCTTTTACAGATTTTTTTAATCTTTAATCACCGGTTTTTTAAAACAGAAATTTTTGCCTAATTGAATCGGGAAAATGCTCGGATTAAATAAGGCAAGATTTACAATAAAAATTTACTGGTGAGAATAAGCCCAGATTCTGAGCATCTTACGCCGCACGAATACCGGTCGCTCGTCACCAAGGGGTTAAAAGTATCCAACAAGAAGCTTCGTATTAATACCATCTGATGTGTGGTGTCGCTCTATTACTGGGATTACACAAAACACAGGTGAACTAACTGATGGTGAATCTGACGGACCTAATAAATTACAAAGTATCTGATTTTCAACAACTCCAAGTACATAGTCGTCCCAAAAATGCCCGAACTGGTTAAATTACCGGTCACTAGATGGCGTTGCGTGTCCGCAAGTGATTTCGAAAGTAGGGTTACAGTTCGTCTTGTAAAGCAGTACAATTTCACGTTGCTATCTGTTGTGTGATGCTAAGTGCATTCGGTTTATTGTAACAGCATAACGTGATCATGTCAGAGTTCGCGAAGGTCGAACAACGAGTCATTCAGAAGGATCTCATTTTTAAAGGCACTACTGTTACTGTACGTTGTTATTTGGAAGTGTTGAAGCTTTTCATAGCCCAAGTACGTAGAGTTTGTTTTCGGTACCGACTACCGACAGCAAGGCAGTTGGTCGTTCTTGCACGACATTGCACCATCACACACTTCGATCATTCTGCTGGGGTTTCTGGCTTCTAAAGCAGTCGTGCTCAACCATTTTCCTTGCTCTCCAGATACTTTGTGACTATTTTCTATTCCCCAAGTTGAAATGGCACCTAAAAGGGACCATCTAACGACATTTTGGAACTGCGGCCGACTATTTGACTCACATTGCAAAGACGGACTTCCAGAAGTGTTATGATGACTATTACATCCGTTGTAAAAAGTATGTTTAGTCCAGCGGAGGTTATTTCGAATAAACATAGGTCAAAATTTTCATTTCAGTTCTTAATTTGTTGTTTATAGGATCAGTCATAGAAATTTTGGGACACCTGTGTATATTCACCTGAAAGCCCGTAATTACACTCGTCTGTGATCCCCTTGTACTGCAGCATTCACTAGCTGCACATGTACACCTGCAAGTGTCGCCTTATCTCAACTGGGATAATTTATAATGCTGAATTTATATTGCTAATTTATCAATTATTCCTGAATTAAAGAAATCTGTTGAGGGACACTGATAGTTTAAATTCAGTGGAAGAGGAACGATTAGAGAACGTGTTGCCTCTCATATGCCATGATCGCTTTTTTCGTACAATAGTGTCCTGCAACACTTGTTATTTAGAATAATTAGCCATATGTTTATACTTAAAGATCCAGACGAGGCAAAGCCTGACACACCTTTTCAAAACGCTAATTTATGCTTTCTAGAAAACTGTGATGCATGATGATTCCATTTGTATACTATTATTCAAATAATCCTCCGTAAATCACTGTTTTGAAGGCAATTTTCGATTACATTTTTTCGCTTTGTGATGTCACTAGTGACCTACTGATAGTGAACATATACCAGAATATGTACATTTCAGGCTTTCTATTCGAGGTATCTATCTATCTATGAAAAAACTTTTTTGGTTTATATGTCCCTTATACAAATCTACAATTTTTGACCGATTGCAGGAAACTGGTATACATAAATTTTAGAACATGAGTAAAATTACTCTCAACTTAAAAATAATATCAGACCTTCCTTTACCCCCTTTTTACAAGCACCTGCCATAGTTTATCATTATAGGAACCGCTATCATTAATTTTCTAAAGCGAATTTTTTCTTTCCTGTTGGCAAATCCTAAAAAGCAGCTCAAGGATAATAATACAGTAAACTCCCTCAAATCCGCACAGCTTGGGATCAGAGGTTGTGCGGATTATAGAATTTTGCGGATTTCTGGTCATTGCTTTGTTTACTCTTTTCAAACAGTAATTTGAATGTAATAATGCAATCAAAATTATAAAGAATCCTTGCAATATAGTAAAATAGTAAAATAATTATGTAAAGTAATAAACTAAAATCATAAGAAGTAAGATAATTTTAAAAATGATTAAATTATTAAAAGTAAAGGTCAAGTCAATAATTAATAATGTATAATTAAATCTGCATAATAAAGAAAAGATACATTTTCCTTGAATTATTGAATGAAACTTGCCTCATAATTGTACCCTATTAATTCACATCAAAATCATAAAGTAACGAAGTTTTATTTCAGGTTTAGCCAGTCTTAATAACCAAAAAATCTCGATTAATACATATAAAGATTGTGATTACCAAAGATATCAGCAATATCTTTATTTTTTTTTTCCAGAAATAAACTGTACTTCCTTCATGAAAAACCACGAGTTCAGTCATATTATAGAGAATTAATTACATATTAAAATACAAACGGAATGATATAAAACTAAAAAATTCTGTAATTTTGTCCCTACATCTGAACTGAAAGTTTTATTGTTTACATCTACGGAAATGTGTGGATTTCAGGCATTTGCGGATTTTAGGGTTGCAAATTTGAGGGAGTCTACTGTAATTTAAAAAAAAAAATGATAACACGTTTACTTCTTTTTATAAGCCAATAAAAATAAAAGTCACTCGTTATATTTTAGCATAAGAAATTCACGTCATTCTGAGCAGATAATGCGTATGTTTCATATATAAAAATAAATGTCAGATCCCATTTTAAAATACTGCCATACAAAATAGAATTTGATTAAATGCTACGCCATTTAGTTCAACTTTTTTCTTTCTTTTTTCTTTCATATTACCATTCTCTGTTATATGCGTCAAGTAAAATGAGCACTTTCATTTATTAAACTGAGGGATGTTAGTATGATTGAAATGGAAAATCATCTTTTATAAGTAGAGTGCCTCATTTTAGCATCACTACTTTTCGCCACCTTAAATTCATTGAATTCTTAATGTGTATGAAGAAATACAGACTGAATTTAAACATGTTTCCCGAATCTTTTAAAGATTCACGTATATCACTTACATTAATTAAAACTTATTTGTACATAGCATATTTTAAAGCTATAAAATTGTGAAATAACTCATCTGCATGATAACACATCATTACGTTACCGACATTAAATCTTTATAAAACTGAATTTAAAACATGCTTTCCGAATCTTTAAAAGATTCACATATTTTTCTTGCATTAATAGATATTTTAACTGAAACAAAGTATATTTTAAAACTGTAAAAATGTAAAATATCTCATTTGCATGATATAGCGTACCTCATAAATTCTTTATAAAATCAAGTAAGATTAGGGAAAAAAATTATCCGAAACACCTTAAAACTCACCCTTTATGCGTCTGATTATAAAAAAATTAAAATTTCTCCGAAGCCGCTGATATGAAAGTTACACGGCTGATATGAATTTGAAACATTTTGCTTGGATCTTTTAAATATTCGTACTTATCATTTACATTACGTCGAACTTACATCTACATAACATCTTTCAAAACTATATATAACCTTCACCTGAAAAAAAAGGCATTAATAACGACATAAAATCTCTACCAAATCGAGTGAGATTACCAAAAACAAAATTTCTCCGAAAACCCTCTAAATCCCTCCCTTTACGCGGCAGATTTGAATTTGAAACATTTTGTCTGGATCTTTTAAAGATTCGCACTTATCATTTTCCTTAATTGGAACTTACCTGTTCATAACATCTTTCAAAAAAAAAAAAAAAAAAAAAAAAAAAAAAAAAACCCTCACCTGAAAGAAAAGACATTAATACCGATATTAAATCTCAACAATATCGAGCGAGATTATCAAAAACAAAATTTTTCCAAAACCCCTTTAAATTCCTCCCTTTACGCGGCTGATTTGAATTTGAAACATTTTGTTTGGATCGTTTAAAGATTCATACTAATCATTTACATTAATTGGAACGTACCTATTCATAACATCTTTCAAAATTATAAAACTAGTCGTTGGGGGACACCGTAATACTTACCCATCATGGATATACATAATGTAAAATATGAAAATAAAGCATGTCATACATGCTAAATACATGCATTGTATCATGTTACTTTATTCATAATTTAATTTATTTGGACTCCCTTAAATATAATTAATATAATCCCTTAAGCCAATATTACTTTTTGTTGGATGAAAATATCTCAATTTGTTGATTTTCTGTAAGCAAGTAAACACTAGATTTACAATGGAAGTCTATGGGAATTTGGCGAAATATTAGAGATACCGCCAATTCGGCTTCACTTTTGGCGACTAATTTTGGTCGACAAATTTGGCGCTATATCGCCAAGTTGGCGACAAACTTGGCGGCATTTGGCGACAGAACAGGGTCCTCCCTATGGTAACCCCCTTATAGGTATGGAGATGCATTAAATGCTTGGCATTTACGATAAGCCATTATTGGCATTTAATCTTATAGTTTGGCGATAGTTTTGGGGTCTGCGGGATAATCGAGTAGTACCGAATTGCGTAAAAAAACAACAAAAAAAAACATCCTTATAACTCGAAAAATTATAATCATATTAACTAACAGTTTACTGCGTTGGATTAAGCGTCTCATTTCCAATTAAAATATATATCTTTGAATTGAAATTTGAATGAAATACAGGGTCATGAAAAATCGAAAAAAGTGAAAAATATGATTACAAATATCTCGGCAACTAACTTTCCGATCGACTTCATTCTTAATGCAATATTTTTGTTTTTTTATTGTCTTTTATATTTACTCCTTCAAATAAACAATTTCGAAAATTTTTGTATACCTTTTATCAGAACGAATATTTCGAGAATCCGAAAAAAATAGTTCCGGATAATTGAGGTTACTGATATTCAATAGGCTTCTTCCCATTGTTACCTCCTAAGTACACACCGAATTTCAAGTCTCTATCTCAAATTTTTCGGGAGATAGAGCGTTTACAGGCACACACACACCCAGACGGACGGTAATTTTTTTTTTCTAAAAATATGTTTTTCGGAATCTCCAGTGTCTGAAACGTGTAAATCCGTTAAAATTTTTTTTTTCGATTTGTAAAACGATTACAAGATTTACCATATTCTACGTATGATTGGTAACTTACCTGTTCATAGCATCTTTAAAAAAAAAAAAAAAAAAAAAAAAAAAACAATTTAACAAATTACAACGACCATTTGGAAAATGATTTTTTCAAAAACTAAAATTTATGACAAAAAATTGTACGGAGTTGATCATAGATTACGCCAAGAATTAAACATTAATAGTGTTATTACACGTAAAAATTGCAAGCGACAAAAATCACCTGCGACTAGTCAGATTTCCTGAAACTTACGTATTATCCAAGCATTTCATTGGCTGTTCGGGAAAAGGCTTTTCCATCGACAGATTTCCAAGAAATCTGACGAGCAATTTTAAATGAAATTTCATTCTTAAACTTCTAAGTATCCCACAATATTACTTTTTACACCGTCGTATAGAGAAAAAAAGTACTTTTAAATGCAATTTGTTTGAAAGCTGTATCTCAATTTGCTTCTGAGTTATTAATTTTTTTTGTAGTTTTTATTACTTTTTGTCATAGTGGCAATAGAAGTATCCATCTCTGTTGAAAGTAAAGGGAAAATACAGTTTATTGTATAGACCAATCAGAAAACGATTAAAATGCGGATTCAACCAATAAAACGCCTCAGATATGCTTTTGATTTTTTACCCTGACGCGGACAATAACAATTTTTCCAAATGGTTAAAAACTCACCTGAAAGAAAAGTCATTAATACCGGCGGTCTAAGTTTCTACCAAATCGAGCGAGATTATCAAAAACAAAATGTCTCCGAAACCCCTTTAAATCCCTCCCTTTCCGCGGCTGATTTGAAAGATTTAAAGATTCGTTCTTATCATTTACATTAATTGGAACTTAACTGTTCATAACATCTTAAAAAAAAAAAAAATTCAATTAAACAAATTACAACGACCATTTGGAAAATGACTTTTTAAAGACTAAAATTTAAGACATAAAAAATCGCACGGATTTGATCATACATTACGTACGCTATGAATTAAGCATTAATAGTGTTATTATACGTAAAAATTCCAAGCGACAATAATCGCCTGCGACTCGTACGTATTATCCACCTGACACTTATGTATTATCCAAGCATTTCATTGGCTGTTCGGAAAAGGCTTTTCCATCGTCAGATTTCCAAGAAATCTGAAGACCATAATTTTAAGTGAAATTTCACTCTTAAACTTCTAATCATCCGACAATATTACTTTTTACACCGTCGGATAGAGAAAAAAATGCACTTTTAAATGCAATTTGTTTGAAAGCTGTATCTGAATTTGTTTCTGAGTTGTTAATTTTTTTTTTTTTTTTGTAGTTTTTATTACTTTTTGTCATAGTGGCAACAGAAGGTATCCATCTCATTTGAAAGTAAAGGAAAATACAGATTACTGTATAGACCAATCAGAAAACGAATAAATGCGGATTAAACCAATAAAAACCTTCAGATATGGTTTTGGTTTCCTACCCTGACGAGAAAAATAACCATTTTTCCAAATGGTTAAAAAAAAAAAAAAAAAAAAAAAACCTCACCTGAAAGAAAAGACATTAAATCCGACATTAAATCTCTACCAAATCGAGCCAGATTATCAAAAACAAAATGTCTCCGAAACCCCTTTAAATCCCTCCTTTTACGCGGCTGATATGAATTTGAAACGTTTTGCCTTGATATTTTAAATTTTCGCACTTATCATTTACATTAATCGCAACTTACCTGTACATAACACCTATCAAAATTGTTAAAGAATTCACCTGAAATTAAAAGCATTAATACCGACATTAAATCTCTACCAAATCAAGCGAGATTATCTAAAACAAAATTTCTCCGAAACCCCTTCAAATCCCTCCCTTTACGCGACCGATTCCGACGGATGAAAGCGTGAGAAACCGTAGAGGAATCGAAGAAAAATCTCATGGGGGAATCAGGTAAACAGTGCATCCCCTAGCGGTTAAAGGGCAAGTAATTTCTGTAAGGGTATCTAAGAGATGTGTCGCCAGTCTGGAGCCTGCAGTTTTTTAGAGCCCTAATGAAAGTTTTCACAAGGCACGAGTCTGCTCTGTCATCCTCAGTGTTGAGTGACGTTACGGCGGCATGTCTCCAGATGTCAAGCCCCTCTTCAGCATCTTTCTCTTTCCTCTCTTTTCATCTTCGTGAATCTCTTGAGATGTGATGGCTTCTGGTTCTGATATGCCTGTTACGACAATTCGGTTTTTATTTCAAGTGATCCCGCGCTGTTTTTTGATTCTGGCACAGAAGGGGGGATTTTTTGCCATGTTATACAATCGTTTGTGGATGTACAGTGAAATGTAATTGCCGCTATAAAGTGTCAGAGGCATAAAAGCTAAATTGGTTTAATGGATATCGTTTATGAATTAGAAGGGGAAAAAAATGTGTCATTTTAACATGGTAGTGAGGCAGTTTTAAAGATATTGTTCAGGACAGTATCAACCCACTGTTCCTTTTTTTTTTCACGTTGATATTTGTTTTCACTCTGCATTAGAAAAATCAAATATGCTATGATGAAGAGAAACATAAATAAACATTCTGAAAATTATTTTTAGTTTGTTATTATTTATTATGACTGAAAAACAGAACTCATTAAAGTTTCGTTCTAGCCTGTTTTAACTAAATAATAAAAGTAGTTTACTACAAGGGAACGAAATCTTATCATTTTATACAACGGTTTGTGGATATACACTGAAAAATAATTTTTGCTATATAGACATAAAAGCAAAATTGGTTTATTAGATATCGGATTAGTGTATTGTGATACTTAATGAATTGGATTAATAGGGTTATTTTAGCCTGGAATTACAACATTTTTTAAGTTACTGTTTGAGACAGTATCTCTCTACTGCCCCCCCCCTTCCCCCCTCTTCGAATTTATTTTTGCTCTGCATTAGAAAGGTCTTATGTATTACAATGAATATATGTATAAAGATGAATATGTGTATACACGGGTACCCTATTTCTTTTTAAAACTAGAACATTCTTCAGAAATTAAAATTAAAAATTCTAAAGCGAATGAAAAATGATTGCCATTAAAAAAATAAAAGTTAACTTAATTAATTGGAAACAATTAAAAATAAATAAAAATAGCCCTATTAAAAATACTTTTTCCAACTTCATCATGTTCCAAAACAAAGGTGACGTCATCATGCTGCCCCAACGAAACTCCATAAAAGCTAAGGCAGGTCACATACTGAGACGACCCATGCAACATGTTTCTCGACTTCGGGGAAAAATAAGTTTAAAACAGGTTTGAAACAGCTTTCTTCATTATTTCGAACTGTTTCTTCTCCTAAGTCAAACTTCATCTTCCTCCTGACGCCTCAGCATGCGGCCTGCTTAACACTCACATCTGCTTATAACATACGCATTAAAAAAAAAAAAAAAAAAAAAAAAAAAAAAAAAAAAAAAACAATAACGATATATTTTCATTCCCCTCTTCAATCACGTGGCATTTTCTCCCCCCTTTCCTACTCCTACTTCTATTTAAGGCCACCTCCTCTCGTGACGTCACTTCCATCACCACGACAGACTATCAGGCATACTACTGGCTAGTCTGTCAAAAACATATATCCTGACTTGTGTTCTTAATCTCGAAAATTCGTTCGTAAGCCATCATTAATTAGAAGACGAATAACAAGTTAGATTTTAATTGTATACAGAACTGGAAAATACACCTAGGTCGGTTGTTAAAATTGAACCTGCTTTGCGTTTACAAATGATTAGCAAAGTAAACATGCATCGTACCACTAGGCACAGAGCTTCAATCTTTATTGTAGATAAAAGGAAATTTAAAAGCTCTCTTTTTTTATCTCCTTCGAAATATAGTATCTAAGAAGGGTTCTTTTAAAAATATATTTTAATATTTGAATGAAGTAAAGAGCTGAGTGGAAGACCATGTTATTTTCTGAATTTTTTTTTAAACTTTTGGATGAAAGCGTTATGAGGTATCCTATCTTATATGGTGAAGCTAAAATACTAAGATTCTATTTAGTCTTGAAGATTTAAGAGATTATTCATTAATATTTAATATTTTAATATTTAACAATGTCAATAATATTAATAATTTTTAATATTTGAAAATTAAATATGAATAAATTTTTCTGAGAGAGTTTAGTACCATACCTGTTAATATTTTAAACACATGGTATCAATAGAAAATAAATCATTAAAATTTACAGCCAAAACTTTCACCTCAAATTTCTTGAAATGTAATTTTTGTTACTTAACATGTTCTTCCACTTAGCTCTTCAATTGTGACAATTATATTAGCCGAAAAATTCTTCAAGTGGAAAAATGGTTAATTCTAAGCAAATATGCTTCATAATAAAATTTTAGATCTCTAAGTGGATCCTTTTCTTTCCGTTTTTATTGAAACTTCATCTTAAGCTATAGTCCCGTTCTGATTAGCTCATAATAATATTTTTTTTTTTTTTTTTTAAATGACTATCCTATTTTATAGTGAAGCTAAAATACTAAGATTCTATTTAGTCTTGAAGATTTAAGAGATTATTCATTGATATTTAATATTTTAATATTTAATAATGTCAATAATATTAATAATTTTTAATATTTGAAAATTAAATATGAATAAATTTTTCTGAGAGAGTTTAGTACCATACCTGTTAATATTTTAAACACATGGTATCAAACAGAAAATAAATCATTAAAATTTACAGCCAAAACTTTCACCTCAAATTTCTTGAAATGTAATTTTTGTTACTTAACATGTTCTTCCACTTAGCTCTTCAACTGTGACAATTATATTAGCCGAAAAATTCTTCAAGTGGAAAAATGGTTAATTCTAAGCAAATATGCTTCATAATAAAATTTTAGATCTCTAAGTGGATCCTTTCCTTTCCGTTTTTATTGAAACTTCATCTTAAGCTATAGTCCCGTTCTGATTAGCTCATAATATTTTTTTTTTTTTTTTTTTTTTTTTTTTTTTTTTTTTTTTTATGACTAACTTTTCCAAATTAAAACGAAGAAATTAATTTTATCCACCTGTATAAATTTTAATCTTAGTAACAAAAGACAAAGATCCTAAAGAATATGAAAATTTAATAGTTTCAGCTCAGATAAGAGTTTTCGAGAGAATTAAACATCTGTTATTTAAGAGGAAAATCGATGTCAGTATCAGCTTAAAATATTTTTTTAAACAGCTGCACGAGCAAAGTTTAAAAAGAAATTTGATAAACTGATGACAATATAAAAATGAATGGATTTAACTCGATAATCATTACGAAAAAAATGAAAGATGACTATGATGAGAGAAACAAAAGGTTTTTCAAACCGGTATTATTTCATTTCTTAGTATTCAAATATTTGACAGGTGATTTTATAAAGTGTTAATTTTACACTAAATAGGGAGAAAAAAACTATTTCAATATGAATTATTACTTTTTATTTTTATTACCTAAATACCATTTAAAATATTAAATTAAATTATATAGAGGTTTAAAAAATAATAACGTTATATGAAAAGGAATTCGAGATAGTCGAGTATTTCAATTTTTTTGATACCCTGTCAAATCAGGGGCAAATCCTGCTATTCATTCTGAACGTGCAATTTTCTACCACTCTCTTCAAATAGTAGCCTTTGTTATTGTTTTATCGTAATTTTTACAATTCAATAAGGCCTAAATTACTGTTCGAAAAACATGCTCAGGAATAAAAATTCTGTGTATATGAAACTTTTAAGAGATCAACTTTAAAACACATTCTTATAACGTCTCGATTTTGGCATTTACACGAAAGTTAAGCAATGAAAAAAGGAAATTGAACTTATAATTTCGAAACATAAATTGTTAAATAAAAAAATCCAATTCCTAAATGCCTAATTTCGTGACAATTTAATATGTAAGGAGCATTTAAATTAATCACTCCAATGAAAATTGATAAAAAATCTGTAAAACGATTTGAATATGTCAAAAAAGTAAGCCAAAGAAACGCAATGCTCAAATTAAACTTTTAATGTGATTCTTATAAAAAAGAGCTTTTTAATTCCCTATTTTCAAAACGTATTAATTTAACAATGTACAGCATTAGTTGATTGTATAAGAAAATTTTTATATACTTTACTAAAAATGGCTTAAAAATCAGTTCTAAGGAAAAACAAAATGAAGCTAACAACAACTGTAAATGTTTTGCAATTGTTTAATATCCTAAACAAAATTTGAAATAATTCACTTTAACAAAAGTTTGTAAAACAATAGCCAGAAAAAAAAAGTTAAAGAAATTAACATAATTCTAAAAAAAATAATGCTTTTAATACTAGAAAGACCGGAAATTTTACTTAAGTTTTATAAAAATATTTTACACCAGAATTTTATTTAAAACTTATTCATTTAACTTTTTTCTTCTTTGAGTCTTTTAAATCCCAAGCACTTTATTAACATACGAGGCAAAGTTGCTGGTATCTCCCAAGCCCTCTCTCCTCTTCTTAAAAGTAACACATTCTCTATTCACAATAAACTTATTTTAATAATATTTCTATAAGATCTGTTCTAACCTATGCTTCTCCGATCTGGGGATTCGCATGCAATACTAGTATGGACTATCTTAACCGTGCTCACTACAAAAATCTTCGTTATATCCGTAATGGTTACCATTACCTTCGTAATACTACAATCCGCAAAGATCTTATAACTACCTCTTTAAAAAAGCGTATTCATCAACTTTCTAAAAAATTTTACAAGTCAGTTTACAATCTTCCTAACCAAATTGTTGCGGAACTACCCGACTATGAGATATCCAACCCCACTAATAGAAAATGCCCTAAATACTCGCTTTTGCTTTATGATGAAGACTGAGGTACCTCTACCTTCTGCTTTACTTAACCTTTCTGTTTGTTCTGTCCTGTTTATAGTATTAAAAAAATTATCTTGTTTTTCTGCTATAATTATAGCATTTTTGTCAGTTTAACTTATGTATGGTCTCTGAAAAGAGTCTTTATCTTTTATAAGGTACCACCCAGTAGCTTTTTCGCCTGTCCTTTCTTTTTTGGAACTAATGGAATTCTCTTTTTTATTTAAAAATGTTCTTTTCTTTTTTGTTTTTCTTTCTCATATTATGTTATAATTAAGTACTTTTTAATTTTGTTACTCTTCTCTTAACTTTTTAAGTAATTTTAATTTTGTGGCTACCAGTCACGTCTAAACATTATTTTTTAAGGCTCCCTAATGCCCTTACAACACGAACACCTCTCCACTGGATGTAAAGTTGCCACGCAATTAGGTAGTCCATAAAGCTGATTACATAGTTCCATTGTTCTTTTAAACCTGTTTTATAAAGAAATTTTTGTTTCTAAGCAAAATATATTCATTTGGTAGGGGTCAAAATGACCCCTCACGGCCCTTCTAGTGTTAACGGGATTTTTTTTTTTTTTTTAATAGAAAAGTAAAGTTAAATTAATATTTTAAAAAACAAAACTCATAAGAAATTTTGGCATGTACAGTAAGTATATTATGATAGTTCATTATATAAGAATAGTTTTATAAATAAATTATCTGAATGTAAGTTATCCAGAAAACAATTTTAAGATTTAAATAGTCAGAAAAATAAAAGAAGAAAAATCATATTTTAATATATGTATTATGAAACACATTCCAACTGTTCCAGACTACTGATGCAATTCAATGAAAGCGGGTAAAACATCAACTGCAACATTTGAACATGACAGAAAAAGTATATTTTAGTAAATACATTTTAGTAAGTGAGATTTCTATTAAATGAAATACCGTTTGAAAATAATTATGTATAAAATGATTAGCGAATAAAGCATTTAAGTAACCAAGTAACTTGCAGTTATAAAAGATTTAAAAATGGGGGAAAATAAAAGACAAATGTGGCCAATTAAATAAATTTTAAAAAACATTTTGCACATTTATGAAAATTAATTATACTAGTTAGGGCCCGTCAAGATTTGACGGTAAACAACTTGTATGTTTCATCAAAAAAAAATTCTTGAATTTTTAATTAGTTGCTTTTAAATTAATTATTGAATGACGAATTTCTATATTGCATAAGTGATTCTTATTTCTTTAAGGCGATAGATGGTAACCTATTCAATAAAGTGAAAGAATTTTAAGTTTATAATTTACAACTAACTATGCTTGCTTTTTATCAGAAATTTATCTAAAAACACCGGGTAGAGAATTTATTTTTACTTATTACGACCTCATTTTTTTAATAACAATACCTATTTTTATTTATTTATTTATTTATTTATTTATTAAAACTTCACGGGCATTAAAAGCTACCATGAATTTTATTTTTATCTGTCCCACTCTCTAAAAACCTAAATTTGAAACTTGATGCAGCTAACGATTTATAATATATATTTTATTACTTGAATTTTATTTTACATATTTATACATTTTTTAAATATTAAACCTGGATATCAAGGCAATTTCTTTTATAGCTCTTATACGAATATTCTTTTTTCTTTCCATTTTATTTTTTTACGAAAATGAATGACAAACTTTTCTTTCTGACACACACACATGTATATTCTTGATAATGGTCAGAAAATATAACGAAAATTTTAGATCAGCTCAATTTATTTAATTGATAATTCCATGAAAAATATTTTAGCTTTAATATTTTAAATATAAAATCATTATTTTTTAAAAATAATATTGAGTGTTAAATTTTATTTAATTATAAAGCATTCAAATAATAATAATAATAAAATAAAAATCCTATAACTTCTCTTCCTAATAAAATATGTCATTATTGAAATGAATTACCGACATTACACATTTTGCCATGCTTGGGTTCGAACCTGCGTCTTGTACAAAAATTCAGAGCCAGAAAGTGCTGCGTTAACCCACTATGCTAGCGGGTATTCGTTAAGCTACCTTCTAAATTGAAGAGGTTCGAAAAACAGTTGAAGCATACGAATGTCTCGAATTTGAGTTCTGATCTCACAGAAATAGTTTTGCGTTTTAATAATTTATACCTTATTTTTTCAAAGAAGTATAGCTACAACTTAATATGCTAGTTTCCTTCGTGTCTAACTATTGGTAATTGATAAGACGGATCACAGAGTCCATAACTTTTAACCTCAAATCACTGTGTTTATCTTCTGTGTGTAATATGACCAAAACAATATGACACCCCCAAAATAAACTGTATCTAGCTTTTAGTATAGAAACAATACATTTTAATTGTTAATAATGCTGAAAGAGCCAAATAATATTAACTTTGTGAAAGAAAGAAAAGCTTGTTTACAGTAAAGATCGAATAGCAGACGAACTTAACGCGCAGCGTGTCACTCCAAAGACAGACTTGTACTTATGTACTGCGCATGCGCAATTGTAGAATTTGAATTTAAAATTACGGCTAATTAATAAAACATTTGAAAAAACGAATGGACGATAACAAATCTGTGGCCAAATATCTTTCATCTAAAAAAGGATTGGTATCATTTGATGCAGTAGTTTCTTCTCACGGACTGTCGAAAGAAAACGCTTAGCGTTTTAAATATATGTGCAAAATAAGATGTAAATCAGTTATTTTAAAGCGGATAAAACGCATCAGTTGTTTTGTAAGTGTGGTCATTAGAGTCAGTAAACCAAACAAATTTTAATTAAGTCAGTTATGCGGTTTATAGAATTTCTACTGAAAAAAAAAGAACTTTTTAAATCAATATTTTCAAATTCGAATAAGCAATTGCAGAACGTATTTAAATGAACAGACATCCCTGTAGTTAAAAAGAAATTTATTTATTTATATTTTTAATTTATATTTATTTATCCATTTATTTTGTGCACCATAAATCAATATTAAACAAGTAAAAAATTGTACATCAAACACGGCAAATAAGGTGCTTTCGTACTATAACTAGTTTTATAAATATTCAGATCTTGGTACAAATAAATTTTAATTATGTTTTTCTTTAACTTTCAAAGTGCTTACAAATCATGCATAATATGCTTCAAAAAAGTATATAAAACTGATACTCAGTAAGACATCGCCGCCCCCTCCCCTAACGAAGGGGGGGAAATAATGTCTTAGTTTAAGTATTATTTTTGGTGTTGTTATGTTAAAAAATTGTCTTGCGTGAAGGGTCCTGAAAGAAAATTCTTAGTTAGCATGTTTCATATTTATATTCACCATTTTAAAAAAGTCAGAAATTGTACGTCAAACAGGACAAATGAGGTGCGTTCGTACTATAACTAATTTTATAAATATTCAGAACTTTGAGCAATAGTTGTTAAACTCTTATGCAAAAATGCATGAATACAAAATGTATTATATATATTAAATTCATTAATATGGAAATATTATGACTCCATCTTAAATGTGACGTAATCACCCCTGCCAACCTAGAGTCATTACCTATCATGGAATATCATTGAATTAATTACGTATGATAGGATTTAATAGAATGAAGAAAACGTTTATTAATATCTTTTTAAGTTTTTATTCGATTTTCATAAAATTTGAAATGACTCGACAAAATTCCGCACTGATTATATATATTAAGTGTCAAACCATTCGGTCGGGTAGTTTTTGTGCTGTTATATGAGGATTGACGGACAGACAGACGTGCGGGCCAGACGACGAAAATAGTTGCTACGTATTTATATAATTACGAACGCACCTAAAAACAAATGCAATATTTGAACATGACAGAAAAAATAAGCTAAAATCGCATGTAAATAGCGAGTGAGTCTACCGAAAAAAGCACATTTTCATTTATAATTTCTGAGCAATATATGGTAAAATATTCAATGAAAATAGGTAAAATGAAATCAGTGGCAAGTTCTGATGCGCCCGAAAGAAGTAAATAAATTAAACAATCAAATTATTACTGTGATTATTTTCAATTTTCTTATTAAATGTTACTTATTTTGATTTCTATTTTCGGTATGTCAAAATAAAAATTGCACTTTGAATAAATATTTCAATAAAACTTTCAAAAATAATCGATTAAAAAAGTTTGTTGCAAGATGTCAAAACTCAAAAAAGGTAAAATAAAAGTCTTTAATAAGGAAAAAAAAATCTTTTTAGATGATTTTAGTTTAAAGAAAAAAAAAAATGAATCAATATTTTTAAAAGTAAATCAGCAATGAAGAGAGTATTTAAATAACCAGGCGTTAGAAATATTTATTTATTTATCTATTTCAAAACGTGCTCTGTAAGTCAAATAAATAATAATAAAAACAAACTAGTCTGCTGTGGCAATCCCAAAACTTTCTTCTATCTCATACATGTTAATACTTCCTGAAAAATGCAGCACAGCAGCGCCACCGGTTAGGTGATTTACACCAAAATCCAATCATCAACAACTTATATGTGAACTTCAAACTGAATCTGAAGTTTGATGAAAATCCTTGCATTAGTTTTTGAGATAAGAGCTATAACGGAAATCATAAAAAATTCTGCATAGCAGCGTCACCTGTTGGAGGATTTACACCAAAAACCAATTGGGACCAATTTATACTAGGGACTAACTGAATCTGAAGCTTGATGAAAATTCATGCGATGTTCTTGAGATACAGCTATTGCGAAAATAGTGAAAAAAGCAGCATAGCAGAGTCACCTGTTGGGCGATTTACACCAAAAAATTTAACAGCGCTAATCTGTATCAGGAACTAACTGAATCTGAAGTTTGATGAAAATACGTACATTAGTTCTTGAGATAGAGCTATTGGGATAATAATGAATAATGCAGCTTAGCTGTTGGGCGATTTTCACCAAAAGTAATCAGCACCAAATTATTTCAAGGACTAACTGAATCCAAAGTTTCGTGAAATTCCGTACATTAGTTCTTGAGGTAGAGAGACCACAAATTTTTTCTCACATACAGACTCACAGAGTGATAGACAGAATCACAAACAGACATTTTCTAAAAACCATCACATCGTGTTCAGAATCTTCTAAAACGTATAAATCCATCGAAAACCGGAAATCGAAAATTTTCACGAATCCAATACTTTTTTCTTGTAAAGGTAGAAGTAAATAGATGTAAAGAAGAAGATCTTGTAAAAACAATCAGAGAATGTGATGTATTTCCAAAACATATCAGAAATTAAAGAGAGTATTTAAATGAACAGATATTACGCTAACGTACGTGGCACAGAAATCGCGATTACTTGTTATTGTTTAATGGCAACGCCCGATAAACGCTTCTCATTTAATTTGTGGAAAAATCATTTGGCAGGATTTAGGCGGAGGTAAATCAGCTTTGTTTACGTTTCGCGTTTATTTATTTATGTTCTCTCTTTCGCTGCAATTAAGGAACTTCGCAATATCGTTAGAAATGCCCGTGAAAGATCTCGGTGAGTGCTTGAAAGTGAACAAGAAGAAAATCGAAATACATTGGATTGAGAACGACGTCAAACACAGAGCATAAGCGATTGCCAAAATAGGCTTAATAGCCGTCTCATGGGCGAACGCGTTGCTTCTAAAATCCAAATTAAACGTTCCTGATCATAGCTGTGGATATACAGTTAAATTGGCGTGGTGGTATGACATCTGTGCAAATTAAATATTACTCAGTGTTTTTTTTTTTTGTTGTTTTTTTTTTTGTTTTTTTTTATGAAGTCTACTCCAGTGTTATATTTTTCCATGACAAAACAGGAACAATTTCAGCCCCGGGCAACGCCGGGCGGGTCAGCTAGTTTTTAAAAACATATTAGCCAATAAAGTATTTGAGTAAACAAGTAACTTGCAGTTATAAAAACTTAAAAAAAAAAAAAGAAAAAAAGGCAAAATTGGGCAATTAAATAAATATAGGAAAATAATAAAGAGCTAGTGGGATGTACCAATCCCAAAACTTTCTTCTTCTATCTCATACATGTTAATACTTCAAAATTCGCTACTAGCACACTACCAAAATTAAATGGCAATCTATGCCCATCATGAGGATTCTGAAGATATGAAATTCCGTGCATTAGTTCTTGAGATATGACTACCGCTGAAATCGCATTAATCCAGCAAAATGCTGCCTAGCAGCGCCAACTATTGGGTGCTTTACACCAAAACCACCAAGCAACAACTTATGTCAACGTCTAACTGAATCTGAAGTTTGGGGAAAATCTGTGCATTAGTTTTTGAGATAGATCTATTTCAAAAATCATGAAAATTCCAGTATAGCAGCGCAACCTATAGGGCGATTAACCCCCAAACCTAATCCAACAACTTGTGTTAGCGTCTAACTAAATCTGAAGGTAGATAGAGCTATTGCGGGAATCGTGAAAAAATGCAACACAGCAGCACCACCTGTTGGGCGATTTACATCAACACGTAATCAGCACCAAATAATATCAAGTACTAACTGAATCTGAAGTTTGATGAAAATCCGTGCATTAGCTCTTGAGATAGAGTTATTGTGGAAATCGTGTAAATCCTGCAAAATGCAGCATAGCAGCGCTACCTGTTGAGCGATTTACACCAAAATCTATAAAACATCAATTCATTTTAAGGACTAACTGAATCTGAAGTTTGATGAAAATCCGTGCATTAATTCTGGAGATTGAGTTATTGTGGAAATCGTGAAAAATGTTGCTTAGCAGCGCCACCTGTTGAGCGATTTACACCAAAAACTAATCAGCTTCAATTTATATTAGGGACTAACTGATTATAAATTTTTATTAAATTCCGTTCATTAGTTTTTGAGATAGAGCGCCCACAAAATTTGTGTCTCACGCACACAGAGATACATACAGACAGACAGACTCACAGACAGACATTTTTAAAAGCATGTTTTTATGGTTCTCTGACCCCTAAAACGTGTAAATTTGTCGAAAACCGGAATTCGAAAATTTTCCTGAATCCAATATTTTCTTCTTGTAAAAGAAGAAATTAAAAAAAAAATACTTAACATTTTGCACATTTATGAAAACAAATTATATATGCATAATAGGATGTAAATCAGTTCATTTAAAGTGGATAAAACAGATCAGTTGTTTTGCAAGTTTGACCATACTGGAATTGGTAAACCAAACAAATTTTCCTCAGACAGTTATGCTGTTTATTGAATTTCAACTTAAAAAAAAAAAAAAAAGAACTCTTTGAATCCATATTGTCAAAATAAAATCAGCAATTGCAGGACGTATTTAAATGAACAGACGTCTCTGTAGTTAGGAAGATATTTATTTATTTATATTTATTTATTTATTTAGTTTGTGCACCATGAATCAATGTTAAAAAAGAAAAAGAGGATCAACTAAAACTTTCATGACAGTTGATTATAAATTTAAGATTTGCTTTGGGAATCCATGTTAATTTGATGTCAATTAAAGTGAGTAAAATATCAGTAGTAAAATTTGAACATGCCAGAAAAAAGCAAAGCAATTTATTAGTCAATTCTGATGTCCATGTTTTTTTTTCTTTCTTTTAACAGTAGTTCATTTTGCATCAATATTTTCAAAAACTAACCATAAAAAGAAAGAGAGTATTCAAATAACCAGATACCCTTGTAGTTACGAAGGCGTCGGATGCATTACATAAAGAATATTTACTTATTGATAAACGCTGCTGACAAAATGAGAAAAAGATATTTTAAGAACAATATTATTTTTTCCTCCTGTTTTAACAGAAGGAATTTTCGGTATATTCAGGGGAGGGTCAAATAGGGGGCATAGCTATGTGGGAGGTTTAGAAAGAGAAGAAATTGCAGTTCGTCTTAGTCTGAGGTGCATCCTTTTCCTATGCATCAACCCCAACGGCAGACGTTAAGGTACTATATTTTCTTGTAATTAGTCCCGTGCGTTTACAGTTATTTACCTTAACCGTAATCTAAAGGAGCGAAAAGAAATATTGCTTCTGTGTTCCAAGGCGCCAGTTACGGTCGAAAACGGCGTTTTTTGCTATTTATACGTTCAGAATAAATGTTATACCTTAGCATGTACTACATTTAATTTTTACAGTAGGTAAAACTCAATTTGCTAAATACTACGCAAACTCAATAGAATTATTTAAAAAAATGGGACAAAAACTGACAAATATTGGAAATTTTCTATTCACAGTCTAACCAATATAGAGTACATAGTCGAAAACACTTGTTTTGTGCTTATAATATTTTATTTAAAAAATAAATTCGGAGACTCAATAAAACTTTTAATAAAAAAATTCGGATATAATTTCCAAGAACGTATTAATATTTTTTTTCGCGTGGGGGAGAGGGGGGAAAGGGGGTTGCTTTTATGTTTAGTGAATTTTGACAAAATTTAACAAATTGTATAGAAAATTGAAATGTTTTTATTTGTACTTTATTATTTTAAAGAAAAGAAAAACCTAAAGAATTATGAAGTTTAAAATTATCTAACATTTTGAAAATTTATTGTGAGGTGGAGCTGCGCCTGTTCTCTTTGGTTTTAAATGATATTGTTAATTTTAGTAGTTTTTGTAAAACACCGAAGAGTATTATAGAATAATTTTTTGGAATAAACCAACTACGTTCTAAAAAGCTTTTTTAAACAAAAAATATTTTAAGCAATTTTTTAAAAGCAAAATTACCACAAATCGCATTTATTATTATTACCGTATTTTATGGAAGAAACGCCGCGGCGTTTACGAGTTTAAAAGTTAATTTTTTTTCAAGCGCGGCGTTTACGCCATGTGCGGCGTTTACGATATTTTTAAAATACCAACTGAGTTTCCTTAATTTAAAAATTCATAAAAATATTTAAAATCTGATTTAATTATTTTAAATAAAACTTCAGACATCTTAAGATATTAAAAACGAGGCATCCTACACTGCTCAGAAAACTTTGATTAAAGCTAGGTCAATGTGACGCTGTCGACAAAAGTAGCGTTCCGACGGTCTTCCATAAAATACGGTACTTTCTTCTATCTTTACATGAAGAAAGTATTGGATTCATGAAAATTTCCGAATTCCGGTTTTCGACGGGTTTACACGTTTTAGGGGTGAGAGAACACGAAAAACATGTTTTTACAAAATGTCTGTCTGTGAGTCTGTCTGTGAGTGTCTAGCTGTGTGTGACACTAATTTTGTGTGCGCTCTATCTCAAGAACTGATGAAAGGAATTTAAAAAAAACTTTAGATTCAGTTAGTCCCTGATATAAACTGGGGCTGATTACTTTTTCGTGTAAATATCTCAACAGGTTATGCTGCTATGCTGCATTTTTCATGATTTCCGAAATAGCTATATCTCAAGAACTAGTGCACGGATTTTTATAAAACTTCAGATTCCGTTAGTCCTTGAAATGAATTGACATTTTATACATTTTGGTGTAAATAACCCAACAGGTGGCGCTACTATACGGCATTATTCATGATTATCGCAATAGTTCTATAGCAAGAACTAATGCATGAATTTTCACCAAACTTCAGATTCAATTAGTCCATGATATGAATTAGTGCTGTTTAGTTTTTAGTGTAAATCGCCCAACAGGTGGCGCTGCTAGGCTGCATTTATCACGATTTTCGCAATAACTGTATCTCAAGGACTAATGCATGAATTTTCATCAAACTTCAGATTCAGTTAGTACCTGATAGGAAGTGGTCGTGATTAGTTTTTGGAGTAAATCGACTAACAGTGGCAATGCTGTGTGGATTTTTTTACGATTTTCGCAATAGGTCTGCCTCAAAAAGTAATGCACGGATTTTCATCAAACTTCAGATTCAGCTACAACTTGACATAAGTTGTTGCTGATTAGATTTTGGTGTATATCACCTAACCAGTTGTACTGATATGCTTTATTTTTCAGGAAATATTAACATGTATGAGATAGAAGAAAATTTTGGGATTGCCACATGCGACTAGTTATTATTTATTAAAATAAATAGCTTTCACTACTGTATATTAAAATAGGCAAAATAAAAATATCTATTTATTTTTTAAATATATTAGAAAGAAACTTTTAATGTTTTGCTTGTTCCCTTTCTTATTTACATTTTTCTTCCGGTAGAGACAATTAGACAAGAATGTGTAATGTATTTCCGATATGAAATGATCTCTTATTTTCGTTAGCTTTAATTTCATTAATGCTCAGCAGAAAAAAAATTAGGAAATTTAAACTATTGAAATAATTAGGACTGACCAAGTAGGGGTGGCGAAATTGTAATGCTTCTTACATTTGGAGTAGTTTTTATTCTTTTATTTGATATATTTTTGCAATAAAAAACCGATTTCAAAAGTAATGTTGGCAAATTGGTGGTAATAGTCCCTTCACCAGGCTATATTTCAAGTTGGTGCCACTACCACACAGAAGGGTACAAGAGCGAAAAGCTTTCTAAAATTGCGATTTTTGTAAACGGAAGCGGCCAGAAACTTGAAACTTGGCATAGCATTTTTTTTAATAAGATATTATGGTCTCTAAGAACTGTTTCTAAAAGGTTCGAAATTTAAAAGGGTGAAATGAGTGAAAAGCATTCCAATTTACGATTTTTGTTTAATTGTTAAGAATAGAAACTTGAAATTTGAGAGTTGTTACTTTTAAAACGTAAATGGAGAACTGTTGAAAAGAATGAAATGCGCAAAAAATGTTCAAAAAACGTTATAAATTCGATTTCTATGTAATTGCTAAGGACAGAAACTTGAAATTTGAAATAGATGCTACTTTTAAGTTGTAACTGGTTGCACAGAGCAGTATAAAAATATAATAGAAATTCAAATGGTGAAATGGGCGAAAAGCTTTCAATAAAAGCTTTTCAAATAAAAACTATAATTTAAAACTCTTTTTGCGTTCTAAATTACAATTTCTATGGAATTGTAAATAATAGAAACTTAACATCTTTTTAACCATTTGGAAAAATGGTTATTGTCCTCTGTCAGGGTAGGAAATCAAAAACATATCGGAAGCGTTTTATATGTTGAATCCGCATTTTATTCGTTTTCTGATTGGTCTATACAATAAACTGTATTTTCCCTTTACTTTCAACAGAGATGGATACTTCTGTTGCCACTATGACAAAAAGTAATAAAAACTACAAAAAAAAATTAATAACTCAGAAACAAATTAAGATACAGCTTTCAAACAAATTGCATTTAAAAATACATTTTTTTCTCTATCCGACGGTGTAAAAAGTAATATTGTGGGATGTTTAGAAGTTTAAGGATGAAATTTGATTTAAAATGGATCGTCAGATTTCTTGGACGATGGAAAAGCCATTTCCCGAATAGCCAATGAAATGCTTGGATAATACGTAAGTTTCCGGTGGATAATACGTAAGTTTCAGGAAACCTGATGAGTCGCAGGTGATTTTTGTCGCTTGCAATTTTTACGTGTAATAACACTATTAATGTTTAATTCATGGCGTACGTAATGTATGATCAACTCCGTGCAATTTTTTATGTCTTAAATTTTAGTCTTTTAATAAATCATTTTCCAAATGGTCATTGTAATTTGCTAAATTGCTTTTTTTTTTTTTTAATTGAAAAGGGTGCAGAGGAAAAACGTTCTTATGATTTTTGTCATACTGAAGGACTAGAAACTTGAAATTTGGCATGACTGTTGCTTTTAAAATGCAAATGCTCGCTGAATGACACATTTGAAATTCAGATTTCAAATCACTAGCAGCTCCATCAATGTATTATTCCAATATTAATATCTTCATTATTAAAAAATTAAGCTATTTATGAAATTCCAACTAAATTAAATGTCTTTAAAACCAATTAACAACATTGAAAAAAGGACAGTTTATAATTAAATATGTGTTTCACTATTTATTTATGTATTTCACTATATATAAAGCTTACTTTTGTTAAGGGTGTTCTCAAATCCAAAAGGGCAACTTTCTGACATAAATTTTAATTTATTTTTGTTCGAAAATGCATGAACCGAGCTGTTTTTATTTATTTATTTTTATTTATTTATTTATTTTTTTTTTTTTTGCAAACGCAATAGATCTTTCAGAAACGAGTGTCAAAGTGGGCGTTTTGAACCGAATTTCTGCGCGAAGGGAGAAAGAGCACTCAAGAGTGGGCGAAAAACGGGTTTGTCGCGTGATCGAATTCGCTTATAACACAATAGGTAATGGATGGATCAAAAAATGGAAAAAACAGTTCGATTCCAAATCGCTTCCATGGCCAGGCTTTTCAATTTTATATCTTTCCGTTAAAAAATTAATTTGTAAATATGTCAAAACGTTTTGCGCTAGTTGAGCAGAGCAGTTGAACAGCCTTAAATCAGACCAATTTTGCCTGAAAGAAATCCGGTTAAAACCAATTTTAGACAGTTTTTTTGCAACCCTGCAACATAGTAAATTTTGTCCTCTGCTATTTATTATATATTTTTTTATTATTAATTTTATTTTCTGACCTCAGGCCTAGAGAACGTCGGACAGGTCAGCTAGTTACTTATAAATAAGAATAGAAAAATACTTGCTTGTAATACTGCATTCCTACTAATAATATTTTTGTAAAGTAAATCCATTCAATAATTAGAATGGCAGTGCCGTTGAGACATAGCTATGGCGTCATTTGACATACCTTATTATTCGGAATAAACTCGTTTTGTATTAAACTACTGCATATGGGTAAATATGTAGAATTTATTGGAATGCATTTGATTACATTACACCATCCACTAAAGTGTTAAATATTGGAAGTGCACATAAAATTCTCTTTCAAATTGTACATAGATATTAAATAAATAAAAACAAATATTAGGTACACAAATAAATTTTAAAGCGTTTTAAGTTTTAATTACGCATCTTAACAAATGGTTGTCGGAGTGAATTGCGTTGGTCCAGATAGACCCTATATGCAGAACGTGTATATATATGTGTGTGATTGAAAATAATTCATTCACAGAAAATTAAAATGTTGATATTCAAAACAAAAGGTTTGTGCAGCATAGTCAAATTATCATTTTAGTATCTTTATAAGAAGAAAATACTAGATTCGTGAAAATTTTGAACTTTCGGTTTTCGACGGATTTATATCTTTTAGAAGGTCATGGACACGATTTGACTTTTTTTGGAAAATGTCTGTCCGCAAGTCTGTCTGCCTGTATGTGACACAAATTTTGTGGGCGCTATATTTCAAGAACTAACGCATGCAATTTAATCAAAATTTCGATTCAGTTAGACTCTGACATAAATAGGCACTGATTATATTTTGGTGTAAATAAATCAACAGATGGCGATGCTATGATGCACTTTTCACGATTCCCGCAATAGTTAAATCTCAGAAACTAATGCACGAAATTCCACCAAACTTCACATTCTGTTTGAGTTTGACATAAATAGGTGCTTATTATTGGTTTGGGTATATACTACTCACCAGGTGTCGTTGCTGTGGTCAATTTGTTTTTTTACGATCCCAGCGATAGCTTTATCTCAGAAACGAGGAGATTCTGATTTAATTTTAGTTGCAGATGATTTGATTTATACAGAAGAAAATGTTGTGATGGTCACAAAATATACCAGTTTGTTTTATCATTCATATACACGTTTTTAAGATGTGTGCTTAAAATGCTTTAAAAATATGTATACACCTAATACATTGACAGAGCTTTGAGTATATAATATAGTATACCTAGTTGATGGATAAAGCAAGATTTTAGAAAACTCCTCTAACAAATAGCTTTGTCTGAATGACTACTTAAAAATGTGTAAAAGGTAAAACGTAGCTGAAAAGATCATTGATTTTTTTAATGATATATATGTGTTTTCAGAAAAATATACGTAAGCATTTACCACTTTAAACCGAAGAAAAAAAATCTTTCATTTTCAATTTAGATGTGTTATTAAATTATATCAGTAATTATAACAGTAGTTATCAGTCATTTCAATTTGCACAGCTGTTTTAATAAAATAATTCAATAAAACACTATCTACGAAACCAGGAGTCAATCTCTGGGAGGGGTTGACAGCATATCAGCTTGTAGAATACTTCTGTAACTATTAGCCTTGTATGAATGACTATTTAAAAATGTCTAAAATGTAAAACGCAACAGAAAAGATCATTGATCTTTAATAATACATATGTGTTTTCAGAAAAATGTACATACGCATTTACCACTTTAAACCGAAGAAAAAATCTTTCAATCCTAATCTTGACGTGTTATTAAATTATCGAATACTTCCCCGAACTTTATCAGTAGTTATCAGTTATTTCAATTTGCACAGCTGTTTTAATAAAATAATTCAATAAAACACTATCTACGAGACCCGGGGTCAGGCTGGGAGGGGTTGACAGCATATCAGCTGATTATGGCGACGACGAATGAGGATGATGTATCACGTAATGAGTATGTTGATAGGCTGCTGATAATACCGCGATTCGGTTAAACATGTGGAAATATTTTGTACTGAAGAATTGCACAATAATGAGATCATGGAATTTTATGAACTGTTTATAGATCTAGATTATCTGATGTAAATGGATTTAATAATCTAGAAATGAATTAAATATGTATTTAATAGAACAAGTGTTTGCATACAGGCTATTAATCAGAGAAACTAGGTTATCTACATTCGATTCATAATAAATTTTTAATAGAAATTGACAATATGGTTGAAATGTATTGCTTTGTATCTTTAAATTTGCATAATTCTTTTAATTGTAGCTAAAGGATATTTTCCCAGAAAATGAATAGATAAAGAATGAAAGTAAGAAAAAAAAACTTTCACCAATGACATTAAGATAAGTTTGAGAAATATGCTGTATCCAAAAGCAATCTGTAAGTTAGCAATACTAAACAAAATATTTTTTCGTATTCAATACTTCTGCACTATATGTGGAATTTAAAATCATAGTGGCGTAACCCACTTATTAAAAAAAAAAAAAAAAAAATAGCGCTAAGTGCATACAAAGTAATCTAGCAGGGCTCCCACTCGGTCCGGTTTTTGAGTACCACTTTTTTTAAAAGAAGAATCTTGTGAATAATTTTCGTAGAAACATATCTCGAAGGGCGTTTTTAGGTAGCTTTCGTAAGAAATACTACCTCTTGCAGTCGTTACCATGGTGCGACTTTTGAAAAATTCCTTTATAACTTTTCATTATAGAACACCAGGAACCCAAAACCACCCCCACCTAAAAAGTTTATATATACATATATATGTATGTACCAAATTTTGTCCGCACGATAAAAGTCGCAATTATGCATGGATCGTCTTCAAACTCGCCAACAAAATTGAGATGGCTAATCTCGGCGGGGATTGCAAATGGGTAAAATCGGCCCAAGGGGGTGGAAATGGGGAGGGTTAAAATTTTTGAATACCGTCTTAACATGATTCTGATAAAACCAACTCTTACACAACAATGACATGTAAAAAAAAAATATTTTTCGTTATAGCAGTTGCCAACAATTAAAAAAACAAAAAAAAAAACAATAACATTCTCACCACAACAATTACTTTCTATTGCAAGATTTTCACGTGAAAAATTAAATTAAATAAATAGTTTGACGAATTGAAAACAAATTGAATATTACGTCATAAGTTTTCTAGAGCAAGATTTCGGCATGAAAACTCAAAATGAAATAAATAGTTTGACGAATTAAATATATATATATATATTGCATCATATTGGAAATATTATGGACCTGAGCAGATGGATATGTAACGTCATGAGAGTTTGAAAAAACGTATTAAAACATGATAAAAATCCGACTATGGAAATATTAACGTATTTTAACACTTTGAGGTTCTCTGAATTTGCTTTAGCCATTTTTAAACTTATTCTATATACATGCGTGTGTGTATTTGTGTATATTAGAATTTTCACAAAAGTTTAGCTCCCTAGAGCTCATTCTTCTAGAAGGAACTGGGTTTATCTCTAATCTTGATTTAAGTTTTGCTGGTGAATTTAGTACTTAAATTCGAAATCTACCTCCGCCTGTAGGCCAAGCCGGTTTTTTTTTTCAATTGTTCTAAAAACCTACCTCGAATTTGTCTCTTAAAAAATACCAGTATTTAAAAAACGGACAAGTGGGAGGCCTTATCTAGATATATTGAACTATTAATAGGCAGAATAATAGAGGTGATAATTTCAAGTTGAATTACCTGTAGATAATATTATATGTCTGAAATTAAGACATTTGAAAGTTTAGACACATCCAAGAAGCAGCGTAGAAATATCTGATCTATTTAACGCAGTGTGTAATCTGATGAAGGATGTGATTTAATGACGTATCTTCAGAAATTTATTACTGCTTTACACGTATTGTCTGCCTGGGTCTGAGCCTTGAAATCTACTCTTAAAAAAAAAAAAAAAAAAAAAAAAAAAAAAAGGATTTATGTTGCATATTTCTATTACTCTTTACAGTTTTTCAATCTTTAGAATGACTTAGGTCAAGGTTCTAGACGTCGATCGCCATTGCGACAAATCGCTACAAAAGACTTCATCTTGGGTGACAGGAATGATAAAATCCCCCCAAAAAATTTTGTCCATATCTTTCATGTGTTATAAGCGACACTCTTATTCACATTGCTGAACGTACAATAATATTCAGTCACATATGACATATTTATATCGTTTGCTAACTTGTATTATCTTTCGTTTTGTAGTTAATTCTTCTTACAAGGCTTTTATTTTTATTTTTTTACTAATTTGTAAAACTATTTTGTAAACTTTGAAAAAAAATTGCTAATTTGTGTTTCTTTTGTTATTGTTTTTTTTTTATTAAATAATATATATATTTTTTCATTAATCTGTTAATATTTTAAAAACTTTTTTGTTAACTCGTAAATATATTTAGAAATTTTTTCAATATTTTGTTAACGTGTTTCAGGAATTTTTCAGGAACTTACAAAAAAATAATAAAGAATATATTTTTTTGAAAACTTTAATCATTTTTTGTACTAACTTGTTTACTTTTTAAAAAACTATTAAAATATTTGATAAACTTTTATAATTTTCAGTGATTTGTTAATTTTGAAAAACTTTTTGTTAACTTGTAAATATTTGTAGAAAACTTTCAAATCTTTTAACATGTAAATAATTTTAAAAAACTTTAATGATTTTTACTAACTTGTGTATTTTTTAAAATAAAACTTTGAAATTGTTTTACTAATTTGTAATTTTTTTTTTATTCAATAGTAAAATCTTTATGGAAGAGTTGAAACTTTTTACTAACTTTTATGTATTTTTTTAGAAAACTTTAAAATTTTTACATTCAACTGTTAACTTTCTTTTTTACCTTTTTTAACTTTTATTTATTTTTTTTTTTAGAAAAATTTAAAACTTTTTTAATAGTTTGAATATTTTTTTTATCCAACTTTGTGTATTAGTTGTATTTTTTAATTTTTTATGTTCTAGTTAAAAATTAATTAAACGTTTAAAATTTTTTGTTTACTACTTGAATATATTTTCATTCATCCTTTTTTTTTTTTGTTAACTTGAAATTCCTTTTTGAAAACTTCGAAAAAATATTATTTTTGTTTACTTGTATTTTTTTTTTTTTTAGTTTAATATTTTTTATATCAATTTGTTGTTTGATAATTAAATTTTTTATTTGATACTTAATTATTTTAATTGATGTTTAATATTTCTATTCTCATTATATATCTAAGTTTCAGACACAGGATTTAATTTTAGAGATTGGCGAGAAACGGCTCATTTTCTGTGGTGAAATTTTAAGATGGTGATGTTTCCATGTATAGCCAGTAGTTCTGACAAGTACTAGTATGTTAAAGAAACAACTTTGAAAAGGAAAAATATAAAAATAGTAAATATAAACAGTTGGTTTGTTAAATAATTTTCTGTTAAATAATATAGTTAACTCAGTTTTTTGGTGTAAATAATAAAATTGAATAGAGTCGAAGTGGAAGCATACAAGTATGTTCATTATGTCTGAACTAGGTAAACAATTATAGGCTAATTTTTAAATGTCACAAAATTATGAGTAAACAGAGGTTTTTCTAGGAAGGTTTGTTTATGTCGGCCAATTATCTGCACGAGGATATAGGCCCGAAGGGGGGGGGGGTGCCCTACGTTGGAGGGTGGTAGTCTTTCTAATGGAATCTAAACAGTATTTACGCAAGGAAATCAAAGGTTCGAAAAAAACCAGGAAAAACTCTGAACGATTAGGCCGACGGGCGCGATTGGGTTCGAACCCAGAACCTCCCGTCTACCAGTTTTGAGATCAGAACCTCTCGGCCACTGATGGGGCTTCTAGAAGGGAGTTCACTTAATTTCTATTCAAAGGATCTAAACAAAAAGATTATTTTTTAAAAAGGAGTTATTATATACCCTTTTATAAAAGCTTTGACACTTCACGCGATCTAACCTATGTTGAAAATTAGATGTGTGAGTTACCACAATGCTAAAATGTAACCTGAAGCTATCTAATGTCGTCAAGTGCTCTAAAATTCATAAGTCTGCTAAATTCTCATAACGTGCTAAACTAAATATTTACTTAAACTGTAGGTTTACTAGATAGCAATATTTTGTTTATATATATACACAAAGGTTATATTCGTACATACTCTATGCAAACTATAAAACTTTAAGATTGCATTCATATTTATGCGAATAAGAAACGGTCTAACTCAGTCAAATGGGTAACATGACATGCTGACTAAAAATTATAAGCATGGGCGTTCGCGGGTTCAAAACCAGCGAGTTCTGGGTGCAAGGTTTCTAGGGTTTTCGTTCAACACGAATGATAATTCAAGTCGCTTTCCCTTCAAAAATTGTCCCTGATGGTATCCTCCTATAGGAAAATAGCAATTGGTCGATGTTTAACGAAATCCCTCACCCATGGTGGTAAACTGAAAATTAATCTTAAATACAGAAAAAAAATATCCACTCTTTCCTAAATGTAATGGTTATAATGTACAAAATGCTATCGTTTGAACTATCCTAATGTCGAAAAAAGATATGTGTGAGTTATTCATTGTCAAAAACTTAACTAATATTTACAACCAAGTGTTGTAAAATTCATAAAATGTGGCTAAATATATACATTACGTTTATTAGATAAAAATACGCAGTGAATTTACTTACACATTTGCAATATTGTAATTAAAACTAGACCAAATTATGGACAGTAGATGTAAATGATAATCTCAACTTGTAAAAATATATAAATTGATGTAAAATGTATGTGAATTGATAATAAATCGTCCATCGGGAAAGAAATAAAATGTAAAAAATCTAACAGTTGATGCTTAAAAACAATGCATGTTAGATCGTGCATCAGTGATATAGTCTCAGTTGCCTTGAGAACAGCTCCGGTGGATTCGAAGCATGTACACAGTTTGAACAACATTTTAACATGTTTTTTTTTCTGTTATTTATTACAGTTTTTTGCAATTGAACGAAATAAAAAAGTTATTTAAACATCACCGTTAGAAAAAACAGAAATGGACTAAAAAATTCATGTCATGACAAGATAAATGGCGACAATGTATATTTTCTGATGGAAAAAATAACGTAGATGGCCTAAATAGCTGCAAATACAAGGCGGCCATAATTAAAATGACAGCGTCACATATTCCCCTAGCGGTGATTTTTGGAACTTTTTTCGCGGAATCCTTCATTCCCCCCCCCCCCTTCTTGTTTAACCTTCCCACAAAATTTGGCGCCATTCTCTCAATCAGATCTCTCTACAGAACACTCTGAGTATTAAAAAGCAGTAAACCAACGTTTAAAATGCACAAATAACGCGTGAAAAGCAGCAAACAGCTGTTTCGAATCTACAGCGAGATTCTTCTTCAGTGCAAGATAGGGAAAAAATAACAGCGTGCTAGAAAAAGCAAGGCTGGCTCAGCCTTCAGCGAAAGACACGGTGCTCGATGTTATAAGATAAATAGAAGACTGACATCAGATTGATTTTCATTTTATTTTTTGCACAGGTCGTCTTTTAATTTGTTAACAGCATATGTTTTATGTATTTCTAATATTTTAATAAATTTAATAATTTATCACATTATTCAACTTTATTGAAACTTAATTCTAATAATTATGTTGTAACATCATACTTTATATGACTAAATTAAATTTAGAACCTTTTTTATTTCGTTATTTGCAAAATTAAAGTGTTCTTATAATTTTTTAACAAATTGTAGCACTGGATATGTGCTGAAATAATACAGAGAGAAAAATACATAGAAATACAAAAGCTTGCAGGTAAATGGTTATAAAGGAGGTGCCTACTTCTCTCTAATCTTCTGTAATGTATGGGTTACTTTTATCCAGGTTTAAGCGTTTCGCACCAGAAATGTTTTTAAGAATAATATTAAATAAGTTCCACATAGCAATCTGAAATTAAATAAGTTCCACATAGCAACCTGAAATTAAATACATAAAGACTCATCAAATAAATTTTCGGTTTTGAATCACTGTTGACTTGGATTCAATTAATCCATATATTACGGAAGGTGTATGGGACATTTTATTTTTTTTTAAACTGTTTCAAAGTATTGTATGTTTTATTAGTAATCCTTTGAGATTGATGCCGCCACAGTGAGGCATTTAATTTTAATCCACAAATGTCACATTGACTGCAAATAGAAAGGTCTTAAATTTAAACACATATGTGGCTGAAAAAGAATTTCAGACACTTAAGTGCCTTAATTTGAAAATTCAGACATAATGTCTTAATTTAAGGTATACATAAGTGTCTTATTATGATCATGGTATGAACAAACTGGGAAAAACGTCTGAAAAAAATTTTACATCTTATTTTTAAGACACATTGCACATTCCTTTAAGCATTAGCCACCAGGGGGTACTCTGAGTTGCGCATGCGTTATTTATTCGAACTTTATATTCGTTTGTGTTTACAATTCAAACTGCTGCATTGTCTGTTATGTACGCGCAGTTTCTAATTAATAATTTATTTTGTCTTTATTTATAATTTGTGGATTGTGATGTTCTGTGATTTAATTCGTATCGACTTAGTGCTAATTCGTATTAATTTTATCAATAATACAATGTTATTAGTTTCGTCAAATCTGGTAAACAGAAACTTTTGTCTGGCGGATTATGTTTTGAGAGTGAAAAAATTTCACCCTTTTAAAATAGTTAGCCGGATTTATAAAGGAATTTTCGTTTTAAAAGATGCAAGTATTTCTCCCTCACGGACCATTAACCTAGCCATCGATTGAAATTGACGTCCCCTGTGCGGGTATAATTTTGGATACCTTACACCTTTTTCCAGGTAAGTGGGACCTATACCATGTGTCGCAAACTCCCCGTAAATATTTTCTCTTTAAATGGAGCCCTCATATAAGTATCTAGTTTTATTAGTTTCTGAGTTATGCCAAAAATTGTTTAAAGCATTTTGCCTGTTGGATTTCCATGTTAAAATTTTATCTTGCTAATAATTAAGTTTCTGTTCTTAAAAAAATCTGCAATAATGTTTCTATATTATTTTCTAACCAATGTTATCCTTAAAATCAGTTTTAATGAGTCTACAGGATGTTTTTACGGTTATTGAATTTATTGACTTACACAATACTAATCCTTCTTCTGTGACAGCATTTGTTGATGTCTACTTCGGTTTCATTAGGTTTTTATATTTTTCAAAGGTTTATTATGTGATATGTACTGGAATACCCGTGTCTTTATAGCAACCATCCCCATTTAATAACTGGTTTTATTTATTATATTATGTATGCTTAGTTATAAATTAAAAGAATACAGTTTGAACATTCATTCAACGCCGATATCATTCGATTTTCTCTATCGTAAGCAAAACCGCACGATGAAGCATAAGGAGAAAATATATATATATATAATGTCAATAAAGCTCTAATGATTTAGAGAATGATTACACATCTCTTTAGCTATTTAATTAGGCTTTACAGATTATGTGTAGATTTATGGCAAAGTTTTGAAACTAGAAATAATTGTTTCTTTATTTTATTGAAATATAATATTTATTTATTGATAGTTAAATAGCTCTTGTGAGTATCATCTGATCAATATTTTTAAGAAATTGCTCATGTGTAAATATAAATTTTAAAGAAAACTTAATCTTTAAGAGGGCACAGGACCTTTAAACTTTCAAAAAATCAGTTTTTGGTTTCTGATTTATTTTAAAATTTCTCAACAATATGCAAAAACCCCATTCAAAAATCTGCATTATTTCTTGAGTTATAATCATTTATAGACGGTGAGTTGAAGGTCAAGAAGGTGTCGAAACTTTAAAAAGCGTTTTCTCAGATTAGTAAATTTGAAGTTTGTGCTTTTGTTGTTACTTTCAAGCTATGTAAGCTACAGCTTTTAAAAAATAAACAAATATGCATTTCTTTATAGTCTACATGATTAAAAAAACAAAACAAAACAAAAAAAAAACATGTTTTGTTTGTTTGCACTTGAAAAACTTGAATTTTTTTAATTTTTTTTCTTTTATTTTATGCTAAAATTGAATTTTAAGCAAAACTTTTTGTGTATATTTGGATTTAATTTAGAAGAGAAGTAGGTGTATTACGATTCTATTTTGTTTAAAAATTGTTCTCTGTATGCATAATTTAGAATTTTATCATGTGCGCAGCACTTAGATTTTAATTCACGCATTAGTGATATGAAGGTTTTCCTTTAAAATTTAAATATTAATTTTGTATATACAACATTTATTTTTCTGGATAATATTATAGTTAAGAATATGTACTTTAGGCAGAAAGGAAAAAAAAAAAAAGATCTTAATTGCATATTATTTGCTTTTAAAAAGGCTTGGATTTGTCATGCAATTTTCGTAAAGCAAATTTTTCGCAATTGTATGCAATTTTCGTAATTTTTTTTTTTAAATCTTTCAACATTGCACTGTTTATAATGAATATTTCGAACTTTTAGAGTAGGACATGATTAAAAACAAAAAATATATATATTTATCGAAATACTGTAAATTTCTCAACAACGGACACTTGGGGGCTGCGGAATTTGTTCGATATAATCAAAGGGGTCTGCTTTTGTGAGGTAAAAATAAACAAATATGTCTGGGTTGCGGATTAAAAAAGGTTGTCGCTCAATAAAGGTGTCCGATATTAGGAAATGTCCATTAACCTTCATAACGGACACTCCCGAATACCGGACACCTCTATTTAGCGAACTATACTGGACTTTTGCAGAAGGAGGACTTGATTAAAGTATGGGCAAACTGGGCAGTGTCCCCTCCCCTCCTCCTACACATTTAGGGGCCCCAAATTAGATATGCAGTTTTTGTGAAGCTTATATTTTAAATTTGTTTCGACATTGTACTGATTATATTCAATATTTTGAACTCTTAAAGTAGAATAAGATTTAAAACTAAGTCAAAAAATCTAAATCAGTAATACCTCACAATCACGGGCACCTGGACACCGAATGGCGGACAAATTTCCCAGGAGCCCCCCATTGAGAGGTTTTGTTGTATTTAGATACACATTTTTTTAAAAAATCTTATTCTACTAAAGAAGTTCGAAATATTGATTATAACCAGTACAATGTCGAAAAAGATTTAAATTATCAGCTTTACAAAAATTGCATACCAACTTTGAGAGCCCATAAAATCAGGCTGCATGGGGGTGGAAGAGAGCAGGACCATGGCCAAATATTTTTCCAGGATTCATTGTGGTCAAACATGGCTGCGTATCATGCTTGCAAAAAGAAATGGCTGCGATTCAGACGTTTGAAGTGTCTGAAAAAATTAAGATATTTTAAAATGTCTAAAAATTGAACACTCCGTTTCAGACTCTTAAGTGTCTGAATTTCAGACATTTTAATTTACAGTGTTGTCACAAGTATTTAAAAAAAAAAAAAAATTGGTCTCTTATGGTCTCTTCTTTACAAAAAAAATTATCTTAAATTCTGATCCTTTTGCTACATTTGAGGATTAAAAAAAAAAAAAAAAAAAAAAAAAAAAAAAAAAAAAAAAAAAAAAACCTTTTTCTGTTCCTCGGAAGAGTACTTCGACCGTTAAAGGTTATAAAACGGAAGGATGGTAACTGTGCATTGTATCACGTCTAATGATACTTATGTAATGATTTTATTGAAAGCGATCTGCGATTAAACGCGGATGTGTCGTTCTTTATGAGTCAAACTGTGCATATTATACGACCAGTATAAGATCATGGTGTTTCCCGTGTTGTTTCTTCAATGTAAGTAAAATAACCTGAATATCACTTTATTAAAGAAATCATGCAATTCTAAGTGTTATTATTACATTTGTTACTTGTAGATGCGGTCAAAATATGAATTTCAATTTTATAGTATACCATTCTAAAAATTTGGAAACCTTGATTTAAACAGTGTAGAAAAAACATTTGGTACTTTCTTTATTGAGTGCGCGTATATCCTCATTTCTTTCTAATGATTGTTTAAATATGTAAGGTACTTTTCGCAAATCCTGCTTGATTTACAAATGATTATATTATCATAACCTTTCATGTCAAAATGCTTTCTGTCTAATTTATTCTTCAAACCTTTGGCGTTGGCAAGAAGACGCAAGGCAGGACCATAGGAGCAGTGCACTGCTCCTAGTTTGATTTTTAATGTTAATTTACTTAATTTTCTATCTATCTGATCATTTAAAATAATAGTAAAAATTACTCTCCCAAAATATCTTCAAGTAATAAAACATTAAGAGAAAGAGAAACGAAAAATTTTCGTCAGGAGAGCAGACCCTTTTCCCCCTAAATACCCGTCAAAAACCAAATTTTAATTCCGTTTTTCTTTTACGGTATGCGTATTTAAACAAAAAATAGATACCTGGTACTCAGGAAGACAGAGCCGCCCCCTCCCCAACGTAGAAAAGGTTCATAATGTGATTAAAATTTCTTAATTATTTTATTTCAGTATTATTTTTGGTATTGATAAGATTAAAAATTGTCTTGTGCGAAAGGCCCTCAGAAATAATTTCTTTGTTTAGCTTTTTTAACATTTATATTCTCCACTTTGAAGAACGTATATTTAAGAAAACTTTGAAACTGATCGTTCTTACTTCAGAAATGGAACTTTGACGCAGTTTTGAGAAAATCACAAAGCCTTACAGGCGCAGTTATTTCAAAATCTGGCCCCTTCTTAGATTTTCATCCGCCGGCGCCTATGATCTAAATATAAGCAACCTAAAAAATTGGAAATGGTGAAAAAATCTGAAAAAGAAGCATGCTTTTAAGCATACTGTGCATAATCAGTATGCTAGGTAAATTAGCAATCTCTTTAGAAAATATGAAAAAATTTCTGAAAATCAAAATCAAAATCAGAATCAAAAGAGAAATATGAAAATAGAAAACAGGAATTCTGCTTTTTCAGAATTTAGTGTCGCTCCCTATGAAAAAAAAATGTATATGTATATAAATATAGATAGTACAAAACATATTTCCGTTTTAAGACTTAAAACACACGCTTTTATTTTATATGATATCATTCGCATCCGCTGAAGAATTCTCTATTTACGATCCAATCTTAAACAACATCCACAGTAAAATATACATATTACTTTACTATCGCTGAATAATACACATATCCAAAAAAAAAAAAAAAAAAGAGATGTCGTCATTCAAGAAACGCGACAAAAAGAAAAAAATCGGCTATCTAATAATTTATATGCCTTCGTGTGTTTGTAATATTAATATAGATATTTAAAATTAAATATAGTTTATAATAGCTCCAAGTTTTATCGGAAATCATACATTTATATATTTTTTTCAAAATAGCACGTATTTTAATTAATTTTTTTTTCAGTTGTTATGTGAAGATGGCAACAAAAAGATATAATTTCTATTTTACAATTATTTTTCCTTTACTTTCTACAGAAGTGGAGTGCTTACGTTGCCAAAATCAAACAAATGGCTCTAAAAACTACAAAAAAATTAATATCTCAAAAATAAATTGAGATGCAGTTTTCAAATAGATTGCATTTAAAAGTACTTTTTTTCCCCAATACGATGATATAAAAATTGAAAAAGTGCGATGCTTAGAAGTTAAAAAAATTACAGTAGAGTATTTAACCGTACGATGGTACATGTGCTTTATTTTACGACTGGCTTATACAACGGAACGTTATTTTTTAGAGAGGATGTATTTGATGTATTTGTATGATGAAACTGATGCATTTGAACTAATTTTTACAACCCTTTGTATAATTTTTACATTTCATACACAACACGTAATACTATATCAAAATTTAATTAAGCTAGAAAGTTAATAACACGATTGATAACGCACTCAGCAAATAGTGTTCAGATACAATCGTGAAAGTGTTTTTTTGTTTTATTGTTTGTTTGTTTGTCTCTCTAAAATACTTTTAATCATTCATGCACAATTTTCTGTAACAAACGTCTGGTGTGAACCTCAATATTATACATCAATTTTGCACTATTTGAAATATTATAGCATTTTTTAAACGCACTTTAAACAATTACTGCATCTACAAAACAATATACTCCAATTCTTTTGTAATATATTTGAACTCTTTTGGGGTTTGTATGATGTATAGAATTTATAAACATTATATATATCTAAACTTTTATTTAATTTTTAAAACGCACAACACAGCTGAAAACGCACTACAGTTATCGCTCTTCGATGATAATGTATATGACTTCTTTTGTGTGGTCCGTATATATTATGTTCCATACCCTATTTTCTATCATGCACCGTTTTGCACCGACAGACAGTATTGCAAGCGAGTTCTTTTGTTTGGCCCTGAAAATAAAATATATGTGCTATTCAAATTATTTTCTATAGGAAACATGTTGTTCTACATTGAAATAATGGATATCAATTCGTCATGTTTGAAACAGTGTAACATCATAAAAACGCACTTAAGTAATGCCTAAAGAATATAGTGTGTCTGAATTTATTTTTTTCCTGTAAACTAAGAAGAAAAGCTACACACTCTATTTTCAGTAAAGAACGTTCTATAGTAAAACCCCACGATTATATATAAAATTTGTAGGATACCGTTATATTTACCAAAGTTAGAGTGCGGATAAACAGACGAGCGAAGTCATAACCATTATTCAATTGTGCGAAAAGTCTCAAAATTTTTGTTGAAAATGTTAACGACAAAATTGGAAAGAAGAAAGTAACAAATTAAAAGTAAAAAAAAAAAAAAAAAAAAAAAAAAAAAAAAAAATCATGCTTCTACCATAGAATATACAACACATTCCAAGACATTCGGAATACTGTAATAAAACAGTCCAGTTTGTTAAGGGGTCGCAGGACTCTTGAAATTGTAAAAAATTAAAAAAAAAAAGACCACTTTCAACATTTAATATCTTAAAATATATTTGATTTTAAAACACAATTTTAATTGTGATGAAAGATATAAGTATGTTCTTTCATTTCATGTATTTCAAAAATTTCAAGATGCAGAATTAGTATTTAGAGTGGTCTTCAAACTGTCTGACATTTGACGAGCAGAAAATCGACATAACGGATTACGCGCAGGATTACAAAATAAATTTTGCAACTAAAATGAAAAATTTGGTGCCTACTTATACTTCAGATTATAATAATTACCCTGAACCTAAATAAATTTGTATTTAAAGCATTTTTATATTTTTAATACAAAGTTGTATTTAGCTAAAGAAAAATTTAGAAAATTGAACAGTATAATCAACAAATAATAATAATAATAATAATATTTTCTTGAACAATAAAAAGGAAATTTTAGATTCAGTTTATACTGACTAACGTAAAACATACGTTTTGAAAATCTCGTGAAAAAATATTCAGAAGTTTTTGTGATATCGTGCGCATTATGCCCAAAAACGTCAATTGGAGAAAAATTACTTCAAAGTTTCGGAAACACCTCTTCAGCTATTGAGCGGATATAATTCTAAAAGGCATAACTTCTGTTCTAACGGGAATTTCAGGGAAAAAATTTATATCAAAATATTCAGAAAAGATAGGAGTTCAACATCTAAAAAAATTAAAATTTCGAAAATTTGAAAGCTTTAAGAGTCCTGAGATCCCTTAAGGTGAAAAATGTCTAAATAAACAATTTAGAAAATACATAACGCATCTTAAAACCCATTTTCTGCAATTACCACCAATAGTCAGAAAAATATCTGAATTTTTTGTGCATCCCCCTATATGATGTATAAGATTTGTATGTACACTAGTATGTGAAAATTTAGTTCAATTAACCACATTATCACAGTTGAAATTTTCTATTCAACAATTTGCATTAATAAGCGGAATTGTACGTACTTGAGATCTTTTGTGTAGCCCTGTATAAAATCTATAGAGTTGATACACACCATTTAATATACAAAACAACAGTTAATTTTTAAAATGCGTTAACATAACTGAAAATGCTCTTCCAGCAATTATCCTTTATAGGCAGTACTGTAACCAAATCTGTGTGTCTCTTTCAGTGAACAATAAATTATATGCACACCAGCTTCTACAGTTAGCGCCTTGTAGTACATCTCCGTGATATATATATATATAAATATCAATATGTTTAAAATAGGCGTAATTTCATTAAAATGCACCGCAGACGATATTTTCCAATAGTTCGTAATGTAATGAATTTTTTTTAGTGTCTCTGTAAATGAACCGTAAACGCCACATCCTTCATTTTCGATACAGAACATGCCATAGTAAATCCTAATAACATATATGAATTTCAGAAGAATCTGAATATATTTATGCGAGTTAGAGCCGGAACAGACAATTAGACAGACAAACCGATTGCATAAACGCGTTTCAACTAATGTTGGAAAGTGTTAAAAAGAAAGAATGATTCATTCATACGTGCGCTTCTAAGCATATTGTGAGACCTTTAATTCTTAATGTTAAAAATTTAAACAATATTAAAAGTTCTCACCTCCTTTATTTGCCTGCTGATTCTAACAATATCCAACGGCGTTTTTATTCTTTTATCACGGCGCATCTGAGAACGTTTCTTTGCCTCATCTAGTGGCATGTTTTCCGCAGACAGTATATCTTGATAATGCTTCTATGACCATTTAGTTCTTGTTAACGAGATGTAGTGTTTAATTAAGGGGAGAACGCGCCGGGCAATTGGCAGCGAGCGACTTAAAAACGAGAGGCCTTCGCAGAAAACAATTAGCACCCATGATCGCCGGGGATGAAATAATAGTTGTAAAATGCTGTTGATAGACCTTTTCGTATGCCGCAATTACTTAGCTTGGGAGAAAAAAGTGAAGCTCTCCATAAAGAATTGCTTTTAGCCAGATTTTGATTAACTCTATTTTGGACCTGGGCACACAGGACATGTCGGCCCTCCTTTTCTCAAACGAATACATGCATTATGATTTGGACAAACAGCTTTACGTGCAGTTTACAATTTAAATCACAACTTTAAGAAAAAAACAATGTACAGGGTGAGTATACAAATGATAGACCCGATTAAAAAAAAATATATATATATACATAAATTTTTGATACTATTGCACATATTACAATATGTGATACATGAATTTAAAGCGAAAGATACTAATTTTATTTTCAGTTACAAATGTTCGATGTGCGACCCTCTTGTTACACGGCATACGTCCAATCTGTAATCCAGTTCGTTCCAAACATTTTGTAGCATCACTCTGTCAATGGTTCTGAATGCTGCACAAATGCGTTCTTTAAGTTCTGGCAGTGTTTTCGGCATTTGTGGTACATAAACAATGTGTTTGACACTGCCAAAACTTAAAGAACGCGTCAAAGACATTATGTACAAACAACACCGAAAACACTACCTGAACTTAAAGAATATATTTGTGCAGCATTCAGAACCATTGACAGAGTGATGCTATAAAATGTTTGGAACGAACTGGATTACAGATTGGACGTATGCCGTGTAACAAGAGGGTCACACATCGAACATTTGTCTGGAAAAAAACTTGGTATATTTCTCTTTAAATTCATGTATCATTGTAATATGAGCAGTAGTTTCGAAAACATGACTTTAAAATCGGGCTTGCCATTTGCGCTGTATTACAGACGCGTGCAAAAATGCATTAAAAGATGCAGGAAGGTAAAATCTTCTGCACCATATCGTCTTTAGGGTGAGTAAAAAGCTATAATCCTGTAAGACTGAATAAAGCATGTTAGATGTAATATCAGCTCTTCTTAGAATTCTGAACTTAACATTACAGATCTTTGTATTTAGGGCGGAGATAATTTAGTTTACATGAATGGGAAAAATCCATTTTTTTCTATGAACTGCAAATGGAAGTTTGTATTAATTTTTATTTTCAGAAGAGTGAACAAAATTCATTTTGGGCCCCCTGAAAATGTGAGCCCGGGGCACGTGCTCTATGTGCGTCTGTGATAATCAGGTTCTGCTTTTAGCATTGTATATAAGCATTTTAATCTTCCTCTACTGGTTTGCCACAGACAGGTATTTCATTTAGTGGAATAATCTCATTTGGGGGAACTAAACTTGTGGCTTCATGAGAGTTGCCGTTTGCCTGTGACGAACGTGAAACATTTAGTAACTAGCCGCCTTTGGCGACCAGTTTGGTCTCCCTTACATGCAATGCTAAGCATTGTACCATGTTACCTTTATTCATAATTTAGTTGTTCAATCCTTCATTAAATCGGAAGATTCTGATAAATCAAAAATTCGGTATATTTATGTTAATTAGACGCAGGGGAATAAACCGCCAAGCATTGTTCCTTTCGCATTTTTTCGTATGTAATTAACTTCATTTAAAGTATAATCGTTTCTCTCATTTTATTTAAAATACACAACTTTAATTTAAAACTGAATCATTTAAAAGTCACGACTTTTTCTTATTTCTTTAAAAAAAAGAAAGAAAAGAAAAATAACCAATACCATAAACCATGACATTTAATTTCAACAAAGCCTTGTTTTAATTTACCACGCGAAAAATGAAAAATGCTAACTGGCGAGTTAAAAAAAATGCTATTGGCAAGATTTTTACCAGGCTAACATAAAAGTACCAAGAATTTTTGATCATGGCAAATTTTATGTAGTTTTATCCGAAAAAACAATTTTGACAGAAAATGGCCTGTTACGCTTGCATATGAAAAGCGTAATTGTTTATGACAGTCACATGACTCGAACTATTTGAATATAGATGAAATGATGGTTATGGAATAATATTTGGCGCGTTATCACCTGAGCCAAGTATCAAAATAGCAGCCTTGCATATAAAAATTGAAGCGGTCAGCCCGGAACTGTTGATGACAGTCACATGACTTAGGCTACTATTATAGTGATTGAAATTCAACAATCTTTACTCACTTCAAACATGTATGACCATATAAGATTTCATTGATTCCCTTAAAACATAATGGTAATTAAGAAAATTATTACGTACTGAGAGAGTAGGAATATAGATGTAAACGTAAGAAAATACACAATGCGACTTATGTAACTCTATGCAATCACAGCAACTCCATTAAATCTGACCAGTGACTAATAAATTTCTCAACGTCCTTTTATATGTTGATCACAAATGCATATTACATAGATGCGCATATTTTTTATTACCCGTAGTACGAATCATTAGCATTTTGGATTTGATGTGAAAAAACATTTAAAATAAAAATTGCCTTTCGATTTAAATCTTTACTTTCAATGCTCTCAAACTTTTCTTTGAATTTACTGTAGAAATATTAATTGTTAGATAATATTTTGGTTGTTTCTGTTCATAGTGCCAAAAAAAAGTTTTACCATTGTTCAAATATTATACACTTATTCTGTATAACGTACTACATTACTGATATTGAAACATATATGTATGTGTGCTTCAAAACACAAAATAATCAACCATTAGAACAGAAGTTATGCCAAGAATAATCTGAAAATAAAATCCGTTCTAATACACGGAGATTAACAGTAAAGCATCAGATTATTCAAGTACAATCAACAACCACAAGCAATAAATATGATATGCAAATCTAGAGTGAAACGAGTTATAAAAGTATAAATTGTGTTACAAATTTTATAAGACACAATATCACACTGTAAAAAAAAAAAAAAAAAAAAAAAAAAAAAAAAAAAAAAAAAAAAAAAATCCGTTAAAATACGGAAATTGTACTGGCAATCTAGACGCCAGTACTATTTCTGTATTTTAATGGAATTTTTTCCCATAAATTCCACAAAAAATTCCGTTTTTCCACAAAATTTACGAAAAAAAAAATTCCGTTAAAATACGGAAATTGTACTGACGTCTCGTACAATTTTCGTATTTTAACGGAATTTTGTTTTACAGTGTAGTATATTTAACTGTTGCTAAAATGACTTAAACTTATTGAAAACCAAGTAATTTTCATAGTGAACAGCGATTTTCACGAGGTAAAGGATTTATTTCAACTGCCTAAATCGTCAACGTTACTAATATTCTAAGTTTTTAGTTTACCTGTTAAAATGCAATAAAAATTTTGTAGTCAGCAACTGCTATACGTTCTTACAAAGTTCTCCTTACTTTCTCTATTGACATGCACTTTATTGATATTCTCGGGGTTTAACTAGTGCTATTTGGGACCATTTTGTGCGCTATGTGCATTCTGTATTTAATTCTCAAAAGAAGACCTTTTCTTTTTTTTTATTATTTATTTTTAAATTATGTTATTTGTAGCTACAAATAAGCACAAAATATAATTACTTTTGTTTAATGTGAGTAAAATAATCAGTGAAGTAAAGTATGTAGGGGAGAGAAGTACACAGTGAGACAGAAGCCACTTTGACATATAGCTGTAACTTTTTCTCCAAGCTGGCACACACACATAACGACCTCATCTTATGCAACATGTGGATGTAGTTTCAACACTTCAGTTACTCGCCCGACAAAATAGTAAATAATTCTTTATTTTATATTTAAAGTTACATAAAGGTCTATTTTAGAGTTTATTCCCTTCAATGTGATATATATTTACTTAACCAAACCTAGCTATATCTAATAATAGACTATTTCGACAAAACGACGTAAACTTTTTAAAGTGATGAAATTGATATAACAGACATGGAATCCATTTTGTTGCAACGTAATGAAAGTACACAGTGAGACACACAGTTGTGGTACACAGTAAGACGTTTCTTATTGTGTACTTACTATGTGGTTCTGATGTAAAAAAAGTTATTTATTAATAAAAGAAGGTTTTTTTCTCTCTCTCACTTTCTGCGTATGTGTGTGTGGGCGTACGATGGCTAGGGAAATCTACTAAACGTAAGGGGCTGAAAATTTGCAGTAGCCCAAGGTCTGTCATTGTTCACCCGTGGGTCATATTTTTAATATTTCGAAAATCTAGAAATATCAATTAGAAATCATAAACTGCAAAAAATTATTGATAGAGTGTAAAACTGTATGATTTAAGAAAATACATACATTGTCTCACTGTGTACCACAAGTGGTACATAGTGAAACAATTTTCGATACTCCGTTATGCTGCTTTTGTGCTTTATAAATAACTTTTTAAAAACCATTTATACATTAATGTGTAGCGTATTTGTGTAGCTTAAATGTGTAGCATTTTTTTTCAAAAGAATAAAAATCATCGCCATTCGTTAAGTAATAATAATTTTCGTTTCACTGTGTACTACCCTCCCCTATAGTATGATTCATAATCATTCCCTGAGCATAAAAAATTTCTAATTTTACCCATTTCTGCTCAGAATTATCAAACTCTTCTTCAACTTGGAAGTTTTAAAAAGTAACTAATAAAAATTTGGAAAGATTTGTCATTACAACAATAATAATAATAATAATAATAAATGCATAACGTTAACATATACGTAATAAAATTAACAGACTCAGTTTGTTATTTCGTTTAACTTTGTTAATATTTAATTAGAATATCATTTCAAAAATATAAATTAATAAATATAGTTTGTAGAAGGTATTTTTTACGCATCTTAAATATCTATATTATAAAGGACATACGCGTCCGTGTGTAACGGTGCATCATTTTGACGGTGGCAACACCAAACGACTAAATTTAGCTTTTACAGCAATTTTTTTAAATTTCCAAACAACGCACATTTAAAATTTTACACCTTCGGATAGGGAAAAAAATGTAATTTCAAATGAAATTTGTTTGAAAACTGTATTGCAATTTGTTTGAAAAAGGTTATTTACTAATTTTTTATTTATTTTTTAATAATTTTCAGGCATATTTTTTTAAAATCTATGTCTATCGCCTGCAGACGATTACGTAAGATAAGTTCGTTTACACTTTAATTAATACAAATAGGTCAGCATTTGTGTCCAGCTTAAACGACATAACGAAATTAAAACATTCACCAATCAATAAATAAAACAATAAAATATAAATAGAATACAAATTTAAGACATGTGATCGAACTAGGCACTTAAGAGGCTACTTCAGTCAGGCGAAAAGACCCGTTCGCTTATGCTAATCCTATGGAAGAAATTTATAAAGATATCTCGGTCGCATTTCAATATTTTTAAATGATTTCCTTTGCATTGGATAGCTGAGATCGATCTGTATGCAGGCCGTTTTTTACTTTTTGGTTTTTCATTGTAGATTTTTTTTTTATGAAGATATTTTCAATTTCGAAACCGGTTCCGAAAATGAAAGTGTCATCATAAAAAATGTCTGCAAACAAAATCGAAAAAGTAAAAAACAACCTTTGTACAGATCTATCTCAGCTGTCTAATGCAAAAAAATCATTTAAAAATATTCAAATGCGACCTAAATATCTTTATTAATTTCTTCCATAGGATTAGCATTAGCGAACGGGTTTTTTCACTTGACTGAAGTATAGCCTCTTAAACCAGTAACATGATTAGAATAAAAAAAGGCTGATTTTAAATATTCATCTTGGCGATTTCTTCTGCTGTTAACTCCTGCCGTGAAGCCAATACAAAATTACACTGCAACCTCGATTATCCGAGCTAATTGGGACCGTTAGTACCTCGAATATCGGAAATCTCGGTTAAAAGAAACTGTGTGTAAAAACTCACCGTGCTTGCGAATTTAACATCTCTTAAAATAAAGAAAACAATAGAACGTTTTTTAAATAATGAAAATAAATATATGTGAAGTTCTGTTTCACAGCTTAACAAATTTAACAGGGAAATCAACTATTAGTAGTAAATTTTAAAAAGAAAATTGAAAAATTTATGAAAGATCACACGGCCACTGGAAACAAAACATTGTTCGCTGTTGACTTCTCAGGGTCCAACGTTTCTTGGCAGTTGAGTGCTTTTGAGGGTTAAAGAGTCTGTATAGCACGGACAGTGAACTAAAATGGGTGGTCATTTTCAAGACTCATTCAAAAGAAAAAAAATCAGACTTTGTTATCAGCTCGGTTAACAGAAACCTCGATTAATCGAGGTTCTACTATATCGCGTTTAATAAATTTCAAAACTTCATTTAAACTAATTACTATTTTTCCATATAAATATAATTTTTGGTATTTTTAGTGTCTATTCTAAAAAATATATATTAAATGTAAAAAATCTAATATAGTTATCAATTAAATTAATGGCCTTCCTCTATATTCTATAAACCGGGAAGCCCGGGTTTATCCCCTTGTTAGGTGAGTTCGTAATTATATAAATACGTAGCACCTATACTCGTCGTTCAGTCCGTCTGTCTGTCCTTCCGCATATAACAGAGCAAAAACTACTAAACCGAATGGTTTGAATTTTTAAACATATAATTGTTGCAAAATTTTGTCGAGCCAATTCAAATTTTATGAAAATAGGATGTATAGTTTAATTACAGGGACAATCAAAAGTTTTTCTTTACATTACGGCTAATGGGAAAAATTATTGCAAGTGCATTTTAATGATGTTACAGCCTTCCGAATGGTCGGAAATTTTAAATATATAATTGTTGCAAAATTTTGTCGAGCCATTTCAAATTTTATGAAAATCGTATGTATAATTTAATTACTGGGACAGTCAAAAGTTTTTCGTTACATTACGGAGAATGGGGAAAAAATTATTGCAAGTGCATTTTAATGATGTTACAGACTGTGCACTTATGAAGTGCAAAAAAATATACATTCAGTACAATATGGGGTGCAAGAAATAATTATAAAACTAGTTATAGTACGAACGCATCTCATTTGCCACGTTTGACGAGCCATTTCCAACTTGTTTTTATAATAGTAACAGAAACTCATTCCCTACATGGGGATTTTTCTTAAAAGAAAATCGTTTATAGCAGAATTTGAAAGTAATAATACATGAAAGATATTAAAAGTAAATTTGTTATTGAATGTAAAAAAAAGTATACAGGGTGATTCAATATAGTGGTTCTAGCGATAATCTATTAAATCGCTGCTGACAAAAGTATACGTCCTAAATCTATTCTAGTAAAATACCGATTTTAAATACGACATTTGTTTTTCAACGGGTTGTACATGCATTAAAATATAAAATATAATTTTTTTGTATGGCCCTTTTTCCTATAATATATATTTAGAAAAATGTTACTCTGCGTCTAAGAAGGACATTAAAAACACAGATATAGATCATTTTGAATTTATATTGCTAACAAGGCGTAAAGCCAACAGAGTGAAAAATTATTCATGTCAGGGTTCGAACCTGGGTCTTTGGTTCAATGCACCAATGCTCTGCCAACTGAACCACTTGGAACGAGGTGCCAGGCTAGGTGTGTTGATCCAGGTGGCTTCCAGACCCAGGTTCGAGCCCTGGCCTGGTTATTTTTTCACTTAAAAATTCACGTAACTGAATTCAGATTTCTCGGGCCTAAGTTATCGTTTAATATAATTATGTCTCATTATTTTACGACAAAAGCTTAACGTGCTATCATACTTTGAGTTTTATAAATTTTCAGTATTTTCTGGCTATAAAAGCAAGTGTTTACATTTTTACTGTCAGAAAACACCGAAAATTCATTAAAGTCAAAACATTATTTTTTCCCGTAAAAATAAAGAGGTGGTTTTTTTTTTAATGACCTCGGACGTAAGACAACATTTTTCTAAACTAACTTATAAGAGAAATGGTGTGGGCGTATAAAAAAATAAACTATTTTTCGTATTTTAATATCTATACAGCCCCTTGCAAAGCAAATGTCATATAAGAGTTCCTATATAATTTGAATTTACCTGTACAGCCTCTTCTAAAACAAATGTCATATATAAAAGCTCGTATTTGATTTGAATTTACGTAAACAGACCCTTCTAAAACAAATGTCATGTATAAAAGCTCGTATTTGATTTGAAGTTACCTATACATCCCGTTGCAAAGCAAATGTCGCTATATAAAAATTCGTATTTGATTTGAATTTACCTATACAGACAGCTCCTTCTAAAAAAATTGTCATATATAAAAGCTCGTATTTGATTTGAAATTTACCTATAAAGCTCCTTCTAAAACAAATGTCATACATAAAAGCTCGTATTTGATTTGAATTTACCTATACAGCTCTTTTTAAAGCAAATGTCAAACATAAAAGCTCGTATTTTATTTTGCCTTTTCTACTTGAAAGGTATTTTCTACCATCAGCGATTTAAGCGACATACTCGTCATTACCCGTTTTGAATCATCGGTATATTAAAATTTGAATATTCTACTTATTATTTTGAAATTTTTTATTAAAAATGAATTAAAATACATTTTAACAAATGCAAGTTAACAAATATAGCCTATTGAAGATACTTTGTATGCAGTTTAAATAATTGTTTAATAGCACTAGTAATTCATGCAGTGCACGATAACTTTTGTCAAGAAAAAATTATTTAGAACCCAGAAATTAAAGTAACATTAGATTAAAGATATTAATAATAAATTATACGCTCTTGTAAAAGCAGGAAAATAGAAATGCCTTTCTAAACGTACTTAAAAGATATTTTCTACCATCAGCGATTTAAGCGATAATAGCCATAATCCACTTTGAATCATCGGTATAATAAAATTTGAATATTCTATTTATTATTTTGAATTTTTTGTTAAAAATTAAATTAGAATACATTTTAACAAATGCAAGTTATCAAACATAGCTTATTGAAGATATTTTGTATGCAGGTTAAATAATTTTTTATTAGCACTGGTAATTCATGCGGTGCACGATAACTTTTGTCAAGGAAAAAATATTTAGAACGCACAAATTAAAGTAACATTAGATTAAAGATATTAATAATGAATTATATACTCGAGTAAAAACAGAAAAATAGAAATGACTGTCTAAGCGTAGTTCTTACTTCTTTTTTCCTGTCTAAAAATCATTTTCCCAACTTCCCCTGATAACAAATGTAGTTAACTTCTGACAAGAATCTACGAATGCATGTTCCCTTTGATAGGATCTCAGATTTTATCATTTTGTTGGACTGCTTTAAAAATTCTACTCTCATATTCACGGGCAGATGTTGGAGAAAACTATAAATTCTCAATTATTTATGTTTCCGAAGTGGTAACAGTCATATACGATTGAACAATTCACTTAAATGTTATTTTAAGATACTTTTTTTTTCTTCTTTAAATCTGAGTACTGATTTATTGCAATTATCTTTTTTTCCTGGCACTGAGTTACATTTTATTCATTCTCTGTTCGTCTTCTTTTATTGCTACAATGCTTATTTCTAGCTAAATTGTAGAATTCCGTAGAACTATATTAAAATCTTAAAGGTATCCGACTACCTTTGAACAGAATCTTTTTATAGAACAAAGTGAGGTTATTAAAGACAAATAAAAATCGTTTTTAGCCCCCGGAATGCTATTTCTTTCTCTCAGTTTATTTTGTCTCCAATAAATAACGTTACCTTGTGTACGCTAGCCGTAAAACAAAAGCCGATGTTTCATTGTGCGATTAATTACTCTACAGCATTTTTTAAAACTTCTAAGCATCGCACATTTTCAATGTTTATACCGTCGTATTGGGGAAAGAAAGTACTTTTTAATGCAATATGTTTGAAAACTGCATCTTCATTTGTTTTTGACATTTTTTTTTTGTAGTTTTTAGCGACATTTGTTTCATTTTGGCAACTCAAGTTCTCCATTTCTGTAGAAAGTAAGGAAAAAATTGTTGAAAAATAGCAATTATATCTTTTTGTTGCCATTTTCTCATAAAAATTGAAAAAGCATTAATAAAAATACATGCTATTCTGAGAAAAATATAAATGAAGGATTTATTATAAAACATGGAGCTATTATAAACTATATATAATTCTAAGTATCTATAGTAATGCGAATGACGTCATTTTACATAAAATAAAAGCGTGTGCTTTAAGACTTAAAATTGAAATATGTTTTGCAGTAGAGTCCCGATTATCCGAGTCCCGCTTAACCGAGTTATTTCCTTCTGATGGACTGGTGGCTTCTATTATTATGATAATGGCTGTTTCATAATTATAGAAGCCACCAGTCCACCAGAAGAAAATGAAGTAATGGAAATGCCGGGGGCGACACTAAATTCTGAAAAAGCAGAATTTCTGTTCCCTAGTTTTTTTCTTTGTTTTGTAAAGGTATGTGCCTCTTCGGGGTACTTTTTTTGAAAAATATGAAATTTTTATCAAACGCATGTGTTTTTAGTTAAAAAAGGGAATAAAACTATGAATTTATATAAATTTTTAAAGAAATTTTTATTATTTTTTCAAATTTAGGCAATATGTAGTCAAATTTGAGTAAAAAAATGCGTTTATGCCAAACCTTCTATAAAGAAATCTATTCAATATATTTCACTTTTTTTTTTTTCAACAATATATTAGCAAACCACTTACCTGTGCTATGAAGCAAAATATTTGCAAAACCTCTTAAATTTACTAACTTATGCCAAATTTTGTATACAAAACATGATTTTTTTCTAAAAAAATGTGTATTTTTCAATAAAAATGGCTCTTAAATAAATACAGTAAAGCACCAAGCATACGGTTCTCATTTATCCGCCTTTTACATTTATAAGTCGTTTCAGTGCGGTCCCGATTCATCCCTATGCATTTTAATTCTGTAATATTTCGTTTATACGATGCATAACGTCGGTTATACGTCGTTTCTCTCATGCAGAGGTAACAGGTTTTCTCAGAATTTCTTCTCGCAGCGCCTTTCTTTTTCTTTTATACCAGCAATATTTACGGAAAGATAGCAGACGTAGAACATGTGTGACTGCTACAGGGGTTATTTCAAGATCGTGGCACCTGTGAAGTCTAGCCGTCTGTCCGTGCTCTAACTCGCTTAAATATAGTCGGATTGTCATGAAATTGATATATGTTATTGAGACTTACTATGGCATGTTCGGCATTGAAAATGAAGTGTGTAGTATTTATAGATCTTTCACAATGTTATTCAAAAATTTCTTTACATTACGGCCTATGGGGAAAAATGATTTGCGGAGGTTTTTAATGTTGTATCACAATTTCAAACACATTAAAATTTATATATATATCTGAAGTGCACTACAAGATGTTTACAATAGAATATGGTATGCATAGCATTCGTTGTTTATTTACATGGACACTCAAAAGATTTCCGTTACATTACGGTCCACAGTGGTCCCAAATCGCAATCACGTGGATAAAAATCTGAAAAGTTTCATATTTCGAAATGAAATACATTCTATAGTATTCAGAAATATGTGAAAAATTATATTCTTTAAAATTTTGTTTTTATAAGCATACATGAATTCGCATTGCTTATGTGAAGTTGGGAGTTTTGAACGTTTACTGCTGTTTCGTGAATTTCAGGCAAATCACACGCTAATTAAGACCTTTTCACATAGTTTGTCGTTTTTAGTTCACAGTTCGTTTTTTTTTTTCTTAGGCTTCTCTTAGACAAAATTAAATTACATCTTTAATTTCATTTTTCGATTGCAAAATATCTGAAAAATTAAAAAAGAGGTTTTTTTTTTTTTTTTTTTTTTTTTTTTTAATACACAGTTTTAAGGTCTTTTTGGTCATAAAAAGCGATTTATAAAAAAAGTCTATCCGATTTCTTCAGACTTTCATAGTACAAAATTCAGAATGAACGTTCTAAAACCATATCCCAAGAGATCTAATGCGTATTTTTGCGATTTTGGGAGAACCAGTAGTTGGACATTGGTTATAGGACATTGGATATGACATTATTAGTCCAAAATCAGTAATCAGGCTTAAGGTCTGTCTTATTTTCGCATTGACCCAATATTGACAGTTTTTATATAACGCAACGTTCTAATTATCATAACACTGTCAATTTTAATTTTTTAATTCGGAGGGGGGGGGGGGGAGGTAAGATTTTGGGATAATTTTTTTTATTTAGATACTATTTATTTGTTTCTACATTTTCCCCGTTGCTTTTTCCGTTTATTGTAAAAATAATATCAAAACTTTACCTTATTTTAAAAATGCATATTAAAAGTTCAGTTACATATGTGAGGAGGACTTGAGTTTCAAAACTCGCCTTATCCAAAATTTAAAAAATCAAGTTTTCTCTATCAATCTATTCTATTGGTGAACCTGCATAAAAAAAAAAAAAAAAAAAAAAAAAAAACAAACACTACAATCTGCAAATAAACTACTGTATTATCGTGTATTTCTGGCATTGTAAAATCTTGTTTTACAATGAAAACCAATGGACGCAATCTGAGATTTTTCGCGATGCCCCACAATTTGATTCTCTGGATAAGACGAGTTTTGAAACTCACATCCTCATATATATATATATATATACAGTCCTCCCCACTTAATCGGGTCACGGATAATCGAATATCCCGCTTATTCGAATAGAATCCTCCGGAACCGAATTTATCCCCATTGGTACCATCTTATTTTTCCCCGCTTAAACCAAATACCTTTTATGAACGTCCCCGCTTAATCGAATAACAACTGTGTGACCGATGTTTAAAAATGGGCGCGGAAAGCACGTTTCAGCTGGAATTTCCTTCCACCTTTTGTCATTTTCGGTTCCTTTACGCTGAAAACAAATTTTCGGTTCTTCCTGCAATGATTTCGGATGTCAGGTGTATAATGGACAGGTCAAATGATTTCCTCACCATCATTTCTTGCTGTTAACCAGACTTTAACGGCAATGCGCCGTCACTTCGAGACTCGAGATGGTAGTTGTGATATTTTGCACTTATTCGAAAAACAACTCAATATTTGCTCCTTTAAAATTCCACTTAAACAAACCACTTTAAACGATTTTTTTAAGGCACTATAAGTAAAGTAAATTAGAAGTAACAAAGTTTTGACCAAATTCAAATGAGCTGCATTAAGTGTGATGTAAACCATATAAATGTATGTACTGACATTAAATTAATACGTATTTACTTTATATTAGCATTTGTATTTATTTTAGTTTATGTTATTCTGTTAACGATTTATTATGCTGTTAATTAAATGTACCGTAGATGATGGTTATTTTGCCTTTTTATTACGCATTTAATATTACAGTTATGATTCCCCGTTTAATCAAATAACCCGCTTAATAGAATATTATTTCTGGAACCGTCAATATTCATTTATACGTGGACGACTGTATATATATATATATATATATACATATTACATTACACATATGTATACATATAACCCCTAGCTACCATTGCAAATTACCAACAGAACTTGGGAAATTATAAATAAAAAAGGAATTTATTCATTTACTATAAAACTGATCCCCATAACAATAGCAACATGTATTTAAAACAAGTAAGAAAAATCATGCGTTAGGCATAGATTATGAAACACTTTCCAACACTTACTGTATGCTTTAACAAAACTTCGTTATTTAGGGAAATAATGTATATAAAAGAACTAAGTAAACATTTTAGAAAACGCATAAAACATTTGAAAAACTGATTTCAGCAGTTACCATCCATATCAAATATGTATTCCAATTCTTTTGAATAGCTCTGTATTTGATCTGTAGGTTGATACATATGCTATATAATGGGGAAATTTAGTTTAGCAAGAAAACGAATAACAGGTCGAAATTTCTCTTTCAGCAATTTATACTAATAGATGGAAACATGCTTGTATACTTTTGTATAATCCTGTAGTTAATCTAGTACCTTTATTACACGCGAGTATTTAGCTAAAGTTTAATTCAAAGTAATACACTCTTAAAACTACTGGAATCACATTTTCAGAAATTATCATTTATAGACGGCCATGTATCCAATTCTTTGCGTGACCCTGTATATAATTTTATCTACAAACATATCTTAGTAAAAAAATGCAGTTCAGCGTAAAAATGCATAACTCATTTAAAAACCCCCTTTAAGCAATTTACAATCATACCGAGTAACCATTACGAATTCTTTTGTGTAGCCCTGTATATGACTTACAGCATTTATAAACATCATATACAATGCATAAATATAGTGAAACATAAAAGCGCATAACATAATTAAAAATGCATTTCCAGCAATCATCGCTTCCGTGCAATACTTCGGATACAATATAGTATCTGAAATCTTTTGTGTGTCCCTGTAAATGCTATGCACTTCGTATTATGCATGAAATAAGTTATAGTAAACCTCAGCGACGTGTATAAATCCCATTATACATGAAATAATTGAACATAATTAAAATACGCCGGAAAAAATTTCCTCCACCAGTATATCAATATGTAACGGAATTCTTTTGTGTGCCCTGTAAATGAATAATATTTATTCTTTGCCGCGCCTATTCTACAGAATGCATATTTTAGTGCACTCGATAAATGCATATAAATTTTATTGTGTTTTAAAGCATGTAACAACATTAAAAATCATTTTATTTAAAAATCATTTTTTTCCCATAGGCCGTAATGTAACGGAAAACTTTTGACTGCCCCTGTAAATGAACTAAACATGCTACAAATTTCATTTGCAATAGGGTTCGTGCTATGGTAGAGGTCACTAACATCCAAAAATTTCAGAACGATCGGAGTATATTTGCGGGAGTTAGAGCGCGTACAGACGGGCAGACGGACAGACGGACAGACGGCCAGACAAACCGAATGCATAAACACTTTTCAACTTTGTTGGAAAGTGTTAAAAACACTGTAAAAATAGGAAAAATGGAAATTTGTGCAACCAGTGCAGATTCATCAGCTCCTAATTACATTGATTACCATAAATAAAGTGCGTGGTTTCATCTTCGCATTAGCCATAAAAAAGCTAAAGAATACGAAATTATGACTACCACACACAATAAATTCAGAAATAATGATATTATATATATATATATATATGTGTGTGTGTGTGTGTATGTAAATAATAACATTAGATTGAAATGGATTAAAAAAGAAAAACATATTAGCAATTTGAGACCTTTTCTTACCTTGAATGATGCAGCAAAAAAGAGCAAGGGTAAGAGATTATTTGAACATGTTGCCAAAAAAAAAAGGTTTTTAAATGATTATGGACCAAGGAGTAATAATGTATAGTATAGGTAGTTATAAACCATAATATATGCTGCCTACTGCCACCTACAGACCATTTAAAAATGAATCCACTTTGTTATCCAAGGAATCAATCAGTGCTGCCATCCGTCGTATTTAATATAACTAAAATACACTGCCTTGGAATAAAATCTAATATCTATTGAAAATAAATATATTAATATTTATATATATTATTGGATTAAGCTTTAAAGCATATACTGTCTATAGATATATAAATGATAATTAAAACTATGTAAATAAATCTATATCAAAATATCAGAAAAAATAGATAAATGATTTATTAAATTTTAATATGAACTATTGTTTAAATAAGCATAAAACAGTAGTTATGTAAAATGGTGATATGGATGATTCATTATGTTTTTCATAAAAATAAATGTACCATACTATAACATATTAATACTTAAATCACTGTCACCACAGTGTCTAATCACTTAAATAAATAAATAAATAAATACATAAAAATAATTAAATAAATAAAATAATGATGATTAGGTAAATTCAAATAAGCAATTTAAATTTTGAAATTAATAAGTTACCTTTAATGTGTCCACAAACGTTCTTAAAATTTAATATACTACATAATTTTGGGGGAGAGGTTAGAACAAAGAATAAAAATAGTATTTAATACACGCACTTTTTGCACTTGTATGCTTATATACTATGTATGAGATATTCATATGATATTGTCGGCATTCGGCTAAAATTTGAATACGAGTTTAACATTAACATTATTAATTAATAAAGAAAATAAATAAATGTAATGTGAATAAATAAATATTACTGTACATTGATACATTGAAGTGTGCCGAATCAACAACCATTATATAAAATATGTAATATTGCATCATATATCATATTTATACACTAAATTCTACCAATATGCATGGAAAATTTAATCAACTGGAAAACATCATTCGATGTTTTAAATTGCCTGATTATTTGAAAAATTATTTTTTATCAATTTACAAATAAATTTGGTTAAATATATTTTTTAATTTTCACATTTGTATCGTTATGTAAATCTATTGTAAAATCTTATATTAACGCTATTTTTTTTTTTTCTTTCGCAGTTTATTATTTCCAGTTTTATTTAATTATATTAATTTATTTGCACATTTAAATTTAAATGAATACTTTAGTTGAATTTCATACTTATTTACATCTATTCTCATTAAACAAAGAAACAAACTCGTAACATTAGTTGAAATCTGGAGCATAGTTCTTTATTAAAAATGAAAATACGGGACAGCTGTCTGAGGATATATAGCTATGGATGTTGTACTAGGTAAATTTTGGATTTGACAAGTGACATTTTTGTTATTTTATGATGTGTGTAAGTATTGCATCAAATTATATTCAATTTAGTTATTACATGTCTATATTTATCAGTGCATTTATTTGCATTACTAAGATTTATTGATTTTAAATGTGGATAAACAATAACGTCATGTTTTAAAAACATATTTTTTTACTTTAAAAAAGAAAGAATAAATAAATAAAAAATAAAAAATGCATGAAAATGTCCCTCAACCCTTGTGATAAAATGTTGCGGTTATTTAAAATGTGTAAATCCGAATTTCTGAACTGTTATTTAAAAGAAAAAGAGATTTTATTTTCCGATAAAAAGTTATAAAATTGCTTCATATCAGGTTTTGTTTGCAAAAAAAAAAAAAAAATTAGGGATGTTAGACTTTTTATACCGGATGGGAGAGGGAGAAAGAAGCTGAAATTTCAAATATACTGGAAATTTAGATAAATAATTATTTATTTAATATTACAAAGATAAAGTAGCACAGATAGAATCTTCATTTTTTATTGGAATTTCAAAGGTAATTTCAAATTGGAATTTCAAATTATCTGTGTAATAGGGAGAGGCAAAAGAAAGGGGGAGGATCGAAAATGTTCGAACTATCCTAATTAATGAATTGGATGATTTATTATTAATTCATAGTAAATACAAATACAGAAAATATAAAAAAGAGTAAAAGAAAATTAGATTGATGTAGGGGCAAATGGAAAAAGGGGAGATTTCAAATGTGTGGATGGGGGAGTGCAAAATTTAGCTGATTGATTATTTATGTATTTTATTGATTGCTTATATCCTTTATTGTTACTTTACAACAACAAGAGAAAAAAATTTAAGATTTTATATTTTGAAGGAGGGGGTGAGAGGGGGGATAAAAATTTCCGGAGAGACGGAATTAGATTATTTGTCTTAAAACAGAGAAAATATTCACCATAATAAAAAGTTGAAAATTTTCATTTCTGTAAAAAAAAAAAAAAAAAAAAAAAAAAAAAAAAAAAAAAAAAAAAAAAAATCTTGTAAAAAAGAAAGTTAAAATTTAATAAAAACTTGCCCCATCTTTTGCCCCCCCCCCCCTCCAAGCCCCTACCCCGGAACCCCCAATTACATTTAGTTTAAATTCAAAATGTAATGTCATTTAGAATATTGTAAAATCAAAATAAATCATACACAACCACTAGGAAATCCAGAAATGATTTTTGGGCACATGATTGCGATTTGAGAACACCGCTGTCGCGGAAAAATCATTTGCAGCGTATTTTATTCATGTTACACTGTATAGTAAAGCGGGGACAGATGCCGCAGTTTTTCTTTTCTTCTTGTAAAATGCACAATAAAGCAAAAAACAACAAACTTAGTACCAGAAATCATTGGTCAAACCCTTTAGAATCTAATTTCTATGTTAAACAAGTTAAAACCCTCTTAATAAAGTAGGCATAATTATTTTCCCACGGGTCCTTTAACATCATTTTTTATGTGCTGGATAAGATGCCGCATGGGGTGTGGGATAGATGCCGCATGGAGAAAAATCCTAGGCTGTTTATTTTTTTCAAGCAAATCACATTTTTATTTTCTCAAACTACTTAAAACGAAAATGAATAACAGTAAACTTACAAAAAGTATATATATCACTAAATTGGGAAAAGTTTAACGAAAATGCAAAAGTGTAATCTCTATAAACAAAACTTCAGACAAAAGGTGAAAATGAAAAGAAAATCATTTGAATTTACATGAATATACAGGGACGCATAAAATAATTCGATTACAATCTAATCTATGAGCAATAATTGCTGAAAGTACTTTTTCCGTTGTGGTATGCGTTAATTATTTAACTTTTTTTATTACTTAGTGTGATTCTAATGCTCATATATAGGGCAGCACAAAACATCTAAAGTACATTTTCGTTTTATGGTGGAAATTGATAAAGAGGCATTTTCAACTGTTCTATGGGTTTCCTAATTGAACTGAAATTTAGCACGTTATATTTACGAATATATTCTTATTGGGCTGAAACAAAAAGCTAATTATTACATGCAAAGTAATTCAAAAGGCTGCAGTCAGTGTTAACTTTTAATCACGTTTCAACCGCAAGCTACATCGCATAATAACAATTGTAAAAAGGTAGAGTTGAGTTGTCCCTTGTTTGCTATAAGGGTTGAGTTGTAATGCACCACAACATGTAATATATGATAAATCTATAAATATTATACAGGGTTGCACAAAAAGTTCAGATATTAATTCGGCTATTGATTGTAATTACTGAGTTAATGTTTTAAAATGTGTTATGCATTTTACAAATTGTTTATTTAGACGTTCTTGTTTCAACTGTTCCGAAATCGCGTATCTCTTTGTTTCTGACTCATCCATGAAATGGTATCTCCTGAATATTTAGAAATCATTCCAGTCCTTGAGCGTTTCGTTTTCGTATCCCCTGCATAATCAGCATCCTTATATACTTCAAAATCATTGGTATTACACTTTGCTTTATGTAGCAATCCAAAATAAACAGTTCGAAATCTGAAAATTCGCTTTACAGAACACTTATCCGGTGACTTAAGAGTTTTCAAAATTTTCAGACACAGTACTAATAGCATATGATAAATCAGGCCTTCTTGCAATAGCAATGTACATGAGACTGTCAACAGCCAAACGATAACGAATTTCTTTTCCTATGAGTTAATTTTGGGGCCTCCGCGGCCGAGTGGTTAAGGCACCACGCTACTAATCGCTTTAGAGCGTAGGAGGCTTGTCGGGTTAGACTCCTGCTGGCTCCATTGCACACTCTTTGTGAAGCTCCCGGATGTAAAAATTTTCTGTGTTGTAAATTTCATTGTGCTATCTCGTCCTTGTATATCGACGATGTCTTATAAGCGGGCTTTGTTTTCAAGCACACAAGTCTGATGTATGTGTCCAATAAAACGAGTTTATTTTCTTCGTGATCAGGAACATAGCTTTTGTCACTTGGAGTTAAAATTGGATTAGCACAGTCGATATCGAATTCTGCAAGTATTTTCTTTGCATGAGCATATTAGTTCACAAAAATTGAACCATCGTCAAATTTTATTATATTCTTACCCAGGAATTAGTTCAGACAATCTATTGTGATCTGAAAGGTTTGAGAAACTTGACTAATAAATTCTTCCACTTCAACCTTGTGAGACCCAACAATAAGGCCATCGTCGACATAAATAACAATATAAAGTTTCTTTTTATCTCTCTGTCTGATAAACAAACAAGGATCAGCCGTACTAACTTCCAATTCATGTTTCTTCATGAAGTTTACAAAGCATTGATTCCAACAACGAAGGTCTTGTTTGAGTCCATATAAATGTTTGTGTAGTAGACAGACTCTCCCACTATTATCGTTAAAATCTTCTGGCTGTGTCATGAAGACTTCTTCCTGAAGTATTCCATATAAAAATACAGTCTTTACATTAAACTGTTTTAAGAGCAATTCTTCTTTTGCAGTAACTGCCAAAATCAATCTTACAATATCGTATCTTGTGGTAGGGTTAAACGTCTCATCAAAGTCAATACAAGCTTTATGGGCATACCCCTTTGCTACAAGACGTGCTCGGTATCGCTCCACAGTGCCATCAAGATTAAATTGCTTCTTCAGCACCCATCGACAGTTGATGACTTTGGAACCTTTATGTTTTTCGACCAATTCCGATGTTTTGTTTTCATGCAGGGCAGACATTTCTTCTTTCACGGCATTAAGCCACGAGTCACTTTCACTTGAGGGAAGAGCTTCAGTATATGTAGAGGGATTTTCAGATTCTTTTACAGCAGCTACGTTTGCAAGAAGAAATTCTGCAGTCCCGTGTAGGCATGCTCCGTTGTCTGTCAGATTTTCTAAATTCTGGTTTTTCTTCTGACTGATTGGTGTCTTCACTCTAAATTTCGTCACACTTCTCAGATAAGTCTTCCTCCACCTCCACTATAACAGGATTGGTACAGAGACATTCAGTTTTAAAATACACATCACGAGACTTTATGATTTTATTTTGAGAAGGTAAATATATTTTATGGCCATTTCTTTTGTTGGCATATCCCACAAGATGATCAAGAACACTTTTGTTATCAAATTTCTCTCGAAAGATTTTCGGTATGTGAGCATAACATTCAGTTCCGAACACTCGCAAATGATGCAATTTAGAGTTTGGTTGACCACTGACCAGTCCAAAGCTCATGAGAAATCTTTATTTTCTTCTGGTGATATCCCAGAATGGTTTGGTAGATACACCACTGTTTCACATGCATTGGCCCATAGGGGGATCGAGGTAATCCACATGTAGAGAGCATAGAGCGAGCAAGTTCAACAATTGACTTATTTTCTCGTTCTCCTGTTCCATTTTGTTCAGGCGTGTATGGTACGCCTACATTCAGAGTTGTACCTCTTTCAGCAAGGATTTGTCGAACTTCACCACAGTCGAATTCCGCTCCTCCGTCACAACGTAATTCTTTCACAGTATGAGCATGATTGGTAGCTTCATTGAGAAACATACGCACAGTGGCGGATCCAAGGGGGAAGTCACGGGTGTCGTGCCCCCCCCCCCACCCCACCCCACCCTGAACTAAGAAAATTTCTAAAGAACATTTTAAAAATGAAATATATAATAAATTCTTTCAAATTTACCCTTTGATCAAAAATGAGAATTATTCTGGCTCTTTAAAGCTCTATTTAAATCCAAAGTAGGTCATTTTTAGCACATCCATGAAGTCATTTTTAAGCTCAGATACTACACTTGTAAGTGCACTTATTCAGAACAAACTTGATTGATTAGCATTTTACATTTTTCGATAAAGGTAAAGAACCTTTCGGGAAATCTTCGGAAATGTGTGGAGTTGTAAATTCAATTTCAGGCCACGACAGCCAATTGCTCCCTCATAACGATATTTCTGTAACTGTCAAGTCCTAAAAATTGTCTTAAAATGCTCAATTTCTGAATGATTCTTTGCTTTTAGGAGAAAATGGAAATTCTACAATTCCTTGGTATCTGAATAAAATGTGTAAATTTGAAATTTTACGAATATTAATGCAATTTTTTTGCACGAAATTGCAATTTTTTTGCATGAAAACGATTTCCCAAAAGTATCGGAATAGCCGTTTTGGATATAGGAACAGCCTTTGACATAAAAATTGCTTAGTAAGAGATATGCCCCCCCCCCCCAAAAAAAAGCAGCCATGACCCCCTCCCGCCTAATTGGACGGCTGCACTGTAAACTGAAATGTCTGAAGTTCAGACACATTAGCGTCTTAAACGGAGTGTTCAATTTTCAGACATTTTAAAGTGTCTTAATTTTTAAGACGCTTGTATGCATCTGAATTTAAGACATTTCAAACGTCTGAATCGCATCCATCTTTGACCACCTTTCATTTCTATGCAAAAGCAGCTTTTTTCTTTTTTTTCTTTCTTTTTCTTATAAGCATTATACACTTTAAAAAAAAATCTATCATAATATGGAAATTGTATTGCCAATCAAAACGCCAGTACAATTTACATCAATATTTCTGTATTTAAAAAAAAAATCAAGCTTTTATGGAAGGGCAAACTGCCATATTTAACAGACTGGGGATTGCCAAAGTCCATTACATTTTACAGGATTTATTAACTCACATTACAACAGAATATTAAACTTACCCGTGACAGGATTCGAACCCGGGACCTGCTGGCTTCCAGACTGTCGCTTTATCCACTCGGCCACGATTGCGTTACTTGGAAACTCAAATATTGTTACTTATTATGCTGCACAATCAAAACGGTATTGGTAGATATTTTTCCGATCCAGTTAACGTTTTACACATTTTCCCTCCTAGAATTTTGAATATTTGTTTAATTTCATGCGTTAAAGACCAGCAAAAAGATTTTTTTCTTCTAGCGAAAAAATTTTTTTAGAACACAAATATTATCATGGAAGACGGTAGTATTTCGAGTGACGCAGCCTTAAGCCTAAAATCGTATCGTATCGTATCGTATCGTTAAAATCGTATCGTATCGTATCATAGAATTCGTAGATGGTGGAACTCATATATACAGCTAACTCGACATCAAAGAAAATGCGAAAAGCCGCCTTTTAATAACTCAGCAGATATACGTCTTATTGTTCTGAATTTTCTAGAACAGTCTTATATCTGCAGTCTAATCGTATACTGAAATTTTTACATTTCTACGTGCAGTATATTTTGAGATCTAAATAGTCATTTTTAAAGTGAAAACGTTGGTATAATATCGAGGAAGTTCCTAATTTGAAAATCTCGAAAACGGTTCTAACGATTATTTTTAAATTGATACATAATATGAATGTGATTAAGGCGAGGTGAATAACACTTTTCTTTTTTCTGGGAAAACTCTCGTTCGTTAAATAATTCGATTTTTTTTTCTCTCGAAAATGACACGGGCGATTTTTTAAAAATCAAATAAATATGTTTCAGATGAACCAAATAACAATTTACTTGTTTCCAGCAAGACTCTTGTTCGTTTTATAATGCGCATGAAAAATCGGACTATATTTCTTCGCCATTCTATGGAAATTTCACCGAAAATGCATGACACTGTATTCATACACATGTTTTCTTTTTAACCACTTTTGGGGAGAAAAATTTTATCTTCCCACGGCTGAGTGGTTGAGGGCCATCGTCTACTGATCTTAACATAGGCAGTTCGATACTCGCTGGTGCGTGTGAAGTTTTTTTTTTTTAAGTCTGTTAGTTGACCATTATTCTCAGTTCCTTTGTAATTTTTTAATTGCTATTAAGTTAAATAAAATTACAATTATAATGACGCCAATTTGATGATGATTATTTCTTGGCAATTTTTCAACAATAAAAATATTACCATAAATTTTATAAATATATTTAATTTCAATCACTTTACAAAAAATATGCATTAATACAGTAAACTCTGTGTAAGGCGGAATCGATCGGGACCAAGAAAATTTTCCGCAATAGACAATATTCCGCCTTAGACAAATTTTACTCTATGTCTATGGATTCGTAGGGACTTGAAATTCTTTCCGAGTTAGACAGATTTCCGTCTTACACAGAGTCCGCCTTACAGAGAGTTTACTGTAATTATTATTTGAATATAAATCACACGATCAGAAACGTAAAAAAATAATTCATTTCAGCTCTTCTTTTTATAATATCATTTTTTATTATTATGACGGTCAATCAATATATAATCACTGACATCCATAATATTATTATTATTATAATTATTATTTTCCTTGCATAAAAACTATTGTGATGTAATAATTATTTTATAATAAATAATTTAGTTGAAATGTTTTATTTATAAATAACAATGAAGTTTTACATAATAAGCATATCAGAATTCTGGTGTCGCCATCTTTTGACGCAATTGCGTACCACATTACATTTTGTCTCTTATTCGGAAAAAAAAAGAAAAAACTAACGCTTTTCCCCGCTTTGAAAGAATCTCTTGTGACTAGAGGTCTATTTCGCAAATATTAAGAAAATTACTGCATACAAAAATATTAAAATGGGTAGTATTATAGAGAAATGTTTGATAAAAACGTTGAAGTAGACAGTTTTTAAATCGAAGAATTATTTTAAGAGATATTTAATGTTAAATCTGGATAAAATTGTCTCATTAAAAAAGTCTCATAGGAAAAAAAATATACATGGGAATTTAATCATTTTTATTCAATTTAATCATTCAATAGAAACTCGAAGTTTGCAGAGTGAATTTATTATTTTTAACTTGCCTAATTTTTTGACGGTTTATTTCAATTTTAAATTAAAATTTTCAGAATTTCCAGAGATATTTTTTACATATTTTAGAAAAGGTTATTTTAAATTGTTGCCAATTGTTAAAACAGCGCAAAGAATAATATATCCTTTAAATTAAAAATTTATTCACACGTGACTATTATAAACAGAAAAAAATCCTTTTAAATTAGAATTAAATGATAACGTGTTAAAAGCAGGAAAATATTAAACATTACGTCATAAAAATTGTTTTTACACATGCTTACTTAAAATGAAAGAAAATTATAAAATAATCAATTATTTTCAAATTAGAATTAAATGATTACGCATTAAAAGCAGGAAAACATTGAAAGTTACGTCATAAAAATTATATTTACACGTGAATATTAAAAGTAAAAGAAAATTTTTAAATAATAAATTCATTGATATGTGTTAAAAGTCGTAAATGGAGGAAATTACGTCATATTGGCCAAAGTGGCCAAATAATAATATTGCAAAACAGTTTAAATTAAAAAATATATTTATATGAGAGATTTATTTCAAATTTCGAGATGATATTTTTAACTATAGTTGCCAATTTTAAGGTAGCGCAAATAATAATATTATCTTTCTAATAATAAAAATATTTTCAGTTGAATGTTACAAAGAGAGAGGAAAGTTTGGTGAAAATTATGTCAGATTTAAAACGTTACATTTAAAATCTCTTATTTAAAATCATTTTCTTATAGCGTTGTTAAAAAATACCATAAAGCAAACACTCTGTTGACTTAGTTCCTTTTATATTTGGTAATTTTCAAATGTTTAACTAATCTTATTTAACCCTCTGTCTACCAGAAGGGTCCAATGGACCCGACATATACATTCAAAATATTTATTCAAACCAGAAATTTCTTCAAAACAAACTAAATTTATAAATCAGACAATAATAAGTTAAATAAACAAATTAAATAGTTTTAAGTAAAAATTCTGGTGTAGAATGTTTTTATAAAACTTGAGTAAAATTTTCGGTAGTTCTAGGGTTAATCAAGCACGGAAACAGCAACTAACATCAGCTGATTCGGTCTTGAAATCCCTCAGTGAAAGGGAAACCCGTTTACAGTAAGATCGCCATTGATTTTTTAATTATACAGAGCAGCCTCGATTATCCGAGCTAATTGGGACTGTTACTAAATCGGAATCGGAAATCTCGGTTTATAGAAACTGTGTGTAAAAACTCGCCGTGCTTGCAAATTTAACATCTCTTTTAAAAAAATATATAGAACGTTTTTTAAATAATAAAAATAAATATATGTAAAGTTCTGTTTCACAGCTTAACAAATTTAAAAAGAAAATCAACTGCCAGTAGTAAATTTTAAAATGCAAATTGAAAAATTTACGAAAGTTCACACAGCCACTGGAAACAAAGCATTGTTCGCTATTGACTTCTCAGGGTCCAGTGTTTCTTTGGAGTTGAGTGCTTTTGGGGGCAGAAGGTCTGTATAGCACGGACAGTGAGCTAAAGAGTGTGGTTATTTTTAAGGCTCATTCAAAAGGAAAAAAAAATCAGACTTTGTTATCGGCTCGGTTAACAGAAACCTCGATTAATCGAAGCTCGGTTAATCCAGGTTCTACTATAATTCAATCTTCCGTAATCTTTTTAAAGCAGATCAAATTAATGGACTTTAGCACAAAGTCACATAGCTGATAACTGCCATGCTTGTTGGCCACCTTTTTTTTCAAAAAGTTTGCTTCACCTTATTCAATTAATGAGATATCTCCGATAAAATAAGTCACATTTTCCCGTTCTAAAATACTGGTATCCAAAAATCGTAGCATGTAACTGACACTACAAGTACTCATGGAACTAGACTATTTTAAGTCTGATTTTTATTATAGACTATATAAAATTATTAAAAATATATATTATGATAGGGACTAGCGGGCTTCGTCCGCTATTTACGTTACGGATATAAAAATCATGTTTTTTTTTTTAGGGAAAAAGAAATAAAAACCTATTTGACGATAGGTTTATAAAGACACATTTTGTATTTGTTATATTTCCGGGGATGAGGAGGGGGGGCGGACTATTTTGATTAAATATCGCAATTAGTCCACATGGCAGATATAATTATGATAGACACTAGTGGGCTTCGCCCCTCTATAGTGCCTTATGGGTCCAGCTTCCATAACTCAGAAACCACCTTTCGGACATCAATGCAACAGATTCCAAACGTTATAATTAACTTAATAATCACCCTATATAGCATTAAAGTAAATTTATGAGTACTGCATACTATTTTTTTATCCTAATTTCTGAAGAGAAAAAATTATTTCGGTTCCATTCTTAGGTACTGGTCTGAAAAATTTTGAAAAAGGGGGGGAAGTAGGGGACATGAGACTGCTGTTTGTGAAACAACACAACGGGGTCTGGCTTATTCAACTTGGTTTTTGGTGACTTCAATTGGAAGGTGGTTTGTTTAAAAGAATGCGTTCCCTGCCCCATGAAAATTGGAACTATTGGTGCACCATCTATGTAAGGATTTAATAATTATAAATTAACATTTTGGATTTATTAATTTAAGGACAAAGTGTTTTTAAAGGAATATCAAATGAAACCCTCTGTGCGATCAGCGATTATACTTACCCACTTGTTTTTATATACAAACTGCTATAAGGAAAATTGTAATAAAATAGTAAAAATTAAATCTGCATTAAATTCCATAAGTATCTTTTTTTTAATAATTTTATCACTAACCACAAAAAAGTAATGATATCAATGCAAAAACCCTTGACGGGTAAAAAGTTTCTGACGCAGCAATTTATCTTATTTCTAAGAATTTTAAATATGGAACTTAAAAATACTGATATCAAATTTTGAGTGACGTTATGCTATTTCTTAAAAAATATATTTGTATTTATTTCATCATTTTATTTTTGTTTTATTTATAATCGCATGTGCAAAAGTTATGTTCAACATGAAAAGCTGCATAAAATTTTATTCGCTGTTGCTTTATCATTTACATCTCTCATAAATTCAAAATATGAGTTTTAAAAGATATGATATAAAATTTAAGTGACGCCTTGATGTGACTTTAAAAGGTTTGTTTTAAAATTCAATTTAAATTATTTTTGACTTGGTTAAAATATTTTTTTACATCTACACAATACTTTTAATTTTCCAATTCACTGTTAAATATATCACTTTCATTGAATCTATACTATGCATTGAAATGTATTTATTTCAATAAATTGATTTATCTTTTGTGTCACGCTATTCAAAATTGTGAGTAAGATGTAAATGGTTTCTTTGCGTCATTGCGTCCAAACTACATGAAATGTATGAAAAAGGATAGTTTGACGCAAAGAAACCATTTACATAAATCTTACTCACAATTTTGAATAGCGTGACACAAAAGATAAATCAATTTATTGAAATAAATACATTTCAATGCATAGTATAGATTCAATGAAAGTGATATATTTAACAGTGAATTGGAAAATTAAAAGTATTGTGTAGATGTAAAAAAATATTTTAACCAAGTCAAAAATAATTTAAATTGAATTTTAAAACAAACCTTTTAAAGTCACATCAAGGCGTCACTTAAATTTTATATCATATCTTTTAAAACTCATATTTTGAATTTATGAGAGATGTAAATGATAAAGCAACAGCGAATAAAATTTTATTCAGCTTTTCATGTTGAACATAACTTTTGCACATGCGATTATAAATAAAACAAAAATAAAATGATGAAATAAATACAAATATATTTTTTAAGAAATAGCATAACGTCACTCAAAATTTCATATCAGTATTTTTAAGTTCCATATTTAAAATTCTTAGAGCATAAGATAAATTGCTGCGTCAGAAACTTTTTACCCGTCAAGGGTTTTTGCATTGATTGTTTTATACAGAGGAAACTATATATTTGAAATATTAAGGATGTATTCTAATCTAAACTATTTATTTTCTGATTCATTTTTAAATTCATTTTTGCTCTCAATCGCATCAAACTGAGAAGTTTTCTTATTTAGAAACTACACAATGTGCCGTGCTTCTCGATTTTTTGATAAATGCACAAAATATTGTAAAAAATGCTGTCAAAGTTGGCGTTTTGAATCGAATTTTCCTAGGCGGGAGATCAGGGAATAAAAAAAATGGTTATTCTGAGAAAACAATTGTTTAAATATTAAATTCTAAATAATTGAGCGAAAAATGAAATCACAAGGCCTCTTATACATCTCTTCAAAAATAACCTCTGCAAGTTTCATGTTTTTACTTTTAAAAATGAGTCTGAAATTATCTCAGAAAATTTCAAGCTGTTGAGGGTGGAAAAATATTTTTTCGAATACACCCTTAAAATATTTAAAATGTTTTAAAAGTGTATATATTACATATGCACTGTAAAAATATCTAATTCGGGACCTGTACCGTTCAGCGGTTAAAAAAAAAAAAAAAAAAAAAAAAAAAAAAAAAAAAAAAAAAAAAAAAAAACACTTTTTCATTTAAAAAAAATGCATTTTTTATTGCCCAAAGACAGCGTATAATTTTAAAGGGAAGGTATTGATATAGAGCTCTGTTTTCTTTTTTTTTTCCTTCTGATGATTGAATATATGGCAAAATTTTTGAAATTGGACTGATTAATTCCTTCCTGTGCTGTATATTCTGAACCAAATTTCTCAGTTTTAGATATTGTGTATAATTTTTCTGCAAAAATATTGACATTCAGTTATAAAAATCCTTGTTTTACGCATATAACATACATCATTAGAAATCCAGAGTAAATTTTTTTGATTTTCAGAGTAATTTTTCACGGTGAAGTGCGATTACTCCTGAACTCAATCTTTAGCTAAAAGTTTAGTGTATAATATTTCAGAGCTATTGTAAATAATTCCAAAAAATTAAATAAGTACTTTGATTTTTTTAATTAAATAAATACTTTAAAAGTAGATGGCGCCACATCTATATCTTAAAGGTATACTAGTATGATTATTTTCAAATCCAAAGAGATTCTTATGAAACATGTTTGACGTTTGAGAAATATAGATATTTTAAGTCATTTTTGTTCTTAAACGCATGAAATTGTAGGTGATGTTATTTAGAAACTATGTGATCGAAATTAGTCTTCAGTTTTTGATGAATAACTTACATATCGAATTATAAGCGATTAACAAAAATTTGAAGTTTAAATATAAATAAATATATCATGTCTAATATTATGTCTATATGGGTTTGTCTTTGAAAGATTATATTTTACTTTTAAACGGAACCTTCTAAATACAGAAATATGCAAAAAAAAATGGATATTTTCCTGGAATTTACGAAAAGAAAAAATTACATTAAAATACGTAAATTTGCGTCTCGACTGGCAGTGGAATTTCTATATTTTAAATGGATATTTTTTCACAGTGTTACAAGGTCGAAACTAAGGGGGCGCCAAATGAAGATTTTGTTTGTCGAATTTTTTTCGATTCCATTTTCAAGATTTTAACGAATCAATATTTGACAAAGCAGATTACGTAGTTCAGTATTACATATTTTATGATTACATATTCTGAATTTTAAAATAAGTAGGCTATTAGAAAATTGGTAAAATTCTCTTTGTAAGTATACTTTGCGGAGGAGAGGGGGGGAGGGGCTAAATCCATGTTTGCCCCGGGTGCAAAAAAGGCTAGTTTCAGTCCTGACAGTGTATAAAGCTTACAAAAAAAGTGAAAAATGGCTGCCTATGCCTATTGACGAACATGCAGGTTGATCAAAGATGGATGCGATTCAGACGTTTGAAATGCCTTAAATTCAGACACATACACGTGTCTTAAAGATTTAGACACTTTAAAATGTCTGAAAATTGAACACTCCATTTTAAGTCACTTATGTGTCTAAATTTCAGACGTTTCGTTTACAGTATTTATACTATGATCATAGTAAGACACTTAAATGTCTTAATTTTAGACGCCTGTGATGTCTGAAATTTCATATTCAGACACTTAAGTGTCTGAATTACTTTTTCAGTCACACATGTGTTTGAATTTAAGAAGCCTTTATTTGCAGTGTGAAACCGCACTTGCATACGCAAGCAGGAACGCACTTCACTTTTCTTTTTCACAAAGAAAATTCTACGATATTTCTATAGTCATCCTTGAAAGACACAAAATATCGTGCATCACTAAAGGGTCCCACAGACATGAGTACATTTACATCAGTATTAACCCATTTATGCCTAGCGTCCCATTTTTGGGACATTTTAAATTTTAATGCATTTGTATAATTTTCTTCTTCTTTATAACATGAAAATTACATGAAATCATTATTTATAAATGTCTTTATCTATAACCGAGAGATGACAGCACAAAGTGGATATTTATTTGCTTAAATTAAGTCTTTTTCGGTGTTTATAGATTTTTAATTTTTCAAGAGGGCGAAATGTTAAAAGGAAGTTTATTTGTATTTTTTCTATCATGGACCCAAAATCGCAAGTTATAATCTTAGCTTGTGGACTTTTTTGAAATATGTATTTTTTTAAATTGCGAAATTAAATGTTCAAGCCTATTTTTTATGCATTTTTGTAATGTAAAAAATATAGGGTTCTAGGCACAAATGGGCACATATTTTTGTTAGAAATTTAGGAGACAGTTATTTATGCAATCTCCTTTCGAAGATATTTATGAAATAAATTGTTATTAAGTCTGCAATACGATTATTCTTATTTTATTATTAATAATAGTTATAATTTTATTAGTCTCTGCAAAGAAATAATTTTTTTCTAGATCATTAAAATACTAATTATAGTACATAATATACAATTAAAAATTTTTTAAATATAAATATAGGCAAAATATATAATTATGTATATTATTCTACTAGAAATACTCATATTTAGTTCTTTTACATTTTATCAAATAAATACAAAAAAAAAAAAAAAGCTTAATTTTTTTTTAGTATTTTTCCAGTTCATTTTGCAACAGTTTAAAGTGGTTTTACCAAAAAATTTGAGAAAACAAAAATTCAGGCACAAATGGGTTAATGATTTCAGCAGCTGATGTGGCTCTATAAGGGTCATGATTTGAAAGGTTTTCTGTGTGCTTTGCCAAGAGCACATCCATCGCAGAACTAATTTCTTACTGCACGACTCACACAAATGTTCATGTCATTTAACAATTTTCGACCATGTCGTTTATTCTTATGACAAAGGCGCTCACGCCACAAATGCAACATTTCAGATTCTGTAGCAATACGAATTTCAGCCGAACATGTTGGAATAACGACTCTCATGAACAAAACATATGTACCATCTGTCCATGATCCAACAGCAACACTTTCATTACCACGATAAAATTCAACATACTTGTCAGTCGTCTTTAGTTGAACACCATCCTTGGCAGCTTGTTGAACAGAAAAGAGGAGTCTTCGCACATCAGAAACATACCATTCGTTTTTCAAATGAGCATCATACCACTTACCATGGATACAAATTTCAATCTTTATTTTACCAGGTCCATATGCATTGGTCTGATTTTTGTCAGCAAGTAAAATTTCAATAGAAATAGGAAAATGTTTATATGTTGCAAAATACTGCTTATTTGCAGTCATGTGGTGAGAAGAACCTGAGTCACAAATCCAAATATCTGGCTGAGTAAAACTTTCACTAGCAATAAATGCACCTTTATTATTTTTTTATGGCTAATATTTATCGTTGAATTTTTCTTTGGATGGTCTTTTACAAATGTGCACTAGATCCATATTTAAAGCAATGCTTTTGCTTACAAGGTCTAATATTACCTCCAGGAATAGTTTCAGAAATATTCTGAATATTTCTCACAGCTTTTTGTCTCGAAATAGGGAAACGAGCTGTGACGCGCTGCTCAATCGTGCATAGTTTGTCAAGTAAAATTTTTGTTCTACGTTTTTCTGAGTCTAATGGCTCCCAAACATTGTTGAGCTCTTTGTACTCTAGACCCACTGTCAGAAGGATTTTTCCATGTAATAATTCTAGTGGAATGGAACTTGAGCCAATACGCATAAGTTCATCGTTCATTTCTGCATAAATCCATTCAACTTTAGCAGCATGTGTTGCAACATTGTCATTTGGATCTTTACAAAATTGGAAAAATTGGGTCATTTGGTCATAAGTAAATTAAGTCCTTGAATGGTGTTTTGTTCAAAAACACTTATTAGTTTGTCCCAAATGTCTTTTGCGTTGGTGTAAGTCATTACTAAACCAACAACAAATGTACTCAACGTACTTGCAATGTCTGCAGCTGCTTTAGCGTTATTACCTCGTCATTCAATCAACTTTTTATTGGAACCGGCATCGTCAGTTATAACCAGATAGATACGATTTTCTCCAATTATCGAAGTCAGTTCATACTGTTCAAAGTGCCTTTTCATTTGACACTTCCACTTGCTCCAATTTTCAGCACCATCCAGTTTATCAATTTGCACATTTAGTTTAGCCATGTTAGCGTCAAGCAATTAGACCTAAGTCACTAAAGCTCGTTAGCTTTTCAAAAATACAGATTTGTTTTATGCAAATTTAAAACATGCTAAACCCATAACTTGTTATAGCTACCAAACAGATTCTTATTGGGTTGAAAAAAAAAGCTGATTATTACATCCAAAGTAATTCAAAGAGCTGTAAGCAGAGCCAACTTGTAATAACGTTTCAACCGCAAGCTACATAATATACTACAACTGTAAAAAGGTAAAGTTGAGTTGTCGCTTGTTTGCTATAAGGGTTGAGTTGCAACTCACCACAACATGGCATACTATGTGCTATATGATAAATCCATAGATCATATACAGGGTTGTACAAAAAATCAGCTATTAATCCGACTATAGATTGTAATTGCTGAGTTTGTGTTTTAAAATGTTTTATGCATTTTACAAATTGTTCATTTAGACTTTTAAATAATTCTTCAACTACTTCCCAGCAGTGAAATTACGCTTGAAATTATTGAATATTAAAGACGTGAATTATCACTTTGCTAACTAAGCGTAAACCAACAGAGTGAAAAATGTCCAAGCCGGAAATCGAACCCGGATCACTGGAATAGTGCTCCAGTGCTCTACCATTAAGCCACGAGGACGATGCCCAGCTTGATATCTCTCACTCACATAAGTCGGAAAAGTCTTCATGAGCACACAATCTTGCGGCGTAACATGAGACGCAAATGAACCCAGCATCGGTGAATATAATTTTAAATAGTCTTACCGACTTATGAGAGTGAGAGATGCCAAGCTGGGCATCGTCCTCGTGGCTAAATGATAGAGCATTGGAGAGTTATTCCAGGTGTCTGGGTTCGAATCCCGGCTTGGACATGTTTCACTCTGTTGGTTTAGACTTAGCAAAGTGATAATTCACGTCTTTAATGTTCATTTAGACATCATTTTTACCTTATTAAGCTGTGATGTTTTATTATAGTATTCTGAATCTGTTGGAAAGTATTTCGTAATCTATGCTTGACGCATGATTTATGATGTTACGTTCTTGTTTCAACTTGTTACGTTCTTGTCCCTAAATCGCGTGTCTCTTATTACTTTCTGCAGATTATTCTATATCTAAAAATAATAATAACTTTTTTATTACATGGGTAATAATAATTCAAAGGTAAATACTACTTTTTAGCCTGCCTGTTTTTTAGTATTGCCATATTTGCTTATTTTATATTTTTTCTAGTCTCTAGTTACCCACCTTCCTTTACTAAATACAGGTTGTTGTTTTTTTTTGCATTATTTTGAACCAGGGCCGAAACTAGCCTTTTTTGCACCCGGGGCAAACATGAATTTTGGCGCCCCCCTCTTCCTCCGAAACGTGTATTTACAAAGAGACGTTTACTACTTTTCTAATAGCCGATAATCATAAAATATGTAATACTGAACTACGTAATCTGCTTTGTCAAATATTGATTCCTTAATATCTTGAAAACGGAATCGAAAGAAATTCCGCTTTATACAGGATCCTTATGCCACATCTTCTTTAGATTCTTCTATACTTTGGCATACGCCCGAAAGGATGATTTTGCCGTGCTAACATAGATGTGAGAAAAATCGACGCCCCTTCGTTCTGGCTCCCGGGGCGCATGCCCCCTCTACCCCCCCCCTTAGTTTCGGCCCTGTTTTGAAGAATAGGTTTAAGACATTTTAACAGCATGTAAAATAGCTGTATGCACTTTTTATGGCTCGCAAACCGCAAAAATAGCAATAAAATAGCACTTACACTAAATAATCAAAACTCAAATTCAAATCAAGCTATTTTTACTCCGTAAATTTCACTGTAGAAATTGCAACCTTTTTTTTCAAAGAATTTGATCTCATAACAACAACTATGTTATGTTTGATAATTTAACACGATGCTGTTATAATGCTTTAATGTTTAATGCATTATTTACGCACAAGTGGAACAATAATTTATGTATTTCATTATTTGTTGCTTCATTTGAAACTTTGTAAAAGACAAAATATAACGCACATGCATATTTTTTCATACATGCATACTTTTTTAAAAAATGTGTTTTTGTAACATTAATTGTTAATTAGGATGAGCGAAGCGAATCCTCTACTAGTCTACTCAAATTACATTTTGTCGTACATTTTACAAAAAAACTATTCAGTATTGTGACTTGAAATTAAACATAAAAATAAATTATGACCAGTAGATTTGCACAATATTTTTTTTTTTTTTTTAGAAAATAACCTTTAAAAATGTATTATTTTATTTTATTTATTTTACATGTTTTTCCATTACGGACGCTTTTTTGCAAATAAAAAATGAAACAAATATATTTTCAGAAGAAAAATAAATCATGGGATTAGTCATAGATAGAATCATTGATAATTATTATGCAATTATTAAAAAATTATAAATATAAACTTATTATTTCTCCGTCACATAATAGTGGAAAAAAGTAAACCACATGGTCGAAAACCCCTTACAATATAAATTTTCGCTTCTGATCTTACGCTATCAAGTTATCAATAGATATTCAAAATCGGCAACTGTCAGACCCATGCTTAATATTAAAGTTAAAATATCTTTCCTGCTATTTCATGCATGCTAAATATCGTAAGTAAACGATATATTTATGGATTTGCAGATGCGTATTGTTACTCTCCTTAACAATTTATTGTTGCATCACTATTTTAACAACTTTAATCACAATATCTTACACATTCATTATTGACGCAGTCTCTAAACATACACTAACTCATATTTCGCGTAATTAAGACATAGAGCAATGCAAATTTGGATTCTGTAGAAATGCAGCATGACAAAGTAATTGGAATAAGGAAATAACGCAAGTAAATGCTTCGTTTTGAGACTACAGTAAATATGTATATACGACTGCTCTCGAAAATTTCACCTTAATATCACTGTAGAAATCATAAACAAGAAGTCTTATTGCAAACAAATTTATTCTGTGACTTTGCTTAGCACTAAACGTTGGTTAATAGTAAAAAATTTCCGAGTTCGAATCTGTTTTATGGATTTGATTTTCATAGCGGTTAGAAATTCACGTTGAGCTGTAAGTTCTGATATACTGATCTCTTTTGAGCAAAAAATGGCCTTTCATAGTTAAACTGAATATATACTAGTTGGAAATTGTAAGAATGAGCTATACACTGTAAAAAATATCGATGTAACTTTACACCAAAAATGGTATAAGAAAACACCACCAGTAAATTGGTGTAATAAAATACGTATAATTAACTGGTGTAAAGAAACACCGCTTTTGGTGGCAACTTAGTTGCCACCATTTCTGGTGTAAAGTTACACCACCTCTGATTTCATGTACTTTATAAATTTCTCAGGTTTTTGAGGAAAAAATATCTTAAGAAAAACTTTTCTCATTGTAAATAAAATATCAATTTTTAAATGTCACTCTTAAAGGAAAAAAAAAAAAAAAAACATTTAATACAAAAGCAAATAAAATAATGAACAAAACTGTCCGTATTATCCCATCCCTTTTATTTATCTCTTTATCATGTGTATTTAGTATTTCAATTATATTCACTAATACAGACATATAGCTAGGATTCATAAAAGGGTTATTATGATTAATTAGCGATTGAAATAAATCAAAATTACTGTATTTTCTTTTTAGCTTTTGGAGAGGTTTTAATACTTCTCCCCCTCCCTTTAGTGCACCACTTTAGCAAAGCTTTAGATTTAACTTTTAAAGTTCAAAACAAATAAAATTTAAGAGAAAATGGAGTTGAATGTAACAGCGCTATATGTTGCAAATTGATTTCCCACCGATTATCCATATACTTCAAATTTTAAACCCATCCCATTGCAATGTGTTCAAGCGAAAATTTTCTTCTTTAGGATAAAGTAGAAGAGATTTTACATTCAAATACTAAAATTTACAGTAATGCTGAGACACTATTACTCGGAAAACCTGATTTACGGGAGGAAAGCGAAACATGAAAAGTGTTCCTGAGCTCTCTTTATCTTATATATGTAATCACGTATGTATGCTTCTAATACAAACACTTTATTAAAAACACTATTAAGTCCAGTCTCTTAAATCTATGAAGAATAATTACTTTACTTACCTTATGATTTCCAAGAGAAAGTCGCATTCGAAACTGTAAAATTTCTTATCTAAAATGGCTGCTGTCGTCTGCTGACAAACAGAATAAGACTGCTAAAAAGCGCGAAAATTTTGAACAACTCTGGATCGCAAGTGTAGAATTACTCCAACTTTGGTGTTTTGTCTTTGATACTTTGTTTGAAAGGTTAACGATAAACCATTCTCAGAGTATGTTAGCACTTATTTCGGTGTTTAAACCGAAAGTAGTGAATATTTGACCCTCATTTGACATTTTATAAACTCAAATTCAGCGTAGTAATACTCCCCCCCCCTTTTTTTCTACAGTGTAGGAGTGACTTGTAGATAGGTATGGGAAAAATAAAAATATTCTCTACACAATGAAAACATGGTTTTTTCAACAAACTCGAGATCTGATAAAGGAAAATTGATCTAACACCTTTCGCTACACATAATAAGTAAATAAAACAACGTTTTGATTGCCAAAGGATTTACCAAGTATTGCATAGCGGATGCGGTAACATCCAGTACTGATGACAGTGTGTTTGAATGCTACGGAATCAGGTATGCAATACTTTGTAAATTTTTTGGTGCTCAAACTTTATTTGCTTATAAAGTCAAGGTCTCTGATTTGTAAATTGATTAATAATCTAAATATACACACTTTTGACAAATACTGTCATTTCATTTCTTTCTTAATATTCTTTCCTCTTAGCCTGTTTAGTTTTTATCTCATTAGTCTTCATTAATCGAGTAATAATAATAAGATGGAAGTGTAAAAAACAGCAAGAGTTTTAAATGGCAAAAATCTATATAGCAAGTGAAGCATCTCTTGGCTGGCCCATTAATTATTCTGATGAGGCAATCCATCACCAGTTGCGGGTTTATTGTAGTGTTAATTTCTTTTTAATCATAGGCTCTTTAATGGTCCATCCGGAGAAGCATTCTTTAATGCAGGGGTCCATTAATTCTTCTCAGTATTCCATTCTGTGTTTATGTGACTTCGTCGTAACGACATTCTAATGTGTCATCTTGCTCAATGAGCGACCGTGTTGCTCCAATTAAAGTCATTATACGACGTCACCAAATGAGCTCGTGCCTTTGATATCACCGACTCGTGCTTCTCCTCATTGATGATGCCTCGAGGGGAAGTACTAATAGTGCGTCTATAAGACAGTGTGCAGGCAATCAAAAGAAACGCGTGATGGAATCTCTATTTCACTCTCTTTAAATGCTATTTTAGGTAAATTAATACCATCACGAAAACATTTTGATGAATTACCATAGGAAGTTTTATGTACACAAATAAAACCACGTAAAATAGCCGTTGATTGATTAGGGAAAAGAAAATGAATCTTCTACTTTTTTAACATATTTTATTGAGTTTAATGAAAGCGTAAATAACATAACTAATTTCTGATCTGGTTATAAAATTAAACGATTTCCTTAAGAGTTCCTTAAATATTAAATTTCAAAAATTAAAATTTCTTAAAGAATGTTTAAAGAATTTTTTTTAACATTTTAATTACTTTTTTTTCAGTTTTATGTAGCTTACGCAAATTTTATGTGGGAATTCTAAATTTACAATTTCAAATGAAATTTTAATTCATCAATTATGAAAAGCGTTCCAACCTTTCATTACATTTTGTATGTATGATGCATGAAAATAAATAATGTAAAATTCCCTATATGCCATGCATTTGTCCCATGTGAGCATTATCCCGCAGTTGTAGCAATAACCTCTAGTTGTATTAAATGGCACCAATATTAGTCTAGTCTACTTGATGGCATTCGTTGCTGCCAATTTACCATTTTTTAAATTCGAAATATCTACCAGAATTTTCAAATGATAAACTTGACTTTATTTAAGACAGGCATTCTTGGATTAAATTAAGCTCAAATACTATAATAAAACCTTCCAAATACGACAGCGGGTGGAACCAAGTTTTTTCTTTCTTAAATAAAACTAGCGGGCATGACCGAGCTAAGCTCGGTCAAAATTAGCCTTGTGTTCAATCCGATATTTCATTCTCACTGTATAGTTCTTGATGATTAGATAAAATTGGCATGATCCTAAGCCATAGGGACCCACTAACCGAAATTTTTCGAACACACGACCTAACCAATGCTCTTCTCGAACCTGAAAACGATAGAATACAAAATTTAGTCAAAATCGCTAAAGTCATTTTATAGATAAAATTAGCTTGACCCACGGTAATCCAAAAAGGACCTACTAAACTAAATTTATCAAACATCTGACTTATCCCAATGATCTTCTCGTGCTAGGAAACGGTGTAATAAGAAATTTTGTCAAAATCGTTTGAACCTTTTTCTAGATAAAATTAGCTAAACCTTGACCCATAGTGAAACAAAATGACTGGTTAATCGAATTTTCTTGAGCATGTTACCTAGACCAATGGTCTTCTCGAACCCGAAAACGACAGAAAACAAAATTTAATCAAAATCATTAAAGCTGTTTTCTATATAAAATTAACTTGACCCACAGTGACCCAAAAATGACCCGTTAATCGAATTTTTTCGAACATGTGACTTAACTCAATGATCTTCTCGTGCCCGGAAATAGTATAATACAAAATTTTGTCAAAATCGTTTGAGCCTTTTTATTTTACGATATAGCTTGACCCACAGTGACCCAAAAATGACCCACTAATCAAATTTTCCCGAACATATGACTTAGCTCAATGGTATTATCATGCTCAGAAACGATATAATACAAAATTTAGCGTTAATGTTCTGAACCGTTATTTTAGATACACTTAGCTTGACCCACAGTGACCCCAAAATGACCCACTAATTTAATTTTCTCGAACACGTGACTTAGCCCAATGGTCTTCTCATTTCCAGAAACTGTATAATACAAAATTTTGACAAAATCGCTTGAGCCTCTTTTTAGATAAAAATAGATTGGCCCACAGTAACACAAAAATGACCCACTAATCGATTTTTCTCGAACTTGTGACTTGTCATCTTATACATAGAAACGGTATATTACAGAATTTTGTCGAAATGTTTTAGTACTTTTTTTTATTCAATTAGCTTGACCCTGACCCATTGTAACCCAAAATGACACACTAATCGAATTTTCTTGAACATGCGATAAAGCCCAATGGTATTCTCGTGCCCGAAAACGATAGAATATAAGATTTTGTCAAAATCGTTAGAGCCGTTTTCTAGATAAACTTTGCTTGACTCACAGTGACCCAAAAATGACCCACTAATCGAATTTTCTCTAATATGTGACTTATCCCATTGGTCTTTTGTAATGGAAAACGACAAAATACAAAATTTAGTCAAAATCGTTACAGCCGTTTTTTAGATAAAATTGGCTTGGCCCATAGTGACCCAAAAATGACCCACTAATCAAAATTTCTCGAACATGTGACCTAGCCCAATAGTTTTCTCGTACCGAAAAACGGTTGGACATAAAATTTAGTCAAAATCGATTGAGCCGTTTTTTAGATATAATTAGTTTGACCTTGACCCATTATGATCCAAAATGACCCACTAATCGAATTTTCACGAACACGTGACCTAGCCAAATGGTATTCACGTTCGCGAAAATGATAAAATACAAAATTTCGTCAAAATCGTTAGAGCCGTTTTCTAGATAAACTTTCCTTGACCCACAGTGACCCAAAAATGACCCACTAATCGAATTTTCTCTAATATGTGACTTATCCCATTGGTCTTCTCGTAATTGAAAACGACAAAATACAAAATTTAGTCAAAATCGTTAGAGCCGTTTTTAGATAAAATTAGCTTGACCCATAGTGACCCAAAAATGACCCACTAATCGAAATTTCACAAATATGTGACGTAGCCCAATAATTTTCTCGTTCCGAAAAATGGGTGGATATAAAATTTAGTCAAAACCGATTGAACCGTTTTTTAGATATAATTAGCTTGACCTTGACCCATTATGACCCAAAATGACCCCCTAATCGAATTTTCTCGAACACGTGACCTAGCCCAATGGTCTTATCGTGCCCGAAAATGGTAAAATACAAAATTTCGTCAAAATCGTTAGAGCCGTTTTCAAGTTAAAATTTACACACACACACACACATACCAGGGCTTAATTTGCCCACCGGAGCCCGGCTCCGGTACTTCTCTGTTTTTAGTAAATATTTGAATATTAGTCGAAATTCACCGGAGCTCATAAATACAGGGCTCCGGAGCCCAGTGCAATAGTGCTTCCGAAAAACGGAAGCCTAAATTACTTTTTCCTTTCCTTCCCATCTAAAAGATTTTACGAAGTTACTTTCATTTGTAAGTAGATATAATTGCCATGTATTGTTATTCTGAAAGAAAGCAATCGAGCAGTGATTCCCCCTTTTCTATAAAAGCATAGATTCCTTCCGATAACAGTGTCAAATTTTTAATTTAATCTGATTTTCAGGGGCTCACCACAAAAGATTGTTATGCGGAAGGAATCGATTACAGTTTAAGATATGCACCTTTTATAGGAAATTGTGAACATTGTTCCATTCTTCGGCATATAAATATTAATTTCTGTAAATTTCCTTCAATTTTTCTTAAAAATGCGTAGCTGAGAACAATTCCTTTTTTGTGTATTAACACTATTTCCTAATCGTAATCCTTATCATATTTAATCGCAGAATTCTGCAATTATTTAACTTTAAAATTAGGCAAAGATTTCTATTCAGAAGGAAGGAGTGATAACTAAAAAGTGGAATAATTGACAACTAAGTATCCGCTGATAGGATATATTTAAAATCTTTATTTTGCTAAAGAAAGAAAAATGCTTTAAATTTTGAAGATAATGTACGAAATATAAATATGCAGATAGGAGTGACCAGGAGGGGGGGGGGGGTGGATGATACGGTTGTTGTACGGGTATCGCAGAATATTAGGGCTTCGGTACTTTTTTTGTTAGAAATTAAGCCCTGCATACACACACAATTTTTGTTCGCATTATAGTATAAGATATTTAAGAGAAACATAAAAGATGTCAAATAAGAACTTCTGGTTAAATAACATTAAGAGGTTTCTCTTTATTACGTGGTTGAAAAACTAAATAAACTTGTAATACATACAAACATTTCATACGTATTATAATCTTAATTCGACGAAGTGATGTAAGATCATAGAGGATTTAAAAAAAAAAAAAGACTATAATAATTTAAAAGTTTATACTTTAATTAATTTAATAATTTACAGTAATTTAAAAGTATTTTGTGTTATTTAAATTGTATTATTTAAAACGAAACGTAATTTTGGATATAAGCACTTCAAGGAATGCATAGAAAAGTGAGTAGTACTTACATTTGTTTATTGCGTATTGTATTGTATTATTTACATTTGTAAAAGAATGTGTCTTGTGAATTTCGCTTAATATTCTTTTCAAAATGCATAAACGTTTACTACCTAAATTTAACCTTATATATATCAAATAAATTTAATTTTCTTTTTGGCTCTAGGCAATATCTAAAACCACCACTGATATTTTTAATATCATCAATTTCTCGTTTTTCATCTTGTTTATCATCATTTTCGTCTAAAGAAACGATTATTTTAGATTATTAGGTTAAATAACCTAGTTCATGATTTGTTTAATAAGGTGTTCTTAAATAATTTCTAATTATTGGATTTTTTTTAATGAAATTTGTACTTCTCCTTAAATTTTGTATCTTATTTGGGATGTTGAATGTATCAGCACTCTATTTGAAAGTTCGGGAACTTAAGAAATTATGTAGGATAACAGTTGCATACACGGAATTTTTCATTAAAGTAGGTTTTACTGAATTTGGAAATTATGGTATATATTTTGAATGGAAAACTCACTGGTGACTCTATTATGCTAAAAATTGTATACAGACCTTTTAAAAAAGTTATCAATACCTAATAATTCTGTGGGCAAATAAGCGTAAAAGATTGATGTGATATATACATATTAATTGATTACGAATAATATCTACTAATTATTGCTATGCATAAATTATGTTTATGGTGTTCTTCACATATTAGAAGTTGAATCAAATTTCATTTTTTAAACACTAGCATCCACATTTGGCACTTTATTCCAGTTCCTTGAATCAAATCAATCTGGAAAAATCCATTGTTTATGCATGTTTTCTTAAATCTATATAATGTTTGAGCTAATGTTAAAATTCACGCGACAATCTTTAATTTATATCCTGCCCAAAATCACGGCATTGCAATTTTTTTTTTTTATGTGATATCATGAATGGACACAAGAATAATCTAGACATTCTCTTTTATTCATAATAGTAATTATGAAAATTATTAATAAATTCATATTCAAAAACATTGTGCGTTTTAGCCTACACGAATTTTGCATAAAAAGAATAAGCTAGTCCAAAAAGAATTTACAGCTCATTCCTATGACTAATTTTCAGTTTGTAGATAAATATTACTTTTCATCGGTTTAAAGGTGCAGTATCCTGTTGTCGTTAGTATGCAGTATCCATAAAAAAGAAAACTTTAGAAACTAACTAGGAAATTTAAATAAAATGTTTCTTTTTTTTTGTATATTTATTTTACATATATATTTTCTATAAAATATTTTTGGTAAATAACTGAAAGATCTTGGTACATTTCCCTGTAAGATCTTATTTTAATTTTTTTTTTCACTAAATTTACGGATAAACTCCTAAGAAAATGTCTTTTATAATTCTTCGAAGATTTAAGGAAAAGCGCATAATCGATATACTTTTCTGGGTTGATTTCATTAGAGGAACTCAAATAAAGTGTCAAAGTAGGTGTTACAATTTGAAAAATCAAAATTTGTACAACTTTTAATATATTTTTTGAATAGCTCTTAACCACTTCAACGTTTCCCCTGAGAAGAGTCGGGGGTAAAAGCACTGTTTCCAAGTTCCTCCTGCCAGTAAAATGGTTAATAGCAGACAGACAACAATATTCAGTCTTGCCTTCAAGAATTTTTTTGCTGACGATCAGAAATTTCACAAAACTGGATTATGAAATTGTTTGGAAATGACGTCTCATTGTTGAACTGCAGATTAACATTTCCTTTCTTCGTGTATATATATATATATATATAATGTTAATTTAATTTCACGGTAAAAGCTTTTTCTACAATTCCGACATAAATATTTGAAGAAATATTACGACGATTTTGAAGCAGTGTGCATTAAAATTAGCCATCCTAACTTTTAATCACCTCGAGTCTCTAATTTCAAACACACAGTTCTTCTTGATTTTTATAAATATGCGCATGCTCTGCTCATGTTCTTGAAATGTAATGTCAATGTATACAAAATATTAGTTCATTCTGGTTCTCTTATTGTAATAATCATACATTATTCCAAAATGCTAAGGCGATCTCAGGGCATACTGAATATTGTTTCCATAACGAATAAACGTCAATTTTAAACGTCCGAATGAATCGTTTTCTGCTTATACCTGACAAATGTGATAATTATGCGTTGTATGATCAGAAAAATATTCATTCGTCAAAGTGAATCAGTATCAATGAGATTCGTTTCGCTTTGGAGAATTTACGTACTTCCGACAATCATGTTTCACCTCCGAAAAATACAGCAACCTCTTAAGGGTGTTCTCAAATCCAGAAGGGCAAATTTCTGACATAAGTTTTAATTTCTTTTTGTTCGGAAATGCATGAAACTACCAGATGTTGTTGTTCAGAAACTATGTAATCGAGCTATTTTTTCCGTTTTTTTGCAAACGCAGTAGATCTTTCAGAAAATAGTATTAAAGTTGACGTTTTGAACCGAAGTTCCAGAAGAAAACAGAAAAACCAGTCCGTGAAGGGCGAAAATCGTCTTTGTCACGTGATCAAAAATGCTTATAACTCAATAGGTAATTGATGGATCAAAAAATGAAAAAAAACAGTTCGATTCCAAATCGCTTCCATGCCCAGGCTTTCCAATTTTATATCCTTCCGTTAAAAAATGAATTTGTAAATGTGTCAAAACGTTTTGTGGTTACTGAGCAGAGCAGTTAAGAACAACCTTAAGGGTGTTCTCAACAAAATATTTTTCCACCCTCAACAGCTCGACACATTTTCAGACTCATTTTTAAAAGTAAAAACATGAAACTTGCTGACGTGATTTTTGAAGAGCGATTTTTAAGCGGCCGTGTGTTTTCATTTTTCATTCAATTAATTAGAACTTGATTTATAAACAATTATTTTCTCAGTAAGACCATTACTTTCATTCCCAGCTCTCTCGCTTCGGGAAATTCGATTCAAAACACCAACTTTGACAGCGTTTTTTGAAATGTAATCTGCCTTTATCAGAAATCACCAAGCACGGCATATTATATAGTTTCTGAATAAGAGAATCTGCAAATTGGATGCGTTTCAGATTAAAAATGAGTTTAAAACTGAATCAGAATATAAGCAGTATGCATTTGACTACAACCTTAAGAATACATATGAGTAGTGGGGAAAAGACAGTTCGATTGGGACGGTGGATTGTGGATTGTGGTGGAAGTGGAAATCGTACTATAGTACGAGAGGGTTTCAGAAGAGTGTTAGGAAAGGAGATAAGATAGGATAATCTGATAAAATAATCTGATAGTGCGATAAGAGTAAAGTGTGGAAAGATCATGCTATAGTAGGGTGGTATTAGTTTAGGAAGAAAATTACAGAAAGTGTCTTCTAGCAGCCCGCTTCTTTCTTCTCAGCTATCCAACCTGAAAAAATAAAAAATAAAAAAACGCATGTTTTTGACACTAACTATGGGTCCCCCGGCATATATTTAAAAAAGTAACTTATGCCGTATTATCTGCTCAAAGGCAGGGGTATCATGAACGCAACTTCCCTCGCTGTAGCCCACATTGTGTAAAAAAAAAAAAAAAAAAAATCTGCATTTTCAATTAGTCATCAGATAAATTCTTCATATAAATATATCAATCATATAAAATTAATTTTAAAAAAACTTTCTTTCTTAATCATCTTGCAGCCTGTGCTTGGGTATATCCTTGTGACCGTATGCTAAACTTGAAATTCCGTCCGACAACAAAAATCATTTGATTTTTGTTGATTCTCAGTTTATCAGATTGCAGATCATGACGTAATTGATAAGATATCACACGTGCTTCCATCATGCCTTCTGGAATGTTCAATGTACAATCAGACTATGTTATCAAGCCACGAAGTCTAACTGATATGAGTTGTTAACACGACGTCAGCCATTTACTATTTAGTTCTTGAATATGTAGGTTGGATATTTTCTTCAGTCTTATTTTGTGAAATCTTAAGTGCCAGGATATCACGTGTTTTCAAAGAAAAATCCTATTAAAAACTTTCTCACTATTGTGAACAAAGATTGATTTTCATAGTATTAAAGTATAATCATTGATAATATTTTATTGATTACTTAACCGTTATTAATATTATTATTAATATTATTATTATTAAATATAAAAGCGGAAGCTTTTATTGCATCATTCATAGAATTCAAGTTTGAATATTAACCAAGTTTTATATACTTATAAAAACTATTTATACTAGAATATATACTAGTATACTAGTATAAACATAGTATAAATTATATAAGTATATAAAACTTGGTATTTAATTGGACAACATTACTTAGATAAAATTTGAAATATTATATATATTTTTCTTTTTAGTATAATATTATATGAATACTTTGTAAATATTTACTTAATTGAATACAATTTCTTAGACAAAATTTGAAATATGAAATTTATTTTTAGTATAATATTAGTTTAATACTTAGTAACTATTTACTTATTTGAACACAATAACTTAGACTAAATTTGAAATATTATTTATTTTTTTCTTTTTTAGTACAGTATTAGTTGAATACTTATACAATATTAGTTGAATACTTAGTAACTATTATATAATGGAATATAATTACTTAGACAAAATTTGAAATATGATATTTATTTTTCTTTTCAGTAAAATATTTTATGAATACTTAGTAGATATTATATAGTAATATTATTAAATATTTTTTAAATATTTTGCAATTACTTAAACAAAATTTGAAATATTATATATTTTTTCTTTTTAGTATAATATTAGCTGAATACTTAGTAATTATTTACTTAATTGAACACAATTACTTTAGCAAAATTTTGAAATATTATATATATATTTTTTTAGTGTAATATTAGTTGAATATTTAGTAAATATTATTTAATTGAACATAATTACTTACACAAAATTTGAAATATATTTATTTCTTCTTTTTAGTATAATATTATATGAATACTTAGTAACTATTTATTTAATTGAATACAATTTTTAGTAAAATGTTATATGAATACTTAGTAAATATTATTTAATTGAACACCATTACTTAGACAAAATTTGAAATATTATATATATTTTTCTTTTTAGTATAATATTATATGAATACTTTGTAAATATTTACTTAATTGAATACAATTTCTTAGACAAAATTTGAAATATGAAATTTATTTTTAGTATAATATTAGTTTAATACTTAGTAACTATTTACTTATTTGAACACAATAACTTAGACTAAATTTGAAATATTATTTATTTTTTTCTTTTTTAGTACAGTATTAGTTGAATACTTATACAATATTAGTTGAATACTTAGTAACTATTATATAATGGAATACAATTACTTAGACAAAATTTGAAACATTATATTTTTTTCTTTTTAGTAATTTTTGTATTTTTAAAATGTAGATGATTAGTTAGTTCACTTTAACTTATTTTCACGACTCAGTTGTTCAAGTATTTAATTTAGAATTACTGTTTATGGCTAAATTTAATGCAGGATAGTAATATAGCACTCAGAATTTACTGATATATTGTATGTATTTTTAAAATGTAGATGATCTGTTAGTTCGTTTCAATTAATTTTCATGGTTTAGTAGTTCAAGTATTTAATTTAAAATTACTATTTATCGTCAAATTTAATGCAGGATAGTAATTTAACACTCAGGATTTACTGTTATATTGAAATTATATGTATTTTGAAAGTCATTTACATGTATAGGCAGGTAAACTCACTTTTGCAAACTTAATTTATGAAGTTTTCTTAAATATTTTTTTTAATTTTGATAACTTATTTTTTATCATGAACGCAACTTCACTCGCTCTAGCCCACATTGTCTCAAAAAAAAAAAAAAAAATCTGCATTTTCAATTAGTTATCAGATAAATTCTTCATATGAATATATCAATCATATAAAATTAATTTAAAAAAACTTTCTTTCTTAATCATCTTGCAGCCTGTGCTTGGGGATATCCTTGTGACCGTATGCTAAACTTGAAATTCCGTCCGACAACAAAAATCTTTTGATTACACTTTGAGAATTAATTTAATGTATACGATTTTAATGAACTCTACTTCACTCACTGTGGCCCAAAATGGGCAAAATTTACATTTTAAATTAGTATGTTTCTAAATAATGTATACATAATAAATACAGGGAATTCGAGCGTGAAGAGTCGATTATCCTTGTAGATCATACTATAGTATGATGGGGTAGGAGGGGGCTAAATTTTTAGACGGGATTTAATTTTTCGAATCATCTTAAGGTTTGAATGAAAGACCATATAAGGTAATGTTATACTATAACCTAGGGGATAGGTTTTTTCGAAAGGAAATCGTCTGAGGGTTTGAGTGAATGATCATATAAGATGATGTCACACTATAACATAAGGGGTTAGGTCTTTTCGAAAGGAAGTATGAAGGGCTAAATTTTTAGGGTACTTAATTTTAGGAGGGCTTAATTTTTTCGAACCGATGCAGAGTAGGAATAGGAATAAGACGATAAATTGATACTATAACGCAGAGGGGTATGTCTTTTTTAAAAGGGAAGTATGTATGGGCTAAATTTTTAGGGGTTCAAAAGTCACTTTTTTTTTTAATTAACTGATATGTTATCCAATGTCCAGACTGCGACTCTAACGTTCATTTACATACTTTTAAACACTATCTTTCACAAACATTCGATAAGTAATAAGCTTTTTTCAACAGAAACTAACTAATATGTAAATAATGAGAGCCATTGAGTTTAGGGGAGATTATTTCACAAGTACACAAATTTAAATTTTAAGAAAGGAGATTTTTTAACATTCCAATTAAATTATATAGATTATTTTTTAACATATCACTGTAATTTAAGTATATTATTTAGTCGCCGTACCACACATTTTTTAAAGTAAATGTTTCATAAACATCGAAGAAATATCTCTTACTTTAATTAACTTAATTTTTTATTACAAACCATTTTGCATGTTATTGTAAATAAGTCCTTTATGAAGTATACAACAGTATATTTTAAAGATCATTAAACCCAAAGCCTTGCAATTTATTCTTGATTTAATTAAATTTATATCACAAATGTTTAACATATGCAATTGATATTATTGAAAAGACTTTATCAAAGTCTAATACTAATGACTTTTATAAATTAACGATTAAAAAATGCTTTATTCATACAGAAATAATTTTACTTTTGAACTGTTATTGAAAACATGCATTATAGAGTCATGATTTCATTGTATATCAATAACAAATGTTTTATACATTGAATTATATACTACCAATTCAAGTGAAAATTCTTAAAAATTGTATAATATGCTAAATAAAAAAAAATCTGAAAATACACCTGACTAATAATATAAAGTATGCAAACAAATCATTCAAATTTTAAAAATAATATATATATATATATATAACTATTAATTTATCAATAAACAATAATTTTAAATGAAATAGATGAACTAGTAAGACATGAAAATTAACTAAGAGAAATTACCTGATTAAGATAATTTGAATCTTAATGTAATTTTATAACAACATGAAAATATTAATGAAACTTTCTAAAAATCTTATGCATACAGAAAAAATATATTAAACAACATAAAATTCAACTAACACATCATCTACATTTTTAAAGTACATATAATAATTTTAATACATCAGTAAATTCTGAACGCTATATTACTATCCTGTATGAAATTTGACGATAAATGGTAATTTTAAATTAAATACTTGAATTACTAAAACATGAAAATTAATTTAAACGAACTAATAGATCATCTGCATTTTAAAAATACAGATAATATATCAGTAAATTTTGAGTGTTATATTACTATACTGTATTAATTTTGCGATAAATTTGGCGATAAATAGTAATTTTAAATTAAATACTTGAACTACTAAACCATGAAAATTAATTAAAACGAGCTAACAGATCATATGCATATTAAAAATACGTGTAATAATTTCAATATATCAGTAAATTTTGAGTGCTATATTATTATACTGTATTAAATTTGGCGATAAATAGTAATTTTAAATTAAATACTTGAAGTATTAAACCGTGAAAATTAATTAAAAACGAGTTAACAGATCATATGCATTTTAAAAATACGTGTAATAATTTCAATATATCAGTAAATTTTGAGTGCTGTATTAATATACTGTATTAAATTTGGCGATAAATAGTAATTTTAAATTAAATACTTGAACTACTAAACCATGAAAATAAATTAAAACTAACTAACAGATCAGCTACATAGCAGAAGTTTAAAATATTAAAACTAATAATCTTAACACCTTTAAAAATAAGAAACTTAAAAAATTTTTCAAAATTAAAAAAATAAAAAGTTTACAAAATTTAAAAAAATTAAAAAATTAAAATTTAAAAAAAAGTTAAAAAAATTTAAGTTGTTAAAATAAAAAAAAAATATATTTAAAAAACTTCTTAAATTAAGTTTGCAAAAGCAAGTTTACCTGGCTGTACATTGACTTTCATTATGTTATAGTTTAATAATATGTATCTTCTTTTTATTATATAAAAGCATTAGATTAATATATATATATACTTAATAAAAATATTTATAAGTAAAAAAAAATAACTTTATAAAATTTAAGAATTAAAACTTAAAATAAATAAATAAATAAATAAATAAATAAATATTTTAAAAATAAGATAATTATTTTAAAAAAAATTAAAGAAAAAATAAAAATAAAAATAAAAAAAAACAAAAATAAAAAGTTTACAAAATTAAAAAATTAAAACATCGAAAAAAATTAAAATGCTTAAAAATTAAATGCCCTGACTTTGAGCAGATAATACGGCATATGTTACTTTTTTAAATATATGCCGGGGAACCCATAGCTAGTGTCAAAAACATGCGTTTTTTTCTTTTTTCTTTTTTTCAGGTTGGATAGCTGAGAAGAAAGAAGCGGACTGCCAGAAGACACTTTCTATAATTTTCTTCCTAAACTAATTCCACCCTACTATAGCACGATCTTTCCACACTTTACTCTTATCTCACTATCAGATTATCTTATCAGATTATCCTATCTTATCTCCTTTCCTAACACTCTTCTCAAACCCTCTCGTACTATAGTACGATTTCCACTTCCACCACAATCCACAATCCACCGTCCCAATCGAACTGTCTTTTCCCCACTACTCATATGAGTTTAGCAGCTCCACCAATCTAAAAAAAAAAAAAAAAATTATAGATCTACGCCTAAGACAGCATCTAAATGGCACAAAAGCGGTGTTACACTGGTTTCCATGATGTAGTAATAGTACATTATTCCAGAAAAGTGTTTGGGAGGTCCCAGAACTTAATATGGTATCCATAACGAATAACGTAGATTTTAAGGGTGTACTCAAATCCAAACTGTTTATTTTCTGGTTCATTTTTAAATTCCTTTTTGCTCTCAAACGCATCCAAGTGACAGGTTCTCTTATTCAGAAGTATATAATATGCCGTATTGTTCGGGTTTTTGATAGAGGCAGAATAAATTTCAAAACATGCTGTCGAAGTGGTCATTTTGATTAGAATTTCCCGAAGCGATAGTGATGGAAACGAATAAAATGGTCGTTCTGAGAAAATAATATTTAAAAAATGAATTTCTAATTAATTGAACAAAAAATAAAAACACAGGTCGCTTATAAATCTCTTCAAAAATCACGTCAGCAAGTTTCATGTTTTTACTTTTAAAAAAGAGTCTGAAAATGTGGTAAAAGCGTGAAAAAAGATTTTTTTTAATATCGCCTTAAACTGTATGTATCTTTTTTGCTCATACCTTGACAAATAATGCATTGTATGATCAGAAATATATCCATTCGAAAAATTGAATCATTATCAATGAGATTCAATTCATTTTTGAAAATTTACATGCTCTCGACAATCATGTTTCCCCTCCGAAAAATACTGTAACCTCCTACGAATATATATGTGTTTAGAAGCTTCCACAATCTAAAAAGAAAATTACAGGTCAGCACCTAAGATAGCCTTACAAAAGCGGTATTACACTGTTTTCCATTAATGTAACAATAATACATTATTCCTTCAAAGTGCTTGAAACATCTCAGGACTTATTCAATACTGTATCCATAACGAACAAATGTCGATTTTAAATGTTCGAATGAATTTTTTTCTGCTCATACATTGACAAATACGATAATTATGCGTTGTATGATCAGGAAAATATTCATTCAACAAGTTGAATCTTTATCAATGAGGTTCAGTTCGCTTTTGGGAACTTACGTACTCTCGATAATCATGTTTCACCTCCGAAAAATGCTGCAACCTCTTAAGAATAATTATGTTTAGAAGCTCCCACAATCTGCAAAAAAATTTCATGTCAACACCTAAGATAACATCTAAACATCACAGGACAGCTAAAAGAGAATACGGTCGTTTGGTTTGAATCAAGAGAGAAATGCAAATATTCATTTGACAAATTGAATCATTATCAATGAGATTCAGTTCACTTTTAAGAATTTACGAGCTCTCGACAATCCTGTTTCACCTCCGAAAAATACTGCAACCTCTTAAGAATAATTATAAGTTTAGAAGCTCCTACAATCTGCAAAAAAATTTCAGATCAACATAATATCTAAACATCAGAAAACCGGCAAAAATTTCAAAGGACAGCTAAAAGAGAATACGGTCGTTTGGTTTGAATCAAGAGAAAAATGCAAATATTCATTCGACAAATTGAATCAGTATCAATGAGATTCAGTTCACTTTTGAGAATTTACGGGCTCTCGACAATCCTGTCTCACCTCTGAAAAATACTGCAACCTCTTAAGAATACGTATGAGTTTAGAAGCTCCCACAATCTAAAAAGAAAATTACAGATCAATACATAAGATAGCATCTAAACATCAGAAAAGCGGCAAAAATTTCAAAAGACAGCTAAAAGAGAATACGGTCATTTGAATCAGGAGAAATGTAATGAGTAAAGCGACGCATACATTTAATGATATCAGAATTATTTTCCTCTCTTTATGGTAAGTAAGATTTTATTATAGTGTGGGAAAGCTTAGATAGGTAAGTAAGTAATAAAAAAAAAGAAAGAAAAGGCAAGTTCGTGAATGCGTTATCTATGGCTGTCCCGATGAAACCGGTCGATCGACTGAGTACCAGGATTTACGGAGACTGTCACATAAATTTCATCAGTGCTGGCTGATGATTTGACATAAAGTAAGTACGTTGAAGACAAAGAAGGTCACTACGTGTTTGTGAATGAATGTATCTGTGTGTCCGTTCAAAGATCGAAGTATGTGAACGGAATAATGAATGTTCAAAACTAAATGTGCGTGGTTGATATGGCAGTAGTTAATCTGCCAGTTTCATCCATTTCTCTCCCAGTCAAATTGCTCGACAAACAGAACATGTAGTTGATAAATAAATTTATCTGATTCTTGTACAACCGTTTTGCATTAGAAACGCTGTCACAGGACTGAAGAAGAACATCATTATAGTGAGCATGATTCCAGTAAAAATATGCTAAATTAGTATTTAATTTATGTTTTAATCGAGCGGTCGTTGTAAATAGGTAGAAATCACGATATTTTCCAACTGCTAAGTACTAGTAACGTTTTGAGTGCATCTCGGAGATTTATGCATATCTGCCATATTGCTTTCTTAGATTTATCTATGATGCACTGTTAGATCTTTGTTGACTGACAAGTAAAGGAAAGTAGAGTTAAGCGGTAGACAATGTTATAGTGAACACGAATAGCGTTTGAACATTCCTACACTGTTAAAAATTTGCAGCAATTTGTCCAGTCATTCGACCGTTTTTTGAAAAGACGATTTCATAACCGTAATTTAACTATATTCTGACCATAAAATGGCCAATAATATGGTCCGAATAGTGTTAAATTACGGTTGTATAACCGTTTTCGATAAAAACGGTCAAATGACTGGACAGAATGCTGCAAATTTTTAACAGTGTAGCACAGTTTAGTAGAGTTCATAAAAACTCGAATTATTTCCAAGAAATTCAGTTTATTCTTTAAGAAAGAAGTTTTTTCCCCAAACAATCTGGTTTATTCACAAGTTTAAACTGGATTTTTACCAATCTGTGTAACAGTAGTCTGAAGTGATAGTATTTTGTAACACTTGATAACATTTGAAACTCAGTAATTTTATATATTTGTACAACTTTGTTTTCTAAAGAGCACTGCTTCTAAAATTAGTCTGAAAAAAATTTAGGTACCCCATTTTATGCAAATTTACTCTACTTGAAAAGAGAAAAATGGAAAAATCACTACAATTTTGCCCAGTTGTGACAACAGAATTTTCAAATATGTACTCATTCTTCGCTGAAGATAGCATGTTCGTTAACAATTTACTTTTCCCATGATCCTCAATCAATCTGTTGAGTTTTTTTTTGCTAAAATTTCCTCAGTTTGAATGAAATTGCACACATCTCTTGTTAGAATCCTGGTGTTCTTGATATTCTTTCCAATTTCCAGAAATTCCTACCATCGCTGCCTGTTAGTATGATCAAGCTTATTACTTTTAACTTTTTCAAAGGCTCGTATTTAATTCTGATTATTTTCGGGCTGAAACCGTAAAATTAATCCTTTCTAATCTTCAACTCAACTGATTAAACTTCATATTTTTTATAATTGCTAAACCACTGTACATCTGCAATGGCTTCGTTGTTTGTTTGGTAAAGTTTGTATGATTTTGATTAGTTTGCTTGTATTCTAACTCTTCCTTTTCCCGGATAACTTTCATTATAAATAACTACGTGTAAAAATAATTAATATAGAGATTCTAGTAGCTCATCTTCAAATGACGGTTGGGTAAGGATAATGGTAAGAGCAACAAAAATAGTAGCACTAATCAAACTACCGTGTTTTCAAGATACCAATAAAACACTATAATACATTATTGGTTTAAAATATTTTCAATAGCATTTTCTCATTATTACAAAATTTAACTCTGTTTTTCAGTTCAAATCTCAGAGTTTCTCATCGATTTCATCACTATAATAGTGGAACCCAGGAAATAAACACTCTTCAAAGGCAGTCATTATAAAATAATAATAATAAGACCAAAAATATTAAAAAGAAATAGTTTTTTACAAATCCTTGTTTAAAATAACTAACAACATGACCATCTTTATTTTTCTTAAACTTGTTAAATTTATATTCCACAATGTAACTGTCAAGAATTCTTTTTTTTTTCTTTTTCGACTTTTCAGAAAAATCAGAAAAATATTTGTACAATATTTGTACATTTCTCTACATCAAAATGAAATATTTTGCTTAGTTATGCTTTTAAAAGAAATATTTTACACGCGATTAGTAGAATTTTAATTATATTAACTATATCAACAAATTTTTAACTGCTTTCCGGTTATATTCGGCAAAATACTGTAATTTTGTAAGTTCTGTTGTAGAGAAAATATATTCATTTAACTAAAGATTTGCATTTATATTTAAGCTTAAAATGTTTCTAAATTAATTACATATTTAATAATATGATACAAATGCATTCATTATATTGTATTGCCCTTTAATTTTTATTTTATGCAGACGCCAAACAAAATTTCCATTGATAATCTGAAAGATATGTCGGAATAATAATAATAATAAAATTATACTAATCTTCAATTTGGAAAAACCAGAAAAGAAAAATAATTGTCCTGAAATAAATAATTGCCAATAACGTTTATAGAAAATCATGTAATGCCAATAAAATACGGCATATTACGTTTCGAATTGAAGAAAGGCTCAGTATTTTTCGGCACTTTTTATGGTAATTATCACGAATTTCTCATTCTTTATGCATTTTATTCACTAAGAAGACTTTGAAAATGAAGAAATACTTTATACCTTCATAGAAAATGGCCTGCTGTCACAATGGAGAAATTATATTGTGGAAACTTGAAGTATGAGCATAAAACTTCCTTCTCTTGTTTTGCCATTATATAAGTAAATGCATGAGTTATATTGTAAGATAAGATAAGATAACTTTAAATAGAATTTAAGATGAAATGGATTGTCTGAGGTTCCCGATAACTTAAGATGCTTGATGTACTTTCGATGCAAATGATTTAGCTCTTTGATGATTTATACACCATTCAATAGAAGAGTAAAAGAAGCCAACATTTTACGAAAAGTTCCGATTTCAAGCATTTATCTCTTTTAACCCTTAAATGCCTGATTTTTTTAAAATAATTTTAGAAATCATGTTTTTCGGCTTTCATTTTTTAAATAAATCATGGGAAAAATACTTAAAAAAATCATATTTTGTTTTAAGTATGGTTTACGGCTAAAAAAGAGTTTGTTACTAATCGGCAATACTGGTCTTCAATTGAATAAATAATTTTCCTTGATAAAATCCTATAATATTAAGCACACAAGAATTTTAAGAACTATGATAAGGAATAAATTTTACTCGCTCACTGCAGAACAAAATAGGATATTTCGCAAGCTCCAAAACAAAACAAAAAGAACATGTAGCAACAATTGAAAAAATAAATCTATCTTTATTCGTAAACAGCTCAAGTATTGCCATCTACATGTTGGAAATCGACTTAATAATATTTTCAGAATGTATTTTATTGGCAACATTAGGCCTTATAGCTTCAATATTATTCTAATAGTATTTTATAAGCCTAAATTGGGTATATTGCCGAAAAGCAAAACACGGCATTTAATGGTTAAAAGGCACTATAATTGCAATTTTATCATAATAAAATTTATTAATAAAAAACAAGACAAGTGCGAGTAAGACTCGTACCCTGAAGGTTCCGTACCTCTATATCATATTACCGCAAAGCTTAGTAAGTAGTACCTAGTCTCGTTACACATACACAAAAATAAGAACTGCCCATATCTAGATGCTTCTTGTAATTATTGTATTGTAAAGCTGTAATTTATTTAATTATCTATTGAATCTTAACCATATTTATGTGTGATTACTTCTCTCTTGGGCACCCTTCTTTAAGGGGCTACTTCAGTCAAGCGTAAAGACCCGCTTGCTAGTGCTAATCCTATGGAAGAAATTTATATAGATATCTCGTTTACATTTCAATATTTTTAAATGATTTTTTATGCATTGGATAGCTGATGTCGATCTGTACAAAGGCCGTTTTTTACTTTTTCGATTTTGATTTCAGATTTTTTTTTTTTTTCACTTTCGAAATCAGTTCCGAAAATGAAAGTGTCCTCATTAAAAATACCTGTAAACAAAATCGAAAAAGTAAAAAATGGCCATTGTACAGAACGATCTCAGCTATCCAATGCAAAAAAAAATCATTTAAAAATATTGGTATGGAAACGAGATATCTTTATAAATTTCTTCTATAGGATTAGCCTTAGCGAGCAGGTCTTTTCGCTTTATGGCAATAGCCTCTTAAGATCGTACCATGAGGGTTCCGTACCTCTATATCATATTAGCATTTAAAACTGTGAATGAAAACTGATAAAAACTGTCCTCAAATAAATAAATGTTAATAACGTTTATAAAAGATCAAGTAATGCACAATAAAATACAGCATATGTGTCGAATTGAAGAAATGCTCAGTATTTTTTCATATAACACCTCAAGTTTCCACAATATAATTTCTCCACTGTAACAACAGATCATTTCCTATGATGGTGTACAGTACACTGGCCTCCAAAAGTTAAAGTACAGAGACTGGATGCTTTCGATTGTACACGATTTGTCGAATATCTACCAGCATCATTGGCGAATTGTTCTTGAACTTCTGTTTTGTAAAGAATATGTTTGATTTCATATTTCTCTGTAAAGATTTAGTCGGGGAGGGGCTAATAATAAATGTGATAATAAGATAATATTTGCGATTACCTAACAGAAAATGCTGGAAATGGATTGTCACTGTGTTAAATTACTATTTGAGTCCTGTTCAATGTTTGTGCCCATTTGTGTAAGCGTAACACTGATATTCATGAAGATGTTATTGTGTCTGTTAAGAATTCAAAAGTTTTTTTTGTTTATAGCACACAGATTTTTCAACCAAATTTAACACAACTTTCAGAAAACCTGTCAAAGAACAGTAGCATTAGTATACTGCAACCGCCGCGAACTGATATATCCGTTCACTAAGCTGCAGGTTTCACAGCAATATAAGCATTATTTAAATTGATATAATTCTACAGATATAATGCAGTTTTAAAACATTTTGTTATGATTAATACTCTCAAGGCTTATATTCCTATAGACAATTAAATTTTTTATGTCATGTTGGAAAAATCCTCTTTGTTTAGATTTTTTTAAAAATTAAGGAGAAAGCAACACTACAATTTTGCTCTTTTGCTGGGCGATCAGGAGGTTAAAACATGAATATATTGAATATTTGATGAGATATAGGCGATGAGATATATGATGAGATATATGATGAAATTTTTTTTAACTGCACGTGCGTGGAAGATTTCAAAATTTTTATTTCATAATTTGGTAGTCAGCTATTCTGTGCAACTTCTATAAAAAGTCCAGTCAAATATTGGGAAAACTCAGAAATATATAGTAAGCTGAAAGTTGTGGAAAATCCCTTATAATAAAGCTATTTTTAGAAAGCAACTCACTATATCGCCCCTATCTTTGTAAATTTTCGCGATATTTGACTGGACGTTTTAGATAAGTTGCCCTAAATAACTGATTACCAAATTATGAAAATTTTTTTTTGAAATCTTCCACGCATGCGCAGTTAAAAATTGTTTGATACAATTGCCCATATCTCATCAAATATTCAATATATTCATGTTTCAATTGAAATGTACTGTTGCTACTGTTCTTTGTCAGGTTTTCGGAAAGTTGCGTTAAATTTGGTTGAAAACTCTGTACGCTATAAACAAAAAACTTTTGAATTTTTCACAGACACAATAAGATCGTCACGAAAATGAGTTCTATGCTTACACAAATGCACACAAATGTTGAACAGGACCTAAATAGTCGTTTAACACAGGGACAAACTATTTCCAGCATTTTCTGTTACATAGGTGATCTCAAATATTATTTTATTACTAAATATATTATTAGCCCTCAAATTGTCCCCCCGACATTGTCCTTCACCGAGAAGTATGAAATCAAACATGTTCTTTTGATAGAATTCGTCTCGGCATGTGAGTGTTTTATGTCAACTCCTCCCGCGTGTTACACAACCATTTACTTGTGGGGTATGCAACACATAATTATTTGTTTGTGAACTATGCCCAAGCGTTCAGTGCCTGCCAGATGTTAGTGGAAAGCGTCGACAGATGGCAGTGTGGCAGCTTTCTCTGCAACATATCGGTTTCCGCAACCCCCCCCCCCCTCCGTTTCTCAAAATCTACTTTGAACAAGTAAAAATGATTAAATTAATTCTTTTTTTAAAACAATACGTAGTTCTACCTTTATATATATATATTTTTTTTCCTTCTCTCTGCTTTTCATAACGAACTTAACTCAAGACGTACAAAGATTTATAATTTCATTTTTTCCCACTTATTCAAAATTCCCATTCTCGCATATTTATTTTATCGATCTGTATTTAAAAGTAATCAAGGACACATAAACCTAAGTGCATCTGCACTTTTTAACGTTTCATTTTCTTTATCGTATTTTATGTGGTCTCTCTCCGGGTTGTCCGAAATCGGTCCCTTGAGTGGGAAAGGAGACTCGGAGCCCGGCAATGCTTGTAGTATCAAGCCAGACGTGTTAGGACAGGGAGGAACCACAGCCTCCACGAGAGGCTCGCGGTCGACAGGCCAAGAGCCCGACGGCCACGGGTAACGAATGTTGTGCATGGGAAGTAGGGCCTTCGGGCCTGTAGATTGTGCATCCCCCGGCACCTTGGTTCTTGAGGTAAGCCGGATAGCGACGCTCCATAGCCTGATCCCAGAGCCAGTCTAGACCGGATGGTGACTCTGGGCAAAGGGTAAGAAAATGTGGTAGGACCCTGTCCACCTTTTGACCGAGTGAGAGCTTGAGAGGCGATTTCGGGCCTTGATTTACCACGTCTCAGTGCTCATTTGTGACGCGGAGGCTCGCGGGAACGCCAAGCAGGAACTCCCGGAGGCTTCGAAGTGTGAGGTTCGGACAGCGCCTGATGTACTTTTTGCGTCAGGTGCTTATCTCGCTGAGACAAGTGTAGCTAGGGCAGTTGTGAGCCGACCCTAAGGGTGGCGGTAGTCGAGAATGCCCGTTTGTACCAAAGGGCGACCGTGGAGGGAGGTTGAGGCGTCCCGAAGCCGTGACATCTTGTCTTGGGAGGGGTTCGTCCTGCGTGAGATGTCCCGTACGTTTCGTACTGGCGGCGGGATTCAGCGGTTGGATCTTCTCAGGACTCCGTCAACCAAAGAGAACCGGGACGGTGGCTCGTCGATTAAAGCGGCAACGCCTTGAATCTCGAGCGATTTCTCGGTCCGACTCATGACCAGCGTGTCTAAATGCTTCCGGAGGTTGCCGAGCCCGGAGGTGTGTTCATAGCGGTTTCTAATCATAATTTTTTAACGCAAGCCCCGGGGTTCTGGGGTGGACCTGGTTTGGGTCGGGGGGTGGATGCCGATTAAGGGGGTCGCGTGCGGTTCGTCCGCCTACTTCTGTTTTCGGCCTATTGCCTCCTGGTCTTTCTCGGGTTCGTCTTGGGACCACGGTACACGGTGGAAGTCATTGGCTGGGTCCGCGAATCGTGAGTCAGCTTCGTCGGCCTATTCGTGTTCGTAGCCTTCGACAGAAGCTGTGTTTCGGAGAACTAACATGGTAGCGGTCGCTATTGCACGGTGTCAGGAGCACTCGTGCTCAGGAACCCTCGGCGACAGCGAGGTAAAGTAGTGATGGGCCTGGCTTCTGCCGGCCTCCCGCGGCTTCTCCACCCTCGGGTGGAGTCGAGTCGTGGGGGGCGTGCGGGACTCAGGACCATCCAACCCCCTAGCGAGGCGGAGTCTATCCCGTCTAAGTGGAGCTTTCCGTGCCCACCTGGGGTCGCTAACGGCACCTAGTCTGGTCTTTCTGACTCCCAACGAGATCCACGAGGGGTTCCGTCGGTTCAGGTGGGAAGACTGGGTCCGGAGGGGGTTTTCCCCGCCCCTCCAGGGTCTTCCGCTAGAGGCATTCTTCACCTTATTATCGGTTGTTTCTCAAAAATGTCTTTGCTGGAAAATGGAAGTTGATCTTGAGAAACCTCCGTAAAGTAATCTCCCGTAGGATCCTCGGCAGTGGCTCGTGGGCTCGGGTCCTTTATAGGATTTCGTACTCTGTGGGTCGTCAGGGTGAACTGCGGAGGGACCAAGAGGAGAAACCATCTGGCTCTTTTGACTGGGTGGGAGGTTCCGTCGTTTCGACCGAACCGTGGCGTGCGCTGGGCAGCGCGAAGTCCTTGGGCGACCGAGCACTGGTGGCGGTTCCACGGCGAAGAAACTTCTTTAAGGAGGGTTCGCTCCGTGTCAGTGATGCGCAAGTCTGGGCCCCGAGTGGCCTATGTCGCCGGACGAAGGCTTGCAGCTTCGCTGCAAAAGCTATTTTTATCGTATTTTATCTGCGTTATAAATAAGCCACTCTTAATTGCTATTAGAATTTGACGGGTAAAAAGAAATAAAGAAAAAAAAGAAAAAAGTATTTTATGGGAATTGCGGTTTCAAATTATATTTCATTTATCTTATCACATATGCCTTCTGCGTTATACATACATTCGTTAAAGATTTCACAATCACATTTAAACGCAATCTGTTGTCAAAATAAACAAAACCAGACTTCATGTCGTTCTTATTCATGAAATATGCAGGGTTGCTTTACATCCCGCGAGTGTGCTGAAAGGGGGCTGCCACATTATTTTTTGCTAAACCTGCCGCCAATGCTTTGTTGCTGTAATTCCGGCGTCAGAAACTTTAATTGGCGATAATGTAATACGCCAAGTCATGTGATTCAGTACGCAAAAAGTTCAGTTGGCTCCCTACCCCTATGATGTAAGGTTCGATAAAGGGCCGCTGTTATTTTTCTTTTTTTGACGTTATGGAGCACTTTGCGATGGATAACTATATATCTACATATCTTCATATCTGATGCTTTTTACGAATTGTCTGTTTTCATTTGAAAATGAATAAATATTAACTGCATTTTCGTTCCTTTATAATGTCCGAATTTTGTTTTATCTTATAATACCACCGACCTTGTGAACCACCGTTGCATGGAGAATCAAACCACTCCATAGGCAGCACTACGGATATTTGCAGCAATCATCCTATTTAATTAGACTGAATCATGTCCGTGAGAGAAAAGGAAGAAACTCACTGACTTTGCATTTTTAGCTTTGTTCTTGACTTTGAGATAACTTTAACAGACCCCAATTTTCATCAGTGAAAAGGCTGGCAATGGCCAAGCCGAATCGCACAAATTTGTCTTGCGTAATACATTGTTATAAGGATTATTCCTTTTCCTGTGGGGATTTCACACCCTACAATATTTTTGCTAATTGAATTCTTATTTTTACTCTTTTTGCAGTGTATCAAGCATTTATTCAAGATGGTATGTGATAATTAAAAGGTGTTTTTTTGCATGACCAACTCTTCGCTGGTGAAAGATTGCTCACATAACCACCATTTATATTGAAATAAAAACACATAAAATATTTCAGGTGACTACATCATCACGGAAGAATTATCGTCGAGCGCTTACCAAAAAAGTTAAGAGAATTATTTTTTATATTCTACTATTGTGATAAATATATAAGTGTGAATCACACACGGGTGTTTGGCGTAAGCCGTTAAACTACGAACTCATTCCATCAGTTTTTCTCATATCTTTACATCCCAGAAGTTCAAGAACAATTCACCAATAATGTTGGTAGATATTCGACAAACCGTGTACAATAGAATGCATCCTGTCTCTGTACCTAATTTTTGGAGACCAGTGTATATCCTCATTTTCAACGTCCTTTTAGTGGGGAAAACATATAAAGAATGAGAAATTTGCGATAATCGTCATGAAAATTGTCGAAAATATTGATTAATTATCTTATATTCTATATCACATCATATAATGTATCTTTTTACCGCTATAAGACCTTCCTTCGTACCAAATTTCAAAAGTCAACTGAAAGTACAGTGTACGGTTTGAGAATGAGTTTGTATAAAACCAAATGTTGTTTAAAGCTCCAACTGTTATTGCACTGAGTTAGAAGCTCAAAATTTTTACAAAACAATGGGGTTATAGGACTTATTTGATATAAATTTCAACTTGATATCTTCAGTGGTAGTTGAAAAAAAATTATCTTGACAGACAGACGGTCAGACGAGTTTGTCACGTAATGAATCGACATAGAATTATAAATTATGTATTTTCTGATTTTTTTTCCTTTACATGTACTCTAAGACCTTCCTTCGTGCCAAATTTCAAGATTCTGTGTCAACGCGAGGTCATATAAGAGATGAGAGGGAGTTTGTATGGAATTAAATGTTGTTTTGAGACCGTAACTTTTTATTACATTGAGTTAGATGCTCGAAATTTTTTCACAACAATGGAATTTTATTATTTGATAGTAATTTCAACTTGATATCTTCAGCCGTACCTGTAAGTTTTGACAGATGGAAGGACGTTTCCGTTTTACTTTTTGAGGTACGTAATCCTAAAAATCAAGCAAAATTAACAACATACCATCATATAACCTTTATGATTACAAAAAATTACCACAATTTCTCGTGTAATTTTCGTATCAGAACTTATTTTAATTTTGGCAATCATAAAAAGTTAAAAATAATAATAATAACGTTAGGATTTATGTACAGTTTTATTTTTAAATGATACAGTTTGCTGTTAGTAATGTGACCACAGAATAGTAAGAGCTGACTAATAAAATTCGAAAATTCTGGCAAAATTAAAGTTCTTTTGTGTTAAGCTTTTAGGCAGTTTTTCCGAATTAATGAAACTTATCACAATTAGCATATATGTGTTAGTCGAATTCAATATATGCTTGTTCGCAGTCTGTATTCAACATTATGATGAAAATCCCCATATCATTATTTCTATCTTACTTCCTACATAATTACACTGTCACCCTGCACAGCTAATCTAAAAGGAAATCATGTACGCTGCGAAAAAAACAATGAAAGTCTCTCCCTACCATTTTTATCATGTTTGATTGGGCGAAAGAAAATTTTTTCGACACCGTATGCGTGACTCGGTCGAACGACAGCACTAAAATAAAAATGAAAAATTTCTAGTCTCACGAAAAAAATACATCTACTTATCGGAATTGCCTCCCGGCCAATCCCAACTAACGTGCAACCAATCAAAACTTTTTAGACAGGTATACGTAATAAGGGTGGGCCTCAAATAAGGTCCGAAGTGATAAGATGCAGGAAATTACACTACGGAGCCCCCCTTACTCTTTTAACCTTAAAGACAGCACAGGAAGAGCGTGGCTATTATGTGAGAAAAATTTATATTTTCCTTTACTTGCGACCCGGGCTTTCCTGTGATTGTAGATAGTCGTGCTGCGAGAACAAAACAATAATTTAAAAGTTAAAAATTTTTTGGCAATGAACCTGGTAACGAATTTGTGTGAAAATATAAACTGAAACAATCATACTTATAATATTTCTGATGTCAACATCCTTTTTTTCTATGTGTGTGCAAAGCGCATAACGATGAATGAGCTATCATACAAAAGGTTTTTAGCATAGTACACTCACATTTGATTAACACACTTTGTTTGATTAAAAATGCCACTTAATTAACCCCTTGCTTGGGGAATATATTTGAGAAAAACGTGGCAAAAATGATTTTTATTTCTCTGAATGGTTTGAATGAAATTTGCAAAGAACTGAAAATTACAAAAAATCCGACAAATGGAGCAAAACTGCCGAGCTTTTCATGGGAAGGTATCGCCATCTATTGGGAAAATGGTAAATTACATATTATGCATTGCACGAACTGAGTTCGGGCTTCACGGAATTGAAACATCAATTTTTCTATTGCACAAACTCAGGTTGGGCATTTCAAAATAGGCGCATTTACGTTGCCCGAACTGAGTTCGGGCGTCACAGGCAAGGAGTTAAAAAGTAATGAAAAAGTATCAGCAAATAATCTCAAAAATTGCATTGCGTAAACCTCGCACACGTCCACTGATATATACTATTTCTGATGACAACATTCCTTTTGCTATACCCATTACAAAACGCACAACAGTGAATGAGGTATCAAGAGGAAACGTTCATAAACAGGCTTTTGTCATAGCACACTTACATTTCGTTAAAACACGTAGTTTGATTAAAAATTGCAGTTAATTAAAAATTAATAAAAAAAAAAGTATCAGCAAATAATCTCAAAGATTGCATTGCGTAAACCTCGCGCACACGTTCACTGATGTATACTATTTCTGATACAAAAATTTCTTTTCCTCGTATTACAAAACGCATAACATTAAATGAAGTAACACGAGGAAAAGTTTATAAATAAGCTTTTGTCATAGACACTCATATTTTGTTAAAACTCGATGTTTTATTAAAAATTCTACTTAATTAAAAAGTAATGAACAAACATATCAGTAAATAATCTCAAAGACTACATTGCGCAAACTATTGCGTCTATGTAATATGCACACAAGTGACAAATTTTTGAAAACTACATTGCATTTATCAATTTTACGGTTGAAAAAAAAAAATCTAATTAACTGGAATCTAAAGTTTTCAGTGATGCATCAGATTTTTTTTTTTTTTAAATTCTACTACTTAGGGAGTACGATAAATTCCCGAATTTTTTCATTTTACTTATTTATTCATTTACTTTTTGTACAACCTGTACACTATTAAATCAATTCGTTCAAAGTTATACAAAGGAAAAAAAGGAAACAGAAAGAACCGAAGAAAATAAACAGAAAGAACGGAAGAAAAGAAGCAGAAGAAGCAAAAAGGAAAAATAATATTAATTTTCACTAGAAACTTTCGTATATTTATATTTAACAATGTATCAGTTTAATAAAGATCTAAATATCATTATGGCGGGAAAATATACATTTCAAAATGTACTTAAAATGATATAATGAATATTTAGGTCATTTTGATAGACAATGAATTCACAACATTGAATAAACTAAAAATAAAATATAAATAGCAGAAACGAGACTATCTTATCTAAATGCACTCTTGGTAAGGTATTTGTCAACAACGACGAAAATTCCATATCTATCTTGCGTGGCTTCTTCAGACTATTTCGCTGGCACTTTGTCTAAATGGTTTCTAATAGGTTTCCATGTACGTCTTCCTCTAATCATTGATATCTAAGACGCACAATTTAAATAGATTAAGCTAGGAAAGGCATCTATTGCTTCGTGATCTAATTCTTTTAAAGGTACTTACACTGAAGTATTAGCTTCCGTCGGAAATTGATATAATTCGTTAAAGGGTGTTGACCTCACTTCTCTTTTAATGTTTAATACGTCTTAGATTTACCTTTTGAAGAAACCGACTGAAATCTTAAATACGGCGATGTTACTTAAGATAAAGTTATAAAACAGCCTTTATAGATAATTTCTTCATTAAGATATGATAGAAAGAAAAATATGTTTCTTGATAATAAGCGAAATACATAAAAGCTATCCTCAAATTGAAACTCCCTGCTTTCGACGCATTCACGAAATCGTTTTTATTCTTAAATACCTGAAATTTATAGGTGTTTTTATTCAGATCTTTAAAAAAATATAAAAGGTTTTCTCTTTTTCTATAAATTCAAATTACCCTTCAGAAATGGGTATAAAAACTTTTAATTTAAGACAATTTTAGGATCAAAATAGTTGTATCGATATAACTCACATGACACGTTATTCTTTCGACACTTTCATGAAATCATTTTTATTCCTAAATATCCGAAACTTATAAGCATTCTTATTCAGATCCTAAAAAATTAAAGGTTTTTCTCTTTTTCTATAAATTCAAATTAACCTTCAGAAATTGGGTGCAAAAATTTTCGATTTAAGCCAATTTTAGGATCAATATATTTGTATCGATTACAACTCACACGACACATTCGGCTTTCAACACACTCATGAAATAATTTTTATTCTTAAGTATCCGATACTGATATGTGCTCTTATTCAGATACTAAAAAAATAGAAAAGATTTTCTGTTTTTCTATAAACTATAATTACCCTTCGGGAATGAGTGTAAAAAATTTCTATTTAAGGCAATTTTAGGGTCAAATTTGCTGCATTGATTATAATTCAGCAATTGATTATATCCAAAATACCAAATTTTATAACGGGACTAAAACTTTTACAACACTAAAATTTATAACTTTTTAAATTTTGTTATTAATTTTGAGATTGCTTTGAAAAATTAAAAAGCAATAGTATTCATTCTATCCAAACTTATGATTTTGAAAATTTATTTACTAATATTTCTATTAATAGTTTAAAGGAGGCACTCTTAAAAACAGCGGAATAGGTTTTGCATGTTACGGATTTTAACTCTAACTTGTTTTATAAATTATGTCGTTTTTGTCTTTTCAATAATTAAGTTTATGTAGGATCTAAAATATACTTGCAAATCAATGGTATTGGAATAGGTACTAGTTACTCCTTTACAGTTGCTAACATATTTTTATTTTTTTATGCGTTTCAGTACAGTATTAATACAGCTGATGTTCGCTTCCTCGCTTATAGATACATTGATGATCTGATTGTTTTAAACTTCATTGGTGACTTTAATGAAATTTCTCAAGAAATTTATCCTGAATCCCCGGTATTAAAGAAAACAAATGATAACGGATTGGTGGCTGATTACCTTGATTTAAAAATTTTAATAGAAAACACAGTACAGATTTCAATTTACGATAAACGTAATATTTCCCATTTAATGTTAATCAGCTTGTTCACTGGTCCTCCAACATTCATAAACGTATCTGCATTAATATCATTATCAAATATATCTTTTTTAAGAATTTGTACGGGTAAACACCTGTTTCAAAAGGAATTATTATATTTTAAAAGTAATCTATATTACAAAAACAATATTCCTCTTAATTCTATAAAAAAATATTCAGATTTTTAAGACTGTCTTTATTATTGAGTGTTTGCTTTTCGACGTCAGGAAATGACTCATACTGCCTAAAGGCTGTTTAAGGACGCATTTATGATGATGATGATGATGTACTGTGTTTATTGGCAACAGAACCTGAAATGAATTTGAATTGTTCGCTGGAAGATGGATTCTGCCTTGTTTGAATTGTTTTATTTTTGAATGTGGCAACGTGGCTGAGCTTGTAGAGTGTGATTTTTTTCAACGAACATAATTTTGCATAATTTACTATGTTCCAGATGAGGCATTCATTTAATATTGTGGCATAGGGTCCGGTAGGGAAGCATCTGATATGTAGCCTTCGAGTGTTTAACATTTTTATTTTGCTACTCCGTGTTCTGGCCGAAACCACTGCCACTAATAAATTTTTTTATGCTGTTAATTTTTTTTTTACTTTTTACATATTTGTATTTCATTTTTTCTTGTTTTATGAGGGGCAGTGATAGTCTAGGCTAAATATCTTCCTTTGCTGATTTCTATTAACAAATAAAAAGAAAAATCATTACACCTTATTTTCAATTTGTATCCACAATAATTACAAACCTCCAGTTTATGGCCTACGTTTCTAATTATTGTATAGAAACAAATGGAAAAATAGCTTTTTTTTTTTTTCACTTATTAATCGAAAACAAAATGGAAGCAAACATAAAACGCACAGTAAGCAAGTCGAAACATGCATGAAATACACATAAAGCACATCTTAATTTTTACGAAACATCTAAATATACATTATTATTAAATATATGGGATTATTTATGATAATTTAAAACACCTATTGGGCGACATTTATAGTTTTTTTTTAAACACTTTCGAACATAGTTGAAAAGTGTTTATGAATTCAGTTTATCTATCTGTCTAGCCGTATTTTTGTTTGGCCATCTGTTCATCTCTACGTGTTCCAACTTGCGTAAATATTCTCAGATTGGCATTTTTTAAAATATCTTGATGAGGTTCAGCATATTGTATCCCGAATTCATGGTACAAACTTTAAGGGTTGGTACAATACACTGTAATAATTATTTATTGTATATGAATGTATGAGCGCACGTGACGCGCTGAGGCACAAACACAGGAAAGAGATGTGAAAGGAATGTTTATTGGCAACGTCATTGGCAAGTGTTACATTTACAATAAAGGTTCGAAATTGCGTCAACCAATAGTACATGCCTATCCTGACAGCCTCGATAGAGCAATTGGTGCACAGATTCAAAGATGGCAGGAATTTCACTCATGCGTGCAACAGCAACGGATATTCGAGCGACAAAATCCGCCTTAAGTCCCCTAAAAGCACACGCCCAATCCAGCGTGTCCAAAAAAGGGCATCTAGGTAATTGTTCACAACAGTGCTGCAATGGACTGGTTCTCCATTATTCTGAAATCAGTCTCTTAAGGCTGTTCTCAAATCCAAAAGTTCAACTTTATGACATAAGTTTTAATTTATTTTTGCTTGGAAATGCATGAAACTCGCAGATATTGTTATTCAGAAACTATGTAATCAAACAGTTCTTTCCTTTTTTTTTTTCAAAAGCAATAGATTTTTTAGGAAATATTGTCAAAGTGAGCGTTTTGAACAGAATTTCCTTCCGAAAGAAGAATAACCACTCAAGAAAGGGGGGGGGGACGTCTCTGTCACGTGATCAAATTGCTTATAAATCAATAGGTAATTTATTTATCAAAAATGTAAAAGCAATTCGATTCCAAATCACTTCCATAGTCAGGCCTTCCAATTTTATATCTTTCCGTTAAAAAATTAATTTGCAACTATGTCAAAACGTTTTGCACTTGTTGAGCAGAGCAGCTGAGAACAGCCATCTGAAGAGTCTTGTTTATGCGACTCCATTTAACTCAGATGAGGATGTCGTTGCTCGAATATCTGTAGCTGCTGCACGTGTGTGTGAAATAACTGGCATCTTTGGAAGTGTACGCCAATCGTTCCTCTGACGACGCTGCCAAGCATGTGTCACTGTTGGCGGACACAATTTTGAACAGTTATTGTAAACGTTGCAATTGTCAACGACGCTGTCAATAAACACTTAGTCTTTCCTTTTATGTCTTATCCTGTGTTTGTCTCAACGTGTCACTTGTGCCTATACATTTTTATACAGCAAATGTTTGTAACAGTGTCCTGTACCAACCCTTAAGGGGACTTATCTGGTGGGGAAGAAGAAAAGTGGAATCTCATGTTATCCTGTAGGGAAAATACTTATCTTTCTTGTTCATTCAAATTTGGAAATTTCAACACTGTTTTTTGTGCACGTAAATAGGAAGGTTCTTTATTCCTCTATAAGTTAAAAATATTCTTAATATAATTATGAGTATTTTAAAATTTGTGGTAAGTTTCAAAAATTGCCGAAAAGTATAAAAATATTCTTTACTCGTTTGTAACTTTGGACTGAAAAAAGATATAAAAATACCGAAAAGTATAAAAACTATCCTTTACTCGTTTGTAACTTTGGACTGAAAAAAGATATAAAAATTTGGCGCTTACAGATATAAAGAACCTTCCTATTTATGTATCGAAAAAAATATTGTTGAAATTTCCAAATTTGAATGAACAAGAAGGATAAGTATTTTTCCCATAGGATAACATAGGATCCTACTTTTTTCTTCACCTCCAAATAAGTACCCTTAAAGTTTATACGGTATCACCCGTATAAACTTTATACGGGTGTAATTCGGTATCACCCTATGGAATGCTCACTATTGAAAATGAAGTGTATACCATTTGTAGCTCGTTTAGAGGTACGCACAAAATAATTCCATTCCATTAAGGTCCATCATGAAAAATCATTTTCCGTGCATTTTATTTAAATTGCTTATTAAGAGATCTCATTTCAACGTATAGATGCATGATTTTTCATTCTTGATTATATTTAGATTAGACACTCACATCTTTGAATGAATTTCCAATTACTTTTACTCATTATTTAATAATGAACTATGAATTAGATTGAAGTAAAATCAATATGCGTGGAATCTTGTTTAATTTTTTTAAAGGTAATATAAGGAAAATGAATTCACTGTTATCACTTAATTATCACTATATTTTCACTTTATTATTTTTACTCACTACAGTACAGATGTTGAAAAAGTTTACAAGTAGAGAAACTCTTCCATTCAGAAATTCTTATCTTTGAAAAGTCGGGTGATTACAAGAAATAGAGCGGGTGAATCCCACACATATTCTAGATTTTTTTTTTCCCCTATTCATGAAAAGCTTGATAATAATGTTCAGAGAGTTTATCAATAAAACATTTTATCACTGAAGATGTCTCGGAATCGTCGGAAACGGGGAAAGAGGGGGGGGGGGCATACAGTTTTCTCTTTAAAGTGGTGCAATTCAATGTAGGTTTCTTATGTAATTGATATTTTTAACTTTCACAGACCCAGAAATTTATAAATAGAGTAAATAACATTCAAAAGTACGGTTAACTGCATTTTTAGGAAACAGATTAGATATTTTACATTATGATGCAATAGACGATAAAGATTCAAAATAATCTCGAGGGGAAATCGTTTTTTTATTTGGAAGATATACCCATAGTTATAAAATTCTAGCCGATTACGTATTTTTTTTTAAGCACAACATTAATAAATTATTGTGGACTTTTATCAATTCCTTTTGTACTTTTATTCGTTTACTCCCAGCTTTTTCATCCTGTATTTCAGATGTTTGAAAGACTTTCTGCTTTATACATCTCGATTTAACGATCGCAAAGAGTTCTTTGGGAATAATAATTAAATCGAGGTTATACTTAAATAAAGAAATATACTAAATAAAAGAAAACCGCTTATAAATTAATTATTGTATTTTCAAATAATTATCGAAAACTAGTAATGGCAGAAAATCATATATAAATTGAAAATTATATTTCCAAATAATTACCTAAAACTAGTAAAGGCAGGATCTTTTCTAGTATTAAATATACACCAATAAAAGTTGGAAAATCCCTGCCGGCGCGTCCTACAGACACAGGTAGATTTCGATGTTAAGTACTAATTCACCAACAAAAACTAAATCAAGATTAAAGATAAGCCCAGTTTAATAATTCTATCTGGTTGCTTTTGAAGTGTTCTTAATTTAATTTTTTCTGTAAAGGTTGGCTTTATCAGAATCATGTTGATACGATAATTTTTTCTTCAACCCCTATGTTTTAATTTAATTTAATTTTGTATTTTATTTATTTATTTATTTATTTTGCTGTAAGAATTGGTCCTATCAAAAACTTGTCACTATAAAAGTTGTAGATAATATTAAGAAGATTTATAATAAATTAAAGCGGATTTGATATCTTGTGAATTGATGAAGTTAGAAATTCTTTTCTTCACCCCCCCCCCCCCCTTTTTAGTTTATTTAATTTATTTGTTTTTATTATTTTGCTGTAAGATTTGATTCTATCAAAAACTTGTCAATATAAATGTTGTAGACAATATTAAGAAGACGTTTATTTGATATCTTCTGAATTGACGAAGTTATGAATTTTTTTCTTCTTAAAACCCTATTTTTTGCGCACCATGAGCCCATTTTTAGGTGCGTTCGTAATTATATAAATACGTAGCACCTATAGTCGTCGTTCAGTCCGTCTGTCCGTCTGTCCGTCCGTCCGCATGTAACAGAGCAAAAACTACCCAACCGAATGGGCTGAAATTTTAAATATATGATTGTTGCAAAATTTTGTCGAGCCATTTCAAATTTTATGAAAATCGGATGTATAGTTTAATTACAGGGACAGTCAAAAGTTTTTCTTTACATTACGACCAATGGGAAAAATTATTGCAAGTGCATTTTAATGATGTTAAAGCTTTCCAAATAGTCTGAAATTTTAAACATATAATTATTGCGACATTTTGTTAAGCCATTTCAAATTTTATGAAAATCGGATGTATAGTTTAATTACAGGGACAGTCATAAGTTTTCCGTTACATTACGGCCAATGGGAAAAATTATTTCAAGTGCAAATTAATGATGTTATAGCCTTTCGAAGTACACTAAAATATACATTCTGTACAATATGCGGTGAAAAAAGTAATTATAAAACTAGTTATAGTACGAACGCACCTCATTTGCCACGTTTGACGAGCAATTTCCAACTTGTTAATTATATAAAGAATCTGTTATACATAAATTTTTTACCCTTTTCCTAGAAGTAATAATAACTTTAAACTGATTTGATATGTATTATAATTAAGAAGTTATGTTTTTTTTTCTATTTTCACATAAACCTTCCCTATTTTCAACCACTTGGTCCGATTTTGCCCATTAACGAACTTGGCCGAGATTTTCTGCCTTTGATTTTATGTATCTGCTTGGAAGAGATTTGTGCGGAATTACGGAAGTTATCGTGTCCATAGAAAAGGGATGTAAATATATATGTGTGTATATATATAGATAGATAAATAGATAAAGTTTTTGAACTGGGGCTGGTTTTAGGTTGTAGGAGTCATGATCGATGTAGATCTGCAATTCTTTTTAGAAATTTTATCGTAGGGGAGAATGTGATAGGTTGTACTTCTTACGAAATCTTCGTAAAATGACTGATATAATTTCTTTTTGTTAATTTGCTACTTAAACGTAACCAGTGATATATATTTTTTAGTTATTCAAAAGGCATTGGAACTGCCCTCCATATTAAAACTCATTTTGTATATTTTGCTGTATCTAACTCAGCAATTACTTCAATAGAAGTAATTTTCGAATTTTTATCATATTCTTTCGGGATTTACTGCATCCGCCGGTCGAATGAGCAGCTTCCTATTTTTCTCCAACTAGATGGTCTCTGGCATGGTGGCGCGTGCCAGTGTTGATTACTACCGGTGTGTCGGGCCTGGAGCCTTGGCGCGGTCTGTGGCTGGGCAGTTTGATCGAAGCGAATTCCGGCCGTTCCGTTTTGGTAGCCCCCTAGGCAGGGTGACGATTAATTTCGCCATCTGAGAGAGCGTAGGTGACCCTCTCGGGGCATAATGCCTGAAATTTGTTTGAGCTCGCGCTGGACGTGGGCTTGGCTCTTTCTTGTTTGTTGGGAAGAAGTCTTGATACGTACGCAGTGTGCTCAGTTGTGGATCGCGTTGGGGCTCTAGGTCCCGACTTTTGACGAGAAGCGAACCGCCCTGTTCTGTTCTCTGGGCCTTTGGACAGGGTGTGGATATGGGTCAGCACATAAAGGGGCCTGTTACCCCTTTAAGGCGTAATGTCCTCGGAAGGCTTTGTCCTTCGGCGTAGATGGTGGGCTGTCGTGTGGATATCGATGGTGGTAGACTAAGCACGACACACTGTTCGTATCTCTAAGCAGGGTGCTCAGGACTGACCATCCTGGGTACCCGAGGGGACCATCGCATCCCTCGAGATTTGCAAGCGACAGTTACAGGATACCATTTGATGATAGGCCTGTCTTTTCGTAGTCAGGTCTAAGGTCGATTTCGTTGTGGTGATGGGTTGTCGGCTTGATGTTGTCGTTGTCAGTGGCAGGCCTCTTTGCGCTGGTTTTGCCTTGACTGGCCACTTGGTGGCTCGTTGAGATGACCCGTTGGTGCGCGGGGTCGCCCCGGGTGCAGACGTTTTCTTGAATATCGAACTCGTCATAACAGTCCATGGGGCGAACAAAATCAGGCCGCAGAACAGTCTTTGCGAAGCCCTAGTATGCGGTTTGGCCATGCGTGTCCCATGCGCAATTTTTCCGACTGGCGGGTTTGCGGTAGTAGCTGCTAGCCGTCGTTTGGTGCCTTGGAGGACGGGGGGTCGCTACGCGACCTCCTTCGAAGGACCACATGGATCCATTCGGATCTGGAACGGAAACTTTAGTTTTATCATATTCTTTCTCAGAATGAGTATTTAAATCAGAAGGATTTTACTTCTTTTCGTCATAAAATTCTCGAATAGTCTGTAATTCACAGAGGGAAAGTAAAAGTAAAAGCTTACCTATTGTGATCTATAAAATAATCTATCACCTATCCTATGAAAAATTCTGGCTATAAATGTCATACAAAACTTATGTTTCAAATTTCTCTAAATCAAACTCTTCTTCATCACAAAGTAATCAATAATTAAAAAATCAAATCGAAAAAAATTAGAATTCTTGTAACCAGAAAATGCGTTAAAAGTGTTTGAAATTAAAACAAATTATTGTTAAATAGAGAAAACATATCATTAATACAAGGATATTTAAACATCAGAATAACTATAGGTGGTTTCAGGCCATTAAAACCTATCGTTAAATTGAAGAAATCGTTAAAATGGATAGCGTGAAATCGGGTTGGTTGTAATGTATATTGCTTATTCTTCTAGCTTTTTAAGTGATTCATGGTTACGTTGCCACATCAGAGCTCTAAGGTAGTCTATTATATGTTATTTTGTTTAATTATTTTTTCAGTTTTCAATTCGATCTTGAAAATTGAAAAAAAGTTAAACAAAACAAATATAAAATTATAATAATCAGATATATGTCAATTTTATGCTTCTATATATATAAAAAAGTTTTGATTTGGAAATGGACCAATGAAAATCTGCGTAGATATTCCGGGTAGATCCACATCCAATTTAAATGCTTAAGCATGGCCTTTCATCGTTAATATTAAAAAAACTGTTGCATACAAAAATATGAAAATCGGTGATATTATAGAGAAATGTTTGATAAACCCGCTGATGCAGACAGTTTTTAAATCAAAGAATTATTTTAAGAGATATTTAATGCTAAAGTTGGACAAAATCGTTCCATTAAAAACATTTTATTGGAGCAAAAACTATACATGAGAATTTAATCATTTTTAGATCATTTTATACGTTATAAGTGTGTGCGGATTGTATTTATTTTTCTTATTTGACTCATTTTTTGAGGTTTTATTTCAATTTTAAATTCAAATTTTCAGCATTTCGAGAGATATTTTTTACAAATTTTAGAAAATGTTATTAATTTAAACTGTTGCCAGTTGTATAAACAGCGCATACAATAATGTTTACTTCAGATTAAAAATTTATTTTACACGTGACTATTATAAACAGAAAATATAAAAAGCAGGAACTCGTTCAAAATTACGTCATAAAAATTATAGTTACACGTGAATTTTAAAAGAGACAGAATATTGTAAAATAATAAATTCATAAACATGCGTTGGAAGTCTTAAATAGGAGAATTTACGTCACATTACACTTATTATATAAAATGAACAAAATATAATATTGCAAAACAGTTTAAATTTAAAAATTGCTCGAGACATTTATTTGATATTGATGATCATAATATTTTATTTCTAACAAAAGTATTTTTACGTGAATATTAAAAAGAAAAAGAAAAGTTTGGTGAAAATTACGTCAGATTATAATTCTCCGATTCAAATTATAATTCAATTTTCCGAAATCTTTTTAAAGCCGATTAAATTATCATGCTGTTAGAGTCTGCGGTGTGCGAATGTTTTATATGTACGAGCGTTATATTGACGAGCGTACCTCGTAGGGGGCAGAGCCCCCTAGTTTGTTTAAAAAAAATTCTAAACGATTTTTGTCGCTTAAATTTTAACAATGCTATTCTAAATTCCCTCTGCTCAAAATAGTTTTTTAACTTGTTAAAGTAGTACATATTTGCAAAACAAAATAAAAATGATACAATTAGGCAACCGTACAGTTCTGACAGGGCAACGAAAGCTTGAATGAGTTATGTAAATGATTAACATTTTAGCATCAATGACCAATGGATAATACAACGCGAATTTAAACTGTTCAGCAGGCAGCTTTAAAACAGCCGGTACTTGAATTCCCGGGTAATTAGTGATGGATTACCATTGTTGATATACGGGATTTGAAAGAAAGATGAATTTAAGGCGTACTCAAAAATGCTATGAAAAGTTGTCCAGCTTCGAAAGGGGTCGTTTCGAAAGGGATCAGCTAGCCTGTTGGTCGAAACCATATGGTAGTTGTGCGGTGTTCGCAGCAGTGGATCAGGGAAGGCACAGTCAACCGCCACAGTGGCTCAGGCGCCCACGGGCCACAAATGCAAAAGAGGAGCGAGCAAGCAGAAGAGGAGCGAGCAAGTAGAAGAGGAGCGAGAAATCAGGAGAGCAGCCACGTCTACACCAACTCTGTCGCTATCATATATTCGAGGCCGTTTGACAGTTGACATGGATCCAGTAGTATCAAGGAATACCATCCGTAGACGACTTGCTGACTCTGGGATCAGGTCTCGACGTCCATTAAGTTAGTTTCCAGTTGCCACTAACCATGCAACATAGGCAGTACCGTCTGGATTGTTGTCGATCTTGGGCAAGCTGGACAGTCTGATTGGAAAAAGGTGATCTCCAGTGACGAATCTTGCTTTTCTCTCAAAGCGGATGACCACCGCATACGTGTATGGTGGGACAATGGTCAGGGCCCAATCCTGCATTTGTTAATGAGCGGCATAATGCTATAACACCAAATGTTAGAGTCTAGAGAATGATCTGCTGGGTCAGCCGATCAATCTTAGTGGTATTAAAGATCCCGCGTTTAAAGAATTTTTTATGTATGGCTGTCAGAATATTAACGATGATTTAAAGTCTAACACTAAGGCAGTAAAGTTGACCGTGCGCTATTACAACCCTAGTGGCAATAATCAGAAGAGTATTAATTGTGAGAATAAGGTATGTTGTACAGACAACTATACAACAAAGCTTGTTAATCATTTTAAAGATTTAAACAAAACAACATAATCCAATATTATTCAAAAACAAATAATTAATTGAATTTCGAAAAATATTTCTTTGCGAAATAAATAAACTAACTTAAATTGGAAAAATCCTAATAACATTTGTATGAAAAAGTTAATAATTTATAATGGGTATATAAACAAACAAATATATGTTGATTGGTACCATTGTGTTTGTAAAAATATAAGTTTACGAATATTGAATTTATTTTCTAATAAGATCAATAATTAAAATTTTTATAATATTTATATGTATGTAAACAGAGTAATTAAAACTCCCAAATACTTCAGACAGAATAGCGCAGTTAGGGGCAATAAAATGCAATATAGAAGACAGTTTGTGACAAAAAGAGAATACATCAGTCACACAAATTTACGATGGTTTTAGCATAAATTTTATGATGACAAAGGCAAAATTTATGAACTCAATGTGTGCGGTAGCGATCCTACGCGACGTCATAGCCCCAAATTCATAAAAAATTTACTTATGCGAAGAAGAAGCTAGGGAACACGAACCACATGTAAGAAATGAGAAGCACCAATGAGGAAGAGAGATGGAGGAGTAGCGAATGGGAGAAGTGGTATTGTCTTCAAATAAGCCCTCCCACAATCGGGTAACAAGTAGAGATTTTCAAAAAATATTATTAAGTCTAGAAAATAGTTCTACAGAACGCACTGGTTCATATAAATCCTGACTTCTATGTAATTATGCCATTTTTCACCAGCCTGAAAATTCCTGAGCAGCCTAACATAGAATTGTCTCAATGAAAATATTCTGCTAGAACTCCATTGCTTATAAATGGAGACGTGGGAGGAATGGAAAACTTCGTCTTCATGGATATCATGAAGATGAAGATTGATAAAATTAAAACTTTGCCTAAACTCTTCAAGTTCAAAAAAAAAAAAAAAAAAAAATTCGTAATTCCAAGATGACCGGAAGGAAATAACTGACTGAAGTTTTGCGAATTAGACCGAAGAAAGTTTCCGGAAGGAGAGCCCTACATATGCAACAGTGCACTGCAAATAGAGGCGTCTTAAATTTAGACACATATGTGACTGAAAAGGAATTTCAGACACTTAAGTGACTGAATCAGAAAATTAAGACATGATAGATGTCTTAATTTAAAACATATAAGTGTCTTACTACGATCACGGTATAAACGAACTAAAGTACGTGGTTAAAATATCTGCAGGCATCTTATTTTAAGACGTTTTCTTACTACTGTTCGCATTAGGCACCAGGGGGCACCTCAGTTGCGCATGCGTTTTACATTTGTTTCTTTCTACAGTGATAGTCGTTTGTAATTCAAACGGTTGTTTGATTTTATGTACGCGTCGATTTTAATTAAGTTATTTATTTTGACTTGTTTCATTTTTTGTGGTATGTACTAAACTTCTGTGATTACAATACGCATCTACTTAGTTTATGTATTTATTACATACATGGACTTATGTGCTTCACGCCAAATGTCGCTAATAAGCCGTCGTCGATATAAAGGCGGGACAGACACAAGGAAGTAACAACGCTTGAAGATTACATCCGGGAACTCCACAAACACAGCATGCTACGGATTTAGTGCTATTTGTATTAGTTTATATCAATAATTCTGTTCTATTCGTCTTCGTCTTGTAAAGCTGGTTAAAAAAACTTTTGTCTGGCGGGTTATACTTTGAGGATGGAAAACATTCTCTTTGTATAGCTAGCCGGATGTATGAAAGGATTCCATTTTAAAAAGATGCAAGTCGTTCTCGCCCTCTGTGAGTTTTTAAAATTTCAAATCCAGAAATTTTTCTTACCATCTGCGAAGCATTTCAAGTAAGTTTTTGTTTAAATGTTCTATTTTAGATTCATATATATTTAATTTGAAGTCAATTATAATATTGATTTTTGGTTAATTTCAATAAAAAAGTTATTTGATAATAACAAGTTGGAAATTGCACGCCAAACGTGGCAAATGAGGTGCGTTCGTACTATAACTAGTTTTATAAATATTTTTTGCACCGCATGTTGTACTGAATGTATATTTTAGTGCACTTCATAAGTGAATATCAATTTCTTTCTGTTCGAAAGGCTGCATCATCATTAAAATGTGCTTGGAATAATTTTTTTCCATTGCCGTAATGTAACGGAAAACTTTTGACTGTCCCTGTAATTAAACTACACATCCGATTTTCATAAAATTTTAAATGACTCGACAAAATTTTGCAACAATTATATATTTAAAATTTCAGACCATTCGGTTGCGTAGTTTTTGCTCTGCTATATGCGGACGGACGGACAGACAGACGAACGGACCGAACGACGACTATAGGTGATATGCATTTATATAATTACGAACGCACCTAAAAATGGATATCAGTAAAAAGTTAGAATTTTATAATTTTATTTCATAACTAGATTTTGCCCTTAAAATTGATGTTTGTATGACTTTATTTATATATTTTTCATAAAAAATAAACAAATATGTAGGCAGTAACCGGATTAAATATAATACAATATGAGCGATTTATGCATTTCTTTTACGATTCTTTATTTCTAAACAGATGAATTGCAAGTGATCAAGATAAATGACTAATGATTTGATAACACATGTCCTTTGACCTACTTGGATCAGAGCAGAAAATGCCTGCCTAATCAAAAGAAAAGTTACGTTCAAATGTTTATCAGTTACTTTTTTTCCTTTACAAAGAAAGCTATTTTCTCTTAGTGAATTTAACGACTGAGATTCACAGATAAACACAATTTAACTTATACAACTTTTGCATACATTATTTATTTTTCAACAATTTTTTTACCAAGTGCGTGCGTTGTGCATTAAGAAAAGTCCCTCCATAACTAACATTCCCGAATACCGGACACCTCTACTTAGCGAACCAGAATGCAGGTTTAAGTACTTTAAAGAAGAAATTTATTAAAGCATGGGCAAATTGGTATGTGTCCCCTACCTTCCCCTATGATTTTGGGGGCCCAAATTACGTAAGCAATTGTTGTAAGGATTTTACTTTAAATCTGTTTTGACATTGTATGATTATAAGCAATATTTGGATCTTTTAAAGTAGAACAACATTAAAAACGAACTAAAAAATAATCTAAATACAGTAAAACTTCTCAATCGCGGGCACCTCGGAAATCCTGAATTTGTCTGCTATTCGAAGGTGTTCACTTTTCTGAGGTAATTATACATATTTATGTTGAATAGGAAAGTGTTGAGAAAACAAAGTTGTCCGCATGAAGATTTTGTAGTAAAATTTCCATAACGGACACTCCTAAATCGAGGACACCACTATTTAAGAAACTCATTTTTTTTTATTCACAACATGCATATTTTTTATATACTTTTACCTCAGAAAATCAGACACCTCCGAATGGCGGACAAATTCCACGATTCCGAGGTGCCCGCTATTGAAAGATTTTACTGCGTATCAAGACAAAATATTTTTTGTTTTTAATCCTGTTCTATTCTAGAAATTCAAAATATTGATTATAATCAGTACAAGGTCCAAAAAGATTTCAATTATCAGCTTTATAAAAATTGCATACAAAATTTTGGTGTCCCTAAAACCAGGCTGTGTGTGTGCGGGGGGTGGGGGAGGGGGGCGCAGGACCATGACCATATTTTTCCAGCATTCAACGTGGTCAAACATGGCTACGTTTAAGACTTACAAAAAAAAAAAAAAATGACTGCGATTCAGACGTATGAAGTGTCTGAAATTCGGACGCAAAAAGTGTCTGAAAAAATTCAGACATTTTAAAATGTCTGAAAATTGAACACTCCGTTTCAGACACTTAAGTGTTTGAATTTCAGACATTTTCATTTACAGTGTGTATAAGAATATATGAACATTTCTCCTACCAATTAGCGACTACTAGTGGACTCTCAACTAAGCGCCGATATTGACTTGGATTATATGTGATTGCCCAAAAGCTAGTACCTAACAAGTAAAAATTAAATTTTGCTTAAAAAGCCAACTAATTAATTATTTCTCATCAATGCGAAACTATTTTTTCATATTACTTACCTATTTTTTTATTTACTTATATTGATGACTTTTAAGTTGTGTTTAATTGTTTGTTCCTATATGTACACACTGTTTTGATGAGGCCTATAGATGTCTATGAAGGTTAGAGTTGCAGTAAAGCTAGAGATCCTACCTACACAACTTCCAGGTTGTGTAATATTTATTCTGACTGGAAAATAGTCAATGAAACACCGTCTTCATTTTGAAAGACCTATCCATTGATATGCCACTCAATATGGTGCGTAAAAAAATGTTTTTAGTCTCTACTGCGATTTTGTATTTTACGGCTGCCATTTTGAATTTATAAAAACAAAACCTAGGCTATAACCATTGGACGGTTAAGACGAATCGATAGAGACCTCATTTATTAAAACTCATCCAGCCGTTGAAATGTTTCGATGGTATTAAGAAATCCACATTCCCAGATACGCATGAAACACATAACCCTTCTTGGCAGTCGGGCAAAAAGAGACTAAACAGAACTTTTTGTGTTCCGTGGGACAATCCATTAATGAATTATCCGAACTGTAAAACAAGCCCTGGATGATTATCAAGCGCTGTCTGATAAAGTATTTTGATGAGCTAAAACTTAATTACTTTCAGTCTATGGCCATTATTTTATCTTGTATATTATAATGTATATTTACTAACTTCAATTAATAAGATCTTATAGGCAAAATTTTAAAGCATATCTAAAACTAATCATATTTCGTATCGAAGAATAATAACAAGAATAATGTTAAATGTGGAATTAATAAAAAAAATTTGGCTAAGTAGCCCACTTTTTATTTTTTGGAGTCGTGCTGTGAGCTTTTAATGTGAGCTTTTAATGAGAAAGGTTAATTAAAATTAAAATGCATCTGTATGTTGTATAAAGAAAAATTATTATATTATGAAATTGAATAAGCTGATTATAATTGGAAAATAATGTTAAACCAAGAGAACAAATATTTGGAAAATGAATATTATATGTTTGTAAATAGAATTGAATTGTATGTCTGTACTTTATGTCTTTTCTTGAAATTTTTTCCTTGACTCTTTTCTTTTGAGATGTTAATTAATTATATGAGTCTTAAGAATTTATATTTAGTAAATATTAAATTGGATATTTATTTGAGCAACTCTGCTTTAAATCTAACCGTTATGACCCTAAGTCATTTGAACGTAGCAAACTGAAACGATGTTAAATTTCCTAACGCGCGTTCTCAAATAAATATGGCTACTGGTTCTTAAAGTTTGCTACTTAAAAAGTTAATCTCCTCTCTATAAATTTAATTACATTAGTTCATACAGGTTGCCTGCGCACAAGTTTAAGGACGAGTAATATTCATAAAATTAAAGATTATATAAAGTTAGAAGCAACAGATACACGTTTAGTTGGATTAGGAAAAAAAAATTTCAGACGGATTGGTTATTTTCAAATAGAAATCGAAATTAATGATTCCAAATTTGAAACCTCTGTTTTTGTTATTAATGATGATTCAATAGATTTTGATATAATTATTGGTACTGGCGTCATACATAAAGGTAATTCAACTGTTTCTGGTAACGATTTAAAAATAAATAAATATAAAAAAAATTCTTGGTCAATGTCATAAATACAAATGAAATCACTGTTAGTTCTAAAATTAACTCTTATTCTTCCTCATTTCAAAACCATAACCGTTACGTTCGAAACCAAAATGAAAACTCACCATTTAATCAATTTTGTTATTTCATCACAGAAATTAAAGAATTATACCTAGAAAATGAAAATTTAGTTCTTCAATTCCTTGGTCAATGATGAAAATGCAACTGAAATGACTGTTAATTCTAAATTGAACACCTATTCTTCCTCATTCGAAAACACTGATCGCCAAGTTCTAAACAAAAACAAAAACTCACCATTTAATCATTTCTATTATTACAGCACAGAAATTAAAGAATTACACCTAGAAATTGAAAATTTAATTGTTCAAGTGAAAGAAACTGAAATAAAACAAAAGTTTTAGAAACTGAATTATTTGAAATAAAATCATAAGACGAAATGCAATATTTTACCTTGATTCGAACATAAAGATGATATAGCTGGTGTATATGTCATTCCTTTTAGAACTGATAGCAATAAGCTAATGGAATACATAGGAATGACCAAAAGAAAACTCAAAGAAAAAATCAAAGAGCATAAAGCAGATACAAAATTTTGTTGTCAATCTACAGCTATCTCTCGTTTAAGTTTCAGTCAGAACATCGCAACAGATTTTGATCATGCAAGAGTCATATTCCCAATATCCAATTATTATGCATCCACTATCAGAGAGTCTATCAAAATCCTGTGTAAAAAAAATCAAGTATGTAACGACGCCCTAGCGTATATAATACCCCCAATTTATGGTTCAATATCCTGAAAATAAATTCTGAAAATTTGAGTAATGTGACTCATTAAAAATTGTAATACGGCAGTTAAATATTTCTTCTACACAAATTTAATCTCAAACATTGCTACTTCGACAGTCGAGCTACACATTTAAAATAAAAGTGATGTGTGATAATAAAGTGATGTAATAAAAAAAATGGAACTGCAGTTAATAATAATATATATTTCCTCCAATTAAGTTCAATACAAGAAACTGCTACTTGTACTTTCAACTCTAATAATTATTGGATCTCTCGTTTTCAAAACGATGTGGCGTATTAGTATAAATAAACAGCAATTTGTTATTATAAAATTCTCCGATGAAGGGATCGGTAAAAACCTGAAAGTACTAAGAAGTTTTTAAATAAAATATATATATATTTTTAATTGTAACATCTCTTTTATTATTTTAGTCGCCTTTTGACTAAAACAGTGAATATATACATATTTCTTTACTTAAAGAATAAAATGTATAATTATATTTAAAACAAACATTTTACCTAACATACTAGTTGTTTTAAACATATTAAAACAACACATACATAAAACAAACATGTGTCCTAAAAATACCCGTACTCAAACTTAAAGAACTCATTGTCTGTGATTTTTTTAAATATAAAATTTTAGTGCCTGCTTATCATTGCATCAATTCTTGAGTTTTTGTCGTTTGGTTCTTTTCGCACTTAATTGGTGCGAGAATAAAGTTCTATGTTATTTTGTTCTTCATAGTAAAATTAATTTATCACCCATTCAGAGAATTGCGCTGCTCGAAACTTATTTTGAATGTAAGTAATTTGAATGGATCAAAGATGTTTGGTGAAATAAATATCCAAATGATGCAATACCGAGTAAAGATACGTTATATCGGCTCGTTCAAGGATTTCGTAATACAGGTTTGGTGGAAGCCAAGCACAGGAGTGGAACGCCGAAAGTAGTTACACCAACCTTGTACATTCTCAAAAAATTGGCGTACGGTTTGGTGTATCACGCAAAGGGATTGTTGGACCTCTGTTTTTCGAATAAATTGTAGATAGTTTTGCATACAGGTAACTTATCCAGCAATTTGTTTTATGGTTAGAAGTGAATGAACGAGATTTTTTTTGTTCAACAAGATGGTGCAACATTTCATACAAGTGATGAAACCATGGACATGCTTGAAGGATTTTTTGGCGATCAACTCATTTCAAAAACTTTTTGGCCAACTCGATCTCCCGATCTGAGCATCCCGGACTTTTTTATGTGAGGATATTTAAAAGAAAAGTTTATGTAAATAATCCTCAAACAATTGATGATCTGAAAATTGCCATTACTCAAATGGTACAAGAAGTCATTCCCAGCATTTTAAACAAACGTTTCTACAAACATGCTCAAAAAAGTTCATCTTTGCCCCCAGAAAGCATTGGATATTTTGAACGTTTATTATAAATGTTAAGTTCCATATCTTTTCATACGGGATGTTAAAAGTGCTTTTTATCATTAGCATAAAAGTAATGGTTTTAAGGTTTATTCTTTTGTGAAAAGTAAATATATATGTCGTAAGTACGGGAACTTTTAGGCCACTCTGTATAATTTGCAAACATTATTCAATAATACTGGTATGTCGAAATTAAACTTTCTCATCTCAGAAGGTTGTGTACGTGTATTTGTATGTGTTGTTAACACTATTTTTACCGGTGTCAAATGACACCTTTCGAAGTTTTGATTTATGTTTACTTTGGTTTCAATTTTTAAAGCTAGTACGTATTAAAAAAAGTCTTGAATGTATTAAAAATTATTTGTTTTTGTTTTAATCTAAAAATCACAAATAAAATAACCATAAAACAAAAATTTTAAAAGGTACCATTGGACACCACTAGAAATAGTGTTAAGATATGAAATTTGGAAAACAGATATTAAAAATTATATATGGTAGAGATATAGTATTCAGAAAGTTGCTCAAAAAAGAAATTCTACGTATTTTTTTTCTGTATTCAAAATATTCTAACCGCAGCAATAATATTTCCGTCATTCTCGGAGAACGTCTTTGCTAATAAAAACTTCGTGTTTCATGTTTCGCTTTATGCATTAGTGAACTTCAAAAACATTTCTATTATGCGCCTATGTTTCTTTTTATTGTATTCGTCATTTGACATAAGTTATACAATTTATGTAATTCACTTCATAGATATTCACGATACAAAGGAATGTTTGGAAGCTTGTACATTTTTAAAATAAATTTTAAGCGCATGAGTTGAAGTGCTTGTTGTTCGAATTGTATGCCATTATGATACATACAATTCTCCATAAATTCCTTTGAATTCGAAATGTTTATTTCGAGAAATCTGTGCTTTGAAATTATGCAACGTAATTGCAATAATTAAAGTAAAATATAGCAATAATTATCAATTAATTTGCCTCCTTAAAGACGTTCTTTCAATGTTGGCAATGTCTAATGCAAAAAGTAGAACGGGCGCATCTCTTTAATCACATGGTCAAGAGTAAATCATTCTGATGCTGGTTACCATCAACTACGGTAACATTTATGCAGACTACATAGCATCCAACCTTCCGGGTTTTCTTCTCAAAACAGATAAACATAATTTGAACTAGAAAGTATATATTTTTTTATATGGATATCAATCGATTTCTTATATTTAATAAAATTTTTGTTTTATTCGATATAATAACAATGAATGTCAAAAGCTATGAGGCTAGTGCTTTTTTCCGTGTAAGGTTTTAAATTTCGCTTTGATATAGTGTGATATTCATTTTAACCCCTTACTTGTTTCGTCCGTATGCTGTACGGGCTTTTCAGATCTTTACTGCAACCTGAAAAAATCCGTCAAGTCAAAGAATATTTCGTTGATTATATTTGATTAAAACGCAAAAATTTCGGATTTAAATTGGCCATTTCCCGCAATCACCAATCTTACGAACACATTATCTAAATTCCTCTAATCTAAAACTGCATTTTCATTAATACACCGGAGTGTTCCAACAACTCTGCTGCATAATACTTTCTCGTTTTACAAGTGGAGTTTTATGTATGTCCTTTTAGTCCCAAAACATGAAAAATTCGCGAACTCAAGATCCAAATTTCCTAAATTTCTCTAGGCAAAAGACGGAAATTTCTTAAATTTATAAAAAAAAACTCTTCCAATCATAGGGATATTCCGGCAACTTTGTTACCTGTACTTTTTCTGTTTTTTTGACGAAATAGATTTTGAGAACGTGTTTTACGACTTATTGTCAATCTCATTTCCTTTGTCCCTTTGATTGTTTTGCCCGTATCTTTTCTATTTTTATTACCAAACTAGCAGCCTTCGCCCGCTACGCTGGTCGGTTTTCTAAACAAACCGTGAATCAAATGAAATATATCTGTGAATTTGATCATGCGTTTAAAAGCAATATGGACATCAACCTGGAATGCCCTTCCGAATTACTACAAACGATATGGACGTCATTATACTATTATATTTTCTATTGAAACAGACAAAATTTGAGCTGTTAAGGACAAACTTCTTTAGTTGATCCTTTACTGTAGGTTTGGTAAAGTACTATAGAACAATATATAATATACTTATACCCTTCCTCTGAAAATTTATCAATGCAATTCATCAGAATCCGTCCAATAGAACCTATTAAAAAGGTTAATCTCTCATAATTGGGATTACCTGATTCTAGAACTTTCAGCCAAAATCCTATAACCAAGCAACCTAGCTATATGTGTAGGAGAAATATTTTTTATTTGAAATAAAAAGTTGTTCTAAATGTTTAACTTTATTTGAAATGTTAATTTTTTTAAATATAAATGTGAAGTAACATTTAAAAAATGCAATAAATAATGTGATTTTTTTTTTTTGGGGGGGGGGGGGTGAATATTTAAAAAGTCATACTTAAAACAGTTTTCTTATAGTTTCTAAAAGGTTACTTTTCTAGTACATGTTATAAAGTCCGGGGAGGCAGCGACATTTTTTACTTAAACATTTTGTACAAGCTTATTTTCAAATGTATAATTTATCTTACTTAAATAATCACGAAAATAGCCGCCAGCTGTTACGATAATGGTGTGGCGGTCTTGGAAACCGAAAAATCCCTTAGTTTAAAGAAAATTAATGGTGACAATTTCAGAAGATCTCCACTGGTCGCGATAACATGATTCCACTTTCAGTCATCGGACAGTCTGTTTAAAACAGAGCAAATCATCATGTTTTTAGAGATAGTGTTCTGGGCGGAAGTTGACAAGTATAGCTCGTAGGGAACAGAGCCCCCTAGTTTTTAGAAAATATACTGTTTCATACGCATCAGTTAAGAATGTTTGTGGGAAGATTTAGCAAGTAAAATTAAAGAAATCGTAAGTTTTCCTTTATCATACCTCGATATATAACCGTGTAAAATTTAGATGAGTATATAACTCAGGTGACGGAATTTTAGACTGTAAATTCATTATTATAATGTAATAGTATATCTAATCTATTACAATTGAATAAAATTAAAATTAAATATTAAACAAAGTAGCGTGCTTTTACTTCATAATAAAAGGTAATAAACATTCAATATTTACCTTTAGTTTCATGATCTCATGATCTGGAACCCCCATTACTTGATGAATCATCACCTTTATTAAAAAGTAATGTAATGGTCACAGTAAATGTCACCGAAAAACCAATAGAATAAATCTCAAATTGAAGTTTTAAAACCCACTCCTTAAGAGGCTCATTCTGTCTTTTAAGAACACTGGTAATTTAGATTAGCTATCGTTTCCAAGAAAGGATAGCTCTTGATGGCCACATTAGATTTGGTTTTTGGCTTTTAGTATTGCACTTTTAGTTTTTACGTGGCAGTAAACTTTATCAGCAAAATCAAAGCTTGCTGGTTTGGAACTTAGGTATTAAGTTTTGATTTTTTTTTTCTTCTGAGTTACACTGATAAGCAAAGATGTTATTTATGGGATATTTATCAAAATATTTTTTTATTTCTTTTTATTTATTGGCAAAAAAATGGCACAGATACCGCTTGTAGAAGCAAGTGATATCGTGACAGAAGTTTTGATGTGAGGAATGTCTTGTCATGTAAAACTTTGAAATAACAGTTGTGTTTTGGGTTTTATGTGAAGCTTTGTTATTTATCTGCATGTATGTATGGTTACACTCTTGCAAGAAATTTTTATGCCTTCTATGTAGTTAAATCGTATAGTGATTGTATTAATCTATTTTATCATCAAAATATAATCGAAATGTCTGATAATTTTGAAGAAATCCTTTTTATGGCATTGGTTTAACCCAGTATCGCCAAAAAACTCAAGCTTAAAAAAAAAAAAGTTGCTTAAGGTTCTGTTTTCTACGATTTTATGATCATCCTGTTTTATTTTTTATCATATATTGAATCAAAGTTTCAGTGTTTCTTTTAAGAATAAAATTTTATATATTTAATAAACACAAGTTTTAATTACGGTATTAATAATTTTAAAGAGAACGTCAAATTGTTGCAACATTTTGTGATTTTTCTCAAGTTTCTTTTTAATTATAGTATAATTACTAATTTCAGTTTTAAAGAAAAGTTAATTAAAAATGGAAAGTTATTATTTAGAGATTGTCTTATGTGAACTACAAGAAAAACAACGAACAATATATAAAATAATGCAAAGTTACCTATGGAAAACATGTGTATTTAATAAACACAAGTTTTAATTAATTATTAACTTTAGGGTATTAATAATTTTAAAGAGGACGTCAAACTGTTGCAACATTTTGTGATTTTTCTCACGTTTCTTTTTAATTATAGTATAATTACTAATTTCGGTTTTAAAGAAAAGTTAATTAAAAATGGAAAGTTATTATTTAGAGATTGTCTTATGTGAACTACAAGAAAAACAACAAACAATACATAAAATATTGTAAAGTTGCCTATGGAAAACGACGTTTTTCTCATTTCGTCGTGCTGTATTCCATATTCTACGAGGAGTAGTTGTGAAATTCAAACAGACAGTCAAATTTAAATATAATAGATAGATTATATTACGCCGCTCGTGTCCAACCTTTTAGCTCATCGGAGCAGATTTGATGGGAAACGTTTGACACGGAAAGCACTTGAAAGGAAAAGCTTTCCTCGGGCTGCATTTGGGAAGAATTTTTTTTCTTCCTGCCGCACATTGTACTGTACTAATCCTAAATGTATGCTCAGAAAACCTGTATTTTGACTTGCATTGTAATTAGCAGAAATTAAATTATAAATTGCAAACTATTTTATTTTGTAAAGCTCGAAAAATTCTGTCTTCCAGTCATGTTTTGATTTGTGATTGTCAAACTGTGTGACGTCTACGACTGACTTAATTAGCATTACCATTTTCGTCGGCACTCTTGGGCAGCCATAAACTATGAATTTTCAAATGAAGTCGGTTAACCACAAATTCTCCTATATCGGAAACATAAATCAGAAGACTTCCCCATACCTATATTCTTATTCGACAAATTGACAGCTGTTTATCCCCATCTTCCTCCATACATATTCACTCGCGCGTTCAGTCTAAATGTCAGCATACTGTCAGCCAGGCGAGCTCACTTGGATACGCAGGATTTGCCATAACGCTTTGCCTGACAGGTGACACATGGAAAATACAACGAACGCATTTTATCAACAATAAAATTACACTTGCTTGATCTTGTATCGATATTTTTAATACATATAACATGGAATTAATAATTTTTAAGATCTACATTAAAATTCTAATAGTTTAAACCTTTCAGCGGCACAGGATTTCTGCTCCAAAAATGTCCAAATAATTAATTCACACCGCAGTTTACAAACAAATTTATTTGAAAATAATTAAAAGTTTCTCTTCACGTTTATTATGAGATTTAAGTTATACTAAAAAATTACTGGTACCATTTGTCAGTTTGGGCATTAAAATTAAGGGTTTGGAGACTGCAAACGGCGCCCCTGAAGGAGGTTGAGGAAAATTTCGTTTCCCTCCCGCTGCTCATAAGTTGAAGAGCCCTGGACACTATATATTATACTCAACAAAATAAATGCGTAAATTTACACATTAAAATTGGTATACTGATGATACAAAAATGATTTGTTTATATATGTAAAATGGTGTGTAAATTAAAAAGTACACGTATGGTGTGCTAAACGCCTTGCTTAAGTGTGTTAAGTTAATCCGCTGAAGTATGCTAAAATTTAGCAAATAACTCTGGAATAGACGGCTTAAAGTGCAAATTGCACATGAGTACACATATACATGTGTAATAAACAAAAGCGATGGATTTTGTGTAACTAATGCATAACCTTGTAGTTTAGGATGTGAATTTTGAACTGAGTAGTTTTATGGTCAGAAAAGAAATTTGCATGAAGAACAAACTCGTGTGCTTGGGTGTTTGTTCTCTTTCCAGCAGATTTGTTTTAAGACCACAAAATAGCAAAACCATTATTTAGAAAAAACAGGATCGTCAGTATTTGTATTTGAGGCATTCTCACAAAATTTTAACTTTCAGGAATAAAAATCTGGTGAAATTAAACTTAATAAAATAACCTTTTAAACTTAGAGACCAATGCCTTAATGATTCAAAATAAAGAAAAAATGGTCAGCAGCGAAGATTTTTTTTTATTTAACCCTTAAATGCCCGATTTTTCAAAAATCATTGTAATAATGTTTTTCGGCTTTCATTTTTTAAATAAATCATGGGAAAAATACTTTAAAAAATCATATTTTGTTTTAAGTATGGTTTACGGCTAAAAAACAGTTTGTTACTAATCGGCAATACTGGTCTTTAATTGAAAAAATAATTTTCGTTGATAAAATTCTATAACCTTAAACACACAATAATTTTAGGAACTATAATAAGAAACATATTTTACTTGTTCACTGCAGAACAAAATAGGATATTTCGCAAGCTTCCATACAAAACAAAAAGAACATGTAGCAACAATTGAAAAAATAAATCTATCTTTATTATTAAACAGTACAAGTGTTGCCGTCTACATGTTGGAAATCGATTTAATAATATTTTCAGAATCTATTTTATTGGCAACATTAGACAATAGCTTCAATATTATTCTAATAGTATTTTAGAAGCCTAAATTGGGTATGTTTCCGAAAAGCAACACCCGGCATTTAAGGGTTAACTGAGGTTTAAGTTAAACTTTCGAGTTTAATTTTCCTTACCGTTTTACCGCTCTAACTTTTTATTTTCTTCTAAATTTTTACTTATAATTAATTTGCCTAGTACCCACAGAACATTCAAATAAGAAATAATAAAAATGTAGTATTTTTAGTACAAAATTTTGGTATAACATTGTCTTAAAGGGGTGTTAAAGAAGGGGCGGTAAGGAAAAAAATGGGACGGTAAGGGGAAAAAGGGGGATGGTAAGGATAGGACGGTAAGGAAAATTACCACCTATTTTTAAGCAAATAATGCTAAGACTAAGTGATAGTCACAAGGTTCATTGATTTTTAGAAACAGTTATTTACATCGGATTAATTTTTTTTTTTTTTTTTTTTTTTTTTTAAGTAATAAATCCCGGCCGGCTCGGCCTACAGGCGCAGGTATATTTCAAAGTCAAGTATTAATTTCACCAACGAAAACTAAATCAATATTAGAGATTCATCCAGTTTAACAATTTTATCTGGCCGCTTTTGAAGTGTTTTTAATTTTATTTTTCCGTAAGAGCTGATTTTGTCAAAATACACTGTAAAAAAAAATCTGTGAAGTTACTAACATATTTCTCGGAAACTGGGATTCCAGGAACTATTTATGTAACGGCAACAGCAAAAATTTCTGTAACAGCATCTGTTACAGGAATTTTTCTTGTTGCCGTTACATAAAAAGTTCCTGGAATCCCAGTTTCCTAGAAAAATTTTAGTAACTTTACAATTTTTTTTTTACAGTGTAGTGTTAATACGATAATTTTTCACTTTTTCAGGTTTTTATCGCTAATTAGATTATTACTTTCTTCTATCTTTACAAGAAGAAAGTATTGGTTTCATGAAAATTTTCGAATTCCAGTTTTCGACGGATTTACACGTTTTATGAGTCAGAGATTCCAAAAAACATGTTTTTACAAAATGTCTGTCTATGAGTCTGTCTATCTGTCTGTCTGTCCGTCTGTCTGTCTGTCTGTCTGTCCGTCTGTCTGTCTGTATGTGACACAAATTTTGTGGGCGCTCTATCTCAAGAACTAATGCACGAAATTTCACAAAACTTCATATTTAGTTAGACCTTGATATAAACTGGAACTGATTAGTTTTTGGTGAAAATCGCCCAACAGGTGGCGCTGCTATGCGGCATTTTTAACGATTTCTGCAATAGCTGTATCTCAAGAACTACTGCACGGATTTTCATAAAACTTCAGATTCAGTTAAACCAGGATATAGTTTGGTGCTGATTACTTTTTTGTAAAAATCGCCCAACAGGTGGCGCTGGTATGCTGCATTGTTCATGATTATCGCAATAGCTCTAACTCAAGAAAAAATTCACGAATTTTCATCAAACTTCAGATTCAGTTAGTCCCTGATATAAATTATTGCTGCAAATCGCCTAACAGGTGGCGCTGCTGTGCTGCATTTTTCACGATTTCCACAAGAGGTGTATCTCAAGAACTATTGCACGGATTTTCATCAAACTGCAGATTTAGTTAGTCCTTGACATGAATTGATGTATAAATTAGTGCTGTTTAATTTTTGGTGTAAATCGCTCAACAGGTGGCGCTGCTATGCTGTATTTTTTGCGATTTCCGCAATAGCTTTATCTCAAGACTAATGCTTGGATTTTCAACAAACTTCAGATTCAGGTATACCTTGATATCGTTTAGTGCTGTTTACTTTTGGTGTAAATCGCTCAACAGGTGGCGCTGCTATGCTACATTTTTTCAGAATTTCCGCTATAGCTCTATCTCAAGAACTAATGCACGAATTTTCATCCAACTTCAAATTCAGATATACTTTGATATGAATTGGTGCTAAATCGTTGTTATTTCTTGTACTATTTAAATGATTTAATTGACGTGATTTATATAGAAGAAAGTTTTGTGATGGCCACAACATACTAGTTTTTTTTTTGTAATTGGACCCAAAGTCAAGGTTATATCTATATATATAGAGAGAGAGAAATAGATAGATTGATAGATATAAAAGGTTTTTTAGCCAAACCAACCTCACTAAAGTATAGCAATTAGCATGATGCTCGATCATAAAAGTTATGGAATTTTCCGGTTTTCACAAGACCTCTCCCTTCTTTCTACTACCTTGGGCCGATTTTGCCCATTTGCAATCCCCGCTGATATATTAACCACCTTAAAGCTTTTGGTGAGTTAAGCTACGTTCTGACTTGTATTTTGCTTCCTTCTCTAGTATTCTTGGAAAATCTTTTATTCTGAAATCATCTGCGGTTTATTCACAAAAGAATGAGGGGAATCAACAATGGGTCAGGAGATAAGGAGCTCGACTCTACTTGAAGGAAAGGTTCCTCTTTTGCTGGACATCAGTCCCTTTTCTGCTAAAGTCGTTAAAAATCAGACACCGAAAAGCCACAAAAAACGAAGCCGACACTGAAATCAGTTAGAAGGATAGTGAGTACGCAGCCTTAGAAGACGATCCGTGCATAATTGCGACTTTTATCGTACGGACAAAATTTAGTACATACATACATTTCTATATATGGGGCATTCTCACAATCTTTTGACTTTATTGTCCCTGAATAAATTTTTATTTTAATCCACTTTTGTTTGTTTTTTTATTGTTCCGTACTTAAAAAGTAAATACGGGACCATTATAAGATCACTTCTGTGTCTGTCCGTCTGTCTGTCTGTCTGTCTGTCACAGCGATTTTACTCGTAAACTATTGAACGAGGATAGTTCAAATTCGGGGAAGTAATAAAGACCATTGACCCACATATTTTCAGATTAATAAACATTCATAAATATATTTAGTAAAAAAGTATAGAGGTTAATTATGCTACTTGAAAAAAAAACATATTTTCTTTCTATATCATGTGGGGTATTCTGTGAAAGCATTTGTAACGCTGAACTCAAAAATATATTCCTTTTAATTTTAGGCATTATATTTTCTCAGATATTGTTGAAAATGTAGCGCAAAAATATGTCCCCCCCCCATCTAATTCCGAATCTACTGAAACTAAAATTATGAAAAAATTAGAGGTAGTAGACGTTAATATAAGCCTTTCCGGAAAATTATAGCGATTACTCTAGGTCACATAGTTTTTGAGTAATTAGCATTTTTCTGTTATACACAAATTTCGATTTACGGGCATTCAGAAAAATTGTTGAGCATCGCTGAATATACCTATCGTTGCAAAAAAATAAAAGCATTGTTGATAATGATTTTCGAAAAAAATCATCGGTAATTAGCCGAGATATTAACCCTTAAAGATACGGTTAGTTTGAACATACACAAGGACAGGGGCGGCGTACTCTATGCCTAGTTAACAACTTTTAATGATATATATGCGTAATGTAATGTCTAGTAACAGTATAAAAGCAATAAACGTCAAATTGTTAAAAACATACTAATTTAAGGGGTCTCCGGACTCTAAAAAGTGGAAAAAATGAAAAAAAAAAACCATTTTCAACATTTAATGTCTTAAAATGTATATGATTTTAAAACACAATTTTAATTGGGATGAAAGATATAAGTATGTTCTTTTGTTTCGTGTATTTAAAAAATTGCAAGATACAGAATTAGTATTTATAGGGGGCTCGAAACTGTTAGACATTTGTCTAACAAAAAATTGGCATAACAGTTTACGCGCAATATTACAAAATAAATATTGCAACTAGAATGAAAATTTTGGTTCTTATTTATACTTCAGATTGTAATAATTTCCCTGAATTTAAATAAATTTGTATTTAAAGCATTTTTATATTTTTAATGCAATGTTGAATTTAGCTAATACAAAATTTTGAAAATTTCAACAGTAAAATCACCTAAAAGAAATATTTTTTTGAACAATAAAAAGGAAATTTTAGGTTCAGTTTATACAGACTAACATGAAATATATATTTTGAAAATTTCATGAAAAAATATTCAGAAGTATTTGAGGTATCCTGCGCGTTATGCCCCAAAAACGCCATTTGAAAAATAATGACTTTAAAGTTTCGGAAACGCCGCTTCAGCTATTGAGCGGGTATAATTCTAAACGCCAAAACTTCTGTTCTAATGGGAATTTCAAGGAAACAATTATATCAAAATATTCAGAAAAGATAGGAGTTTAACGTCTAAAAAAATAAAAATTTCTTAAATTTTGAAGCTTTAAGAGTCCTGCGACCACTTAATCCTTTCCGGCACGGAGTAATTCTATTTATAAACTTATGAAAAAATGAACTGACACCAGAATTTATAAACGAATTTATTAGAAAATACGAACTTGCTTATTTTCACGTACATGATAAAGGGTAAATTTTAATTAAATATTCTTGGTGCCGTTTGTCTATTTTGGAATTAAAATTAGGTGTCCGTGTTTTAAGGGCATCGCCCTCGAAAGATTTAATTAGAATGAATCGCAAAAATACTGTGGGATTCGCGATAGTTTGCATTGATTGTATTTCCCAATACGCCTCGAGTGACTTTAAAAATTAATTAAACACCTATTAGGAAAAACGCGGCACTGACCAACGCGGCGTTGCAACTTTGAGACCTCAATTCTAAGCGCGCTTAGCACAATGCCAAATTTAAACTTTGAACAAATGTTTTGTTTTAGCTACACTGTAGAAATAAAGGTTATTACTACGCTGAATTTAATTTCATGAAATGCCAAATGAAGTTTAACTATGCACTGCTTTTAATGTCAGTACCGAATTAAGTTCATCATAAACAGATTAGGATAATATTATAAAAAGAGTTATACGAATAGCTATATTTGATATTATTTAGGTTCCATATCTCTTTGAACTTTCATGGTATACCCATTTACACTTTTCTAATATATACAGTTATAACCAACCCTATGTTGTATAGTTTTTTACAAAGTCTTAGTATTCTTTTAGCAACTTTTTTTTAATACAATTACAAATTCATATATTTATTCTACGGAACCCTCTGTACGCGAGTAATGTTCGCACTTGACCGTTTATTTAAATTTCATATACTGGGGTACATCCCATTGCATGATTGCACAACAATATTAACGAGATAAATAAGTTTTGGGCGATGTTGGGGGTCCAAATACCTGGAAAACTAATATACCGTTCCGTGTCCCTGATACTGATTTTTAAGTTTGGAGCTGTCTGGATAAAATTGTTTCAATAAAAATAATTCGATGTAATTTTTTTCTGAAACTGGAACTATTGTTTTATATAAATATGTAGATAAAAATTAACTTGCACACATTTTTAGGGTTGTTATTATTTTTAAACTCTGCCCCTGGTTTTAGATTCCTTACCACCCCACTTCTAAAATTATACAGAAAATCATTTCAGATGCAGCCACAGAATTTTTTTCAAATTTTTTCTCATGCAGAAGTATGCTAGAGAAATAATGTCTAAAATTCTTTGGCAGGAAATTTACTGTAGAATTTAAATCAGCATTTAAATATCAATTTCAATCACCGTGGCTTTATTGGTAGTCTCACCGTCCCCAAGGTTTATTCCTGCACTTTTCGAGGTAAATTTAAAAAAAGAAATAATTTAATCCTATGTTAACAACTGTTTCTAAAAATCAATGAACATTGTAGCTATCACTTAGTCTTAACATGATTTCCCTAAAAATAGGTGGTAATTTTCCTTACAGTTCCATCCTTAGACCAATGTCTGACGGGCGCCTTTTTTGCTGCTTTTTTGCTTAAGTATTATCCATTCACAATGCGAGCATTGTGAATGGATAATACTTAAGCAAAAAAGCAAGCATTGTGAATGGATAATTCTTAAGCAAAAAAGCAGCAAAAAAGACGTCCGTCTGACATTGGTCTTACTGTCCCTTTTTTTACCATATCGTCCCTTCTTTCCAATACCATCCCCTTTTTTTACCTTACAGTCCCTTCTTTAACACCCCTTTAAGACAACGTTATAAAAAAATTCTGCATTAAAAGTACTTACTTTGTTATTATTTCTTATTTGAATGTCCTGTTGGTACTATGCAAATTCATTATAAATAAAAATTTAGAAGAAAATAAAAAGTTATAGGGGTAAAATGGTAAAGAAAATTAAACTCGCAAGTTTAACTTAAACCTCAGTTAAATAAAACAATTTTCGCTGCTGACCATTTTTTCTTTATTTTGAATCATTAAGGCATTCGTCTATCAGATTAAATGTTATTTTAGCAAGTTTAATTTTGTCAGATTTTTTTCTGCAAAAGTCAAAAGATTGTGAAAATGCCCCATATATGTGAGTTGTGGTTTTACATTTCCACTAACACTCTCCGCCTAGCAACAGGATTCGGTCGGCAGTTTCCATGAGAAGCTTGTAACCTCAAAACCGCAGATGGAATTGAATTTGCTGATGTGCAGTTTAGCGTTCTCTTTGCTTGGGAACAATAACAGCTCACGTTCAGATTTCATTTCGAAGTGGCTGAGGTTGGACGTATTTTCCTAGCTCTAGACGAGAGCAGAAGTCGCTACGATCGGACAAGAAGCCGATATGAAGTCTCTGATACTGCGGCAGATGCCGCAGAAAACTCCCTACCCTCTCGTACTTTGTAAATATAGTATTAACTTAATGTGTAACTTATAACCCAGAACTATTAAACTCCTTTTATTCATTAATTATGGCCTTATTCTTATATCACATGGGGAATCGGCCATTTTCAAACCTAATTAAAATTCCCCTAGACCCACCCCAGCCCCTGTCACTGGATTTTATGCAACTGATTTCCAGAGCAACTAATTCAACGACTTTTTTTTTCAACTCTGAAAAGACAGTGAAGTTATTTCATTTTTATCGACGCAAGACAACAAAAAGTGCTCTTCGAAGATACCTATTTTTTTTTCTCTGTCTTTCTACTGGAGAAGAATCTTATTAAGAAGAAATTTGGTCAAACTGGGAAGATACAGACTTCGTTTCTGTGTGCAGCGTACTGGTGATTCAAGATTTTTTTTTTCTTTTTTCTTCTCCCATTCAAAACAAGATCGTTTTCAGTGGAAAAGAAAAATAGTGCTGGCAACTTGAAGTATTATTTTTATCTCTACGAATATAACGGATTAACATATATGAAGTAAGTGACATATTTTATATTACTTTGCAAAATGCTGTTACAAGATATCACAGTTGTAGCTAGCCAAATTAATTCCGCGAGGACTGATCGCATTAAATTGTTACATAATTTAATTTTTTAAACGGACAGTAGAAGGTTGAATAGGAAGGAATTAAGGGAATTGGAAGGTTTTAAATTTAAAGAAGGAGATGATCGATTTCAAACTAAATTACCGGAAATTGTGGGCGAATTTCCCCAAATTCATTTAGTTTGTATAGCGAATTTATTTCACTTAGACGTGCACGGAAGGGTCTCTGAAATTGCAAAACGTATATTACAGGCTCTAACTGGCTCTAACCTGCTTAGAAACCTTTCAAAATTCTCTTACTTCACTTACAGATTCCGAAACCGAAATTGAAAATGAAAACAGTTCGCGAAATACATTAAATGACACCCTAAACTCTGACCGCACACAAGCCCTTGCAAATAATACGCCAACTGGCACTCACTTTGCACCACGCCACACGATTGCATTTTCCGACATTGAGAATTTGTTACATTCGTTTTTGGGTAAATTTTCCGACAATATTCTAAAATGGTTTGAGCGATTTGAAGGCTTAGCAGATAGCTTTGCATTAACCGAGATTCAAAAATTCATCTTCGTCGAGAGAGCGCTTACGGGGACAGCTTTATTATTCGCGCGTATTGAATCAAATATTACCTCGTATAGCACGCTGAAGCACGCCTTGATCAGTGAATTCAAACACATCTTATCGCCTGCACTAATCCATGAGACGTTGGCAGAACGCAACTGCAAGCCCAATGGAAAATTCACTGAATATTTCCTCATCATGGAAGAAATAGCCCAAAGGGGTAATGTTGACAGCGCGTCCCTCATGAACTATATTATTAACGGTATACAGAACACTCCTAGCAATAAAGCTATATTATTCGGGTGCACCACGCTTGCCGAATTTAAAAACAAGTTCCAAATTGTCGAACGAATTTGTGAGCAGAGCCCTAAATTTTACCAAACAAAGTCACCGGCTACACCGAACATTCCTAAAATTACCCACACGGAGAAAACTACAAAATTAACCTGCTATAATTATTTAGCCCCTGGTCACCGTTCTAGCCAGTGTGTGTATTTAAATAAAGGAAAAAAGTGTATGAGATGTGCACGTTTTGGTCATGTTTCCAATCAGTGTACGGTACAAACTCCGGAACGCAAGCGTTCGACTCAAGGCACCTTCCCTTCACGCAAGACGTCGCCAAGCCGAGCCGAACAAATTCACGTAGTAGAAATGTGTCATTCTCATCCGCGCATGCAGAAACCAGTAAAAATTTCTAATTTACAAATCAATTCAATTTTAGACACAGGAAGCCCACTAACAATACTGAGAGAACACATTTATGAACAAATTGTGTCTCCCCCCCTCACCGGAGCTCCTGTACAATTGTCGGGCATCGGTAACCGTATTATTCAATCTATAGGATCGTTTTTTACCGATATAGAAATAGACTATAATACTTTTTCTATTTCTGTTTATGTAGTTAAGGCCTCTCATATGTCCATGCCGCTTATCATAGAGACAGATGTCATATTTCAGGGCAATCTCATATGCGACAAAAACGACGTTACATTATCTAAATCTCCACCCTCAAACGTTTTTATAAATTGCATTACTGTGTCTGATAATACATCTGCAACGAAATCTCAAGATAAATCCGATGTACCTTTATTTCTTGACGCAAGATGCACTAGAGAAACATTTCATTTAAATTCTTCCCCCCCCACCCCCCCCCCAAGATCTGAAACCCCCGAGTGTAAATAACGATTTTTCGAATGAAAATATTCCTAGTGACGTCGAAACTGATCCAGTGCATGACTCAACACATCTGACGCATCTCGCAACTTGGCCAGACTGTTTTTTCTTCAATTTAACTTTCCTTTCGTACAAACTGTTTACGACCGTGTTCATCTTATTTATCAGCTGTTTATCACTGTTTACTTCTACCAACGGATTCAATCATTCTACACTACATAAGTACCAACAATCTCAAGATTTGAGTGAGGTTACTAATTGGAACGAAATCCTGCATGGCCTTATCGTTCCTTGTTTATTTTTTATACACCGAAACTCAGTGAACTCAACAAAGAGGAAGAAAAAACGTAAAATTAAATCCTCGAAAAGAAAGATACTTAACGTATATTAGGTCACTAGTGCAACCACCGAATTTACCATACATGTAATTTTTTTTGTTATTATTTTTCACTCTTTTTATATCTCCTGTGTTTTATATCCGTATATGTGCTAATTTTTTCGAACATTTACACCGTATACAACTATAGATTGTTATTCTCTGTGTCATTACCGTTTCAACTTCATTTAATTCTTCGATATTTTTTACGATTACAGCAATCATCCACGATTATTTTTCCAATACGTAATGTTAAAAAGATGTGTTTACAAGTGTGACTAACCATGTCACAGCTAAGAATGCAATTATTGATGAAAATCGTCAACACAAAACGTTTGATTTTCTGATTATTGTGTTTTATGCCATTCTAGAGTGCTTCAAGTGTTTACTTTTTAAGAAGGTATAGTGTGCCAATCATTTTTTATCAACAGTGTTTTTTATTATTATTATTTGTTTGTGGAATATGCAACAGATTTATTATTTTTTCCAGCTTATATTAACAGAATTTCAGTGCTTTTTTTTTAGAAGTTCTGTTCAACATTTTTTTAAATCTCTGAGAGATATAATATATGCTCAAAACTTTTTTATTGAACCCATGCTGTGCTTTTTTTTTCGCATGGCACTTTATTTTTTTCTCGGACTGCAAATGGTGATTTATTTTTTTCATTTTGCCTTAAATCTTTTTTACTACACATGCCTATTACGCAGCACGTGCTTTTTTATGTTGCGTAAATAACAACTTTGTTTAACATGACTCTACACAGGACTTTATTTTTTTTAACATTCACTTTTTACAAGAAGAAAAAGAAAATTATTTTACTTATATTGTTAAAACTGTATTTTATGTGTAAACTTTTTATTGAATTGCTATATATATGTATGTGTTTTACCCCCCCCCCCCCTTGCACATTTTTTTTACAGAAAGAATAGCCGGTTGTCGAAAGAAAAAACCCCTTTTGGTGGGAAATCTTTTTGCTTAGACGAGCCAATTTTTTTTTCCTTCCCGAATTGACGTTGGTATAACGATGATTTTTTTTACAAAATTCTACCTAAGAGGAGGCAGATTTTAGTATGTTTTCTCGATGATAATATGATGGGAAGACGGCCTTATCACGTTATATTTTTTTATCCCTGATGATGGCGCATGAGGAAGACGGTCTCATGACGCAAATTGATGATATCCAGAGATTTTTTTTTGCCTTCTTTTGTTGGAGATATCCCACGGCAACTCAACATGAATATGCATAAAATTTAGACTTAATTTTTTTTTTTAATTTTAGCTCGTTTTTCTTAATTATTTCATGACAGTTTTTCCTTTGGATTTTAATTATTTTTAGATGGTTTTTTTTTGTTTTGTGTATACATCTTGTTGCTTATTTAACACGCTGTCGAGGCCGACAAGCGGTCAAAATGGCCGAGTGTGAGTTGTGGTTTTAGAGTTCCCATAACACTCTCCGCCTAGCAACAGGATTCAGTCAGCAGTTTCCATGAGAAGCTTGTAACCTCAAAACCGCAGATGGAATTGAATTTTCTGATGTGCAGTTTTGCATTCTTTTTGCTTGGGAACAATAACAGCTCAAGTTCAGATTTCATTTCGAAGTGGCTGAGGTTGGACGTATTTTCCTAACTCTAGACGAGAGCAGAAGTCGCTACGATCGGACAAGAAGCCGATGTGAAGTCTCAAATACTGCGGGCAGATGCCACAGAAAACCCCTACCCTCCCGTACTTTGTAAATATAGTATTAACTTAATGTGTAACTTATAACCCAGAAATATTAAACACCTTTTGTTCATTAATTATGGCCTTATTCTTATATCACATATATATAAACTTTTTAGGTGGGGGTGGTTTTGGGTTCCTGGGGTCATATAATGAAAAGTCATGAAGGATTTTTTCAAAAGTCGTGCCATGGTAACGACTGCAATAGGTAGTATTTCTTATGAAATCTACCTTAAATTAATTTACCTCGAAAAGTGCAAGAATAAACATTGGGGACGGTAAGACTAATAAAGCCACGATGCTTGAAATTGATATTTAAATGCTGATTTAATTTCTGTAGTAAATTTCCTGTGAAAGAATTTTAGCCATTCTTTCTCTAGCATACTTCTGCATGAGAAAAAAGTTGAAAAAAAAATCTATGGCTGCATCTGAAGTGATTTTCTGTATAATTTTAACAAGAGGGACGGTAAGGATTCTAAAATCCAGGGACAGAGTTCAAAAAGTAATAACAACCGTAAAAATGTGTGCAGGTTAATTTTTACTACATATTTATATAAAACAAAATTCCCGATTTTGGAAAAAAGAATTACATCGAATTATTTTTATTGAAACAATTTTATACAGACAGCTCCAAACTTAACTAGCGAGATGTGGCAATCCCAAAACTTTCTTTTATCTCATACATGTCAATACTTCCTGGAAAATGCAGCATATCAGCACCACCCGCTAGATGATTTACACCAAAATCTAATTATCAACAACTTTGACAATTTCTAACTGAATCTGAAGTTTGATGAAAATCTGTGCATTAGTTTTTTAGATCGAGCTATAGCGGAAATTGTAAAAAATTCTTCATAGCATCGCCACCTGTTCGGTGATTTACACCGAAAACTAATTAGGACCAATATAGACCAAGAAGTAACCGAATCTGAAGCTTGATGAAAATTCATGCATTAGTTCTTGAGATATAGCTATTCCGGTATTCGTGAAAAATTCAGCACAGCAGCGCTAGCTGTTGGGAGATTTACACCAAAAAATAAAGAGCATTAATTTATATCAGGGACTAACTGAATCTGAAGTTTGTTGAAAATTTGGGCATTTTCTCTTGAGTTAGAGCTATTCCTATAATCATGAATAATTCAGCATAGCAACGCCACCTGTCGAGCGATTTTCACCAAAATGTAATCAGCATCAAACTATATTCTGGAATAACTGAATGGGAAGTTTTATGAAAATCCGTGCAGTAGTTCCTGAGATATAGCTATTACAGAAATTGTGAAAAATGATGGATAGCGGTGCCACCTATTGGGCGAGTTTCATCAAAAACTAATCAGGACCAGTTTATGTCAAGGTCTAACTGGATATAAAGTTTTGTGAAATTCCGTGCATTATTTCTTGAGATAGAGTGCCCACAAAATTTTTGTCACATACATACTCACAGAGTGACAGACAGAGTGACAGATAGAGTGACAGAGTGACAGACAGACTCACAGACAGACATTTTCTAAAAACCATCAAATCGAGTTCAGGACATTCTAAAACATATAAATCGGTAGAAAACCGGTAGTCGAAAATTTTCACGAATTCAATACTTTCTTCTTGTAAAGATAAAAGAAAGTAAAAAATCCCTGCCGGCTTGGGCCTACAGGCGGAGGTAGATTTCGAAGTTAAGTACTAAATTCTCCAACAAAACTTAAATCAAGATTAGAGATAAACCCAGTTTCTTCACAAAGAGTGAGCTGTAGGGATCTAAACTTTTTGTGAAAATTATAATATACACGAATACACACACACATGTATATGGAATAGGTTTAAAAAATGGTTACAAAAAATTCAGAGAACCTTAAAGTGTTAAAATATGTTAATATTTCCATAGTCGGGTTTTTATCATGTTTTAATACGTTTCTTCAAACTCACATGACGTTACATATTTACCTGCTGAGGTCCATTATATTTCCAATATGACGCAATATACATATATTTTTAATTCGTCAAACTATTTATTTTATTTTGAGTTTTCATGCTGAAATCTTGCTCTAGAAAACTTATGACGTAATATTCAAATTGTTTTCAATTTGTCAAACTATTTAATTTTACACGTGAAAATTTTGCATTAGAAAAGTAATTGTTGTGGTGAGATTTTTTTTTTTTAATTGTTGGCAACTGCTATAACGAAAAACTTTTATTTTTTTCCTGCCATTGTTGTGTAAGAGCTGGTTTTATCAGAATCATGTTAAGACAGTATTCAAAATTTTGAACTCTCCGCATTTCCACCCTCTTGGGCCGATTTCGCCCATTTTCAATCCCCGCCGAGATATTAGCCATATCAAGGGTCGATTTCGCCTCATTTTCAATCCCCGCCGAGATATTAGCCATATCAAAGTTGTTGGCGAGTTTGAGGACAATCCGTGCATAATTGCGACTTTTATCGTGCGGACAAAATTTAGTGCATACATACATACATACATACATACATACATACATACATATATATATATATATATATATATATATATATATATATATATATATATATATATATATATAAACTTTTTAGGTGGGGGTGGTTTTGGGTTCCTGGGGTCCTATAATGAAAAGTTATGAAGGAATTTTTCAAAAGTCGCACCATAGTAACGACTGCAATTGGTAGTATTTCTTACGAAATCTACCTAAAATCAGCATCAGAGACACGGGACGGTATAGGAATTTCATAGTATATTTAGACCCCAACATCGTCCAGAACTTATTTATCTCATTAATATTGTTATACAGTGATGCAGTGGGATGTTTTCCAGATTGTTCTAATAAGAAAATAGATGAAAAATTATGTTTCATGAAAAATAAAGTTATAAAAATGACGAAATGTGCGGTAGATTAACAAGAATCATTAAAACGTTCATTAAGCCGTTTCAAATCGGATTTTAAAGAAAAATGGGAGGCTGCCAATAGGACAAAAAGTCGCTTTCTTAAGATAAATTAACATTGGCTTAACAGCTCCATAAAATTAGCTGTAGAAGATACTAGCTGTACAATATCAAAAAAGGTCTACCAACAAAAGATTTCGCTGAATTGTGTGACTGAAGCAATTGACTAAAAACAAGAGATTTAAGGGAGTAAGTACCTCTTGATCAATTAACATATGAAGCTAGTACAAATCAACGAGCTGCTGGTAATATTGATGCCTCGACACTCATAAAACATATAATTCTAAGTCAACAAGAGATACCAAATACAAAAAAATTATAACTTAAAAGAAAAAAACACAATTAAGAAGCATATACCATAAGAAGTCTTATCAATTTTTGTATAAGCTGATCTAACAGAAAGCAATAGGAAATTATTCAGAGTGCGAATAAGAATATTTACTTGTTATTCTCTGATTAAGAAACGAAGAAAGATTGCTATATAAGTGAGGAGTCGATGAATGTGACAGAAACAAGCGCTGAAGTTAACCTACAGGATCTTCTTGATCACACCTCTTTAAGACTGTGTAAATATTTAGAAGAAGTGATTCAAAATAATACAGAAGAAGAAAACCACAATTTAGAACAAATATCTAAATGGGGTTGCTATGGCTCCCAAATATCACAATTTAAACAGATATTTCAGAATACTTCTGATAGTGATGCTAATATATTTCAGAGTTCTCTTATTCCTTTACGTTTAGAGGCACTGTCCAATGGATACACTGCAAATAGAAGCGTCTTAAATTTAGACACATATGTGACTGAAAATGAATTTTAGACACTTAAGTGTCTTAATCTGAAAATTAAGGACATTATAGATGTCTTAATTTAAGATGCATAAGTGTTTTACTATGACCATGGTATAAACGAACTGAGAATAATGTCTAAAATATCCGCAAACGTCTTATTTTAAGACACTTCATTGCTTTAAACGTGTCTTAATTTAAGACGTTTTGATTCTTCCGACGCAATATCCACTAGGGGGCACTCCCGCGCATGCGTTTTAGATGTCTTCGTTCGAAGTGGTATACGTTGTAATTCAAACAAATTTTGTTTTTATGTACGCGTGTATTTTAATTCGTTTTTTTTGCGAAATGTGAAGTACTGTGATTTTAATTCGTATTAACTTGGATTATTTATTTATTGAATACATACATCTGACGTGTGTACTTGACATCAAATGCCTCTTAGAAGCTGTCGTCGATATAAGTGCGGGATAGACACAGAACAGAAGTAGACGACGGTTGAAGATTACACCCGGAAATTCTACAAAGCGTGTGCAATGGGCTTAGTGTTAACTCGTATTAATTTATATCAGTAATATTGTGTTATTCATCTTCGTCCTGTCGAAGCTGGCAAAAAAAAGAAACTTTCGTCTGGCGGGTCATGTTTTCAGGATGAAACATCCCATTCTTTAAATATGGCTAGTCGGATGTATTATGGGATTACCTTTTAAACTGATGCAAGTCTTTCTCCCTCACGGTATCTGTGGTAGTTTTTAAAATTTAAAATCGAGGAATTTTTCTTACCTCTTGCAAACAGCGATTGAAGTAAGTGTTATAATTTTTTATAGTACTAAAATTAGTGTCTTTTATGATTTTATTTATTGTACTAAACAAAATCTTGCATGAAATTTAATTAGTTTTGGATCTTTTTGCAAAACAAAACACTAATTTTAGAAGTATATATTTAAGGTAGATTTCGTATGAAATACTACCTATTGGGATCGTTCCTATGTTGGAATTTCTGAAAATTTTTTGCAGATCTACACCGATCATGACCCCTAGAAACCAAAACCACCCTCAGTAAAAAAACTTTATCTATCTATCTATATATATATATATCACTTTCTTCTGGACACGATAACTTTCGTAATTCTGCACCAATCTCTTCCAAACTGATACATAAAATCAATGGGCATAAAATCTTGGTCAAGTTCGTTAATGGGCAAAATCGGACCAAGGGGATGGAAATAGGGAGGTGTTTTGTGAAAACAGAAAACCCCCCATAACTTCGTAATTTTTGCACATATCAAATCAGTTTAAAGTTTTTATTACTTCTAAAAATAGGGCCAAAAATTTATGTATCATAGATTTTTGATAAAGTTAAAAATGGGCTCAAGGGGCGTAAAAAATAGGGTTTTGGGGAGAAAAAAATCATAACTTCGTCAATTCTCCAGATATTAAATCCAATTAATTTTATTATAAATCTCCTTAACATTATCTACAACTTTTATTTTAACAAGTTTTTGATAGGATCAATTCGTACAGAAAAAAAAAATTAAAACGAAAACAAAAAGGGGGTTTGAAGAAAAAAAAATCCATAACTCCGTCAATTCAAAAGATATAAAATCCCCATGAATTTATCATATATCTTCTTAATATTGTCTACAACATCTATATAGACAAGTTTTGGATAGGACCAATTCTTACAGCAAAAACAAATTAAAAATACATAGCGGTTGAAGAAAAAAATAATCTTAGTAAGGGTGTATTCAAATCCAAACTGATTATTTTCTGACTCATTTTACAATTCATTTTTGCTCTCAAAGACTTCCAATTGGTACGTTTTCTTACTCAGAAACTATATAATGTACTATGGTTGATTTTTTGATAGAGGCAGAATATATTTTTTAAAATGCTGTTAAAAAGGGCATTTTGAACCGAATTTACCGAAGCGGATTGTGTTGGAAAAATCACTGTATTAAGGATGCACTCACATCTAAACTGCTTATTTTCTGACTCATTTTTAAATTCATTTTTGCTCTCAAACGCATTTAATTGGTAGATTCGCTTATTCAGAAACTATATAATGTACCGTAATGATCGATTTTTTGATAGAGGCAGAATATATCTCAAAAAATGATGTCAAAGTGGGCATTTTGAACGGAATTTCCCGAAGCGATTGTGTTTGAAACGAAAAATATTGTCCTTCTGAGAAAATAATTGTTTATATATCAAGTTTTAATTAATTGAACAAAAAATAAAAACACAGGTCACTTATAAATCTCTTCAAAATTTACGTCAGCAAGTTTCATATATATATTTTTTTTAATTAAAAATGAATCTGGAATTATGCCAGAAAATTTCGAGTTCTTGAGCATGGAAAAGTATTTTTTTGAATACCGCCTCAACATGATTCTGATAAAACCAGCTATTATATAAAAATGAAATAAAAACTCGTCAAAAGCGGCCAGATAAAATTGTTAACGTAGATTTGTCTCTAATCATGATTTAGTTTTTGTTTGTGAAATTAGTATATTTGACTTCGAAATCTACCTCTGTCTGTAGGCCGGGCCGGCAGGGATTTTTAAACTTATGACGTTGTCTTTTATTACAAATTACGTATTATTTATTCTCATCTTTTTACTCAAATTTTAAGTAATAACATCACTAAAAAACAGACAAATTTTAAGTTAAGTTCATTCTCTTGTTTTGTTTTGTTTTCAATATGGCAGTTCTTAGTTTCAATGGCTAATGTTTATCTCATACTAAACGACCACAAGGAAATAGAAAAAAAAAACTTTGAAAGAACTCCTAAAGCTTTCTTACTTCCTAGCTAGAGATTACAATCCCGGATTGAGATCCCGGGATCCCGCTTTAATTTTAATCCCGAAAATACCGGGATTTTTGGGATTGCCTTTTTTTTTTTTTTTTTTTTCAATTGTACAATATTCAGCTAAAATAAAAAATATATTTATAGACTTTCGCTTTTGGAAAAAAAGTAAATTGATTTTTAGGAAATTTATATATAATTGAAAAAGAATATTTATCTCAAGTATTTCTTAGATATATTTCTAAAGCTATTAAATCTTTTAATGTGGAAAACTTTTGACATGGTAACATAGAAGTAACCCAGTCAGGAAAAGGAAATCATTTGTTTATTTCGTTTTTGCTTCGTGTGTAGAAAATATATTTCACTTCGAAGGTCATTTTCCAATTACACTTTACTGATAAGCATCGCAAGTGTGTATCATAGTGATATCATGTGCTAACTTCGTTTTTATTTGCGGTTTTATTTTGCTTTAAAGATGTCTTGTTTAGTAGCTCATAGGAATGATAACAATAAGCCCATGTGGCAATATAAATTTTTTAAAAATCTAATTTTTAAATGATAAGGATTTTCATTTTTTTTTCGGGGAGGGGGGCGGATTTTGTATGAAATTTTCATAAAGCTGATACCTTAAATCTTGCACTGATTATAAAGAAAGTTTTGAACTTTTAGAGTAGGACAAGATTAAAAACACAAAATATAAATAAACAAAATACCGAAGTACTTTTTTTCTCAATATTAACCCTTTGCACTCGAGGGCTCCGGAGCGGAGCCATTTAAAATTTGTCTTCAAATTCGAGGTCTCCTCTACGGAGACAATTCAAATAATTTTGTGATACCATGTAATCTTGGCTTTTCTAGACAGGTATCACAAAATTATTTGCATTGTCTCCGTAGCGGAGCCCTCGAGTTTGAAGACAAATTTTAAATGGCTCCGTTGCGGAGCCCTCGAGTGCAAAGGGATAAAGTAGAATATTTATTTATTTATTCATAGTTAAATAGATGTTGTGATTATCATCTGATAGATATGTAAAATTGCCTATGTGGCAATATAAATTTTTAAAAAATCTATTTTTAAATTATAAGAAGTAGAGTAGGACAAGATTATAAGAAATATATATATTTATCCCTGTACTTTAAAAGCCCTCAATAGCCCTTGCCGTTGAATTTGTCCGATAATCGGAGATGTCTGCTTTTGTGAGGTAAAAATATACAAATACGTATGCTATGCGGATTAAAAAAGTATTCGCTAAATAGATGTTTCAGCTATTCGGGAATGTCCATTAACCTCCACAACGGATACTCCCGAATACCGGACATCTCTATTTAAATAATAATAATGCAGGGTTTCATTTTTTACAAAAGAACTTCTTGATTAAAGAATGGGCATACTGGGCCGTGCCCCGTCCCCCTACGATTTTAATGCCCACAAAGTTGATGTGCAGTATTTGTAAAGCTTATATTTTAAATCTGTTTCGAAATTGTACTGATTATAATCAATATTTTGAACTTTTAAAGTAAAATAAGATTAAAAATAAAACAAATTTTAAAAATCTAATATTTAGATAAATATTTTTTGTTTTAATCTTGTTCTACTCCTGAAGTTCAAAATATTGATTATAATCAGTAAAATGTCATAAAAGATTTAAATTATCAGCTTATTGCTTACCAAAATTGGGAGCACCAAAAAAATCAGGTTGTAGGGGGGGGGGGGGGGCAGGACCCCAGCCAAATATTTTCCCAGGATTAAACGTTGTCAAACATAGCTACGTATGATGCTTACAAAAAAAAAAAAAAAATGGATGCTATTAAGACGTTTGAAGTGTCTGAAAAAATTCAGACATTTTAAAATGTCTGAAAATTGAACACTCCGTTTCAGACACTTAAGTGTCTGAATTTCAGACATTTTAATTTACAGTGCATAGAATTGATGTTAAGAAATTTGAAAATTACACAGAAGAAAATGCAAAGCTTTATGTCAAATTATATGGGTGGCACCCAATGTCACCAACCGTACATAACGTTTTAGTATATGGGGTGGCCATAGTAATTAAACATCCAATATTGCTTATCGGTCAACTTTCGGAGGAGGCTGAACAAGATAGAAACAACTATTTCCGCCAATATAAGCAAAGGTTTTCCAGAAAATGTTCTCGAGAGCAATGTAATAAAAATCTTTTGAAAAGACGTTTACTAAGTTCTGATCCTTTTATAAGTAGTTCAAGACCAAAGCCTAAGAAAAAAAGAAAGGCTTTTTCTAGCGAAATAACCAGAAACACCATACGGAGAGGAAGATGAGGATGAAGACGAAACAGATGAAGATGAATCTGTTTAGAATAGTAAGTTACAGAAAGAACTTTATATAAATATGTAAAAAAGAAATGGAATATTTTACTAAATATCATAAATGTTTATTCTAAACTGTTTTAAATAATAGTTTACTTTTTAAAAAGGAAAGATTTTTTGAAAAGTTCGTAAAAAAATATATGTTTTTTAAAAAAAATTATGTATAATGACTCTAAATAGCTTTTTACAACATTTCAACTTGATATTGCTCACAAAATAATTTTGTCCACATTTTTCATAAAATACTCCTGTGTGCGGCGGCGTCCAAGATGGCCGATTAGTAATACGTGCGAAAACAAAATAAGGTTAAAACATGGACTAAAATTCATTTAATAAAACACTTTCAAAACTAATTTAAGTTAAATTTTAAAAAAATGTCTAAGGAGCATCGCCCCCTGATACTTTACTATAAATTAAAGTAAATTGTGCTGATATTTATTTCCCGCACAAAATTATTAAGAAGAAACATTTAATTGATTATTTATTAAAGTAAAATAGCAAAATTATTATCAAGATACGCTAATCAAATATTTTTATGAGGCGAGCCTTTTTTTCATGCACTTTTAAATTATTTTTAAATACTGTGCATAACTTAACATTTATTTACATTAAGTTAATATTTACAGAAGGTACAGATGATTACACTAAATAAGGAAAACATGTATTGACTATTTAACGGAGAGCACTTACTTTCAAAGTTGTTGGCGAAATCTTAAAAATCTCATTCTTTCTTTCTTTCTTTTCCTCATGAACAACACTGCAAATAGAGGCGTCTTAAATTCAGACACATATGTGGCTGAAAAAGAAATTCAGACACTTAAACGTCTGAATATGAAATTTCAGACATCATAAGTGTCTAAATTTAAGGCACTTAAGTGTCTTACTGTGATCATGGTATAAACACTGCAAATAGAAGCGTCTTAAATTTAGACACATATGTGACTGAAAAAGAATTTTAGACACTTAAGTGTCTTAATCTGAAAATTAAGACACTATAGATGTCTTAATTTAAGATACATAAGCGTCTTACTATGACCATGGTGTAAACGAACTGAGAATAATGTCTAAAATATCCGCAAACGTCTTATTTTAAGACACTTCATTGCTTTAAACGTGTCTTAATTTAAGATGTTTTGATTCTTCCGACGCAATAACCACCAGGGGGCACTAGCACTCCCAGTTGCGCATGCGTTTTAGATGTCTTCGTTCGAAGTGGTATACGTTGTAATTCAAACAAAGTTTGTTTTTATGTACGCGTGTATTTTAATTCGTTTTTTGCGAAATGTGAAGTACTGTGATTTTAATTCGTATTAACTTGGAGTATTTATTTATTGAATATATACATCTGACGTGTGTGCTCGACATCAAATGTCTCTTAGAAGCTGTCGTCGATACAAGGGCGGGATAGACACAGAACAGAAGTAGAAAACGGTTGAAGATTACACCCGGAAATTCTACAAAGCGTGTGCAATGGGCTTAGTGTTAACTCGTATAAATTTATATCAATAATATTGTGTTATTCATCTTCGTCCTGTCGAAGCTGGCAAAAAAAAAAGAAACTTTTGTCTGGCGGGTCCTGTTTTTAGGATGAAACATCTCATTCTTTAAATATGGCTAGTCGGATGTATTATGGGATTACCTTTTAAACTGATGAAAGTCTTTCTCCCTCACTGTGGTTGTGGTAGTTTTTAAAATTTCAAATCGAGGAATATTTCTTACCTCTTGCAGCAACTCAAGTAAGTTTCTTTATAGTAGTAAAATTAGTGTATTTTATGATTTTATTTATTGTACTAAACAAAATCCTGCATGAAATTTAATTAGTTTTGAATCTGTTCGCAAAAAACCCCACTAATTCTAGAAGTATATATTTTTAAACTTATGACGTTCTTTTTTATTACGAATTATATATTCAATGTCAGTTCTTAGTTTCAATTGATAATTTTTATCTCGCAGTAAATGACGGCCACAAGGAAGTAAAGAAAAAAAAACTTTGAAAGATGACCTAATGCTTTCTTACTTCCTGGCATAAAACCGCAGATTAAAAAACGATAAATAAAGTAAATTAGACTGGTCTATTATATGAAGCTGCCTGTAAAAATATACATATGTATTTGATTTGCAATCAACTCTAATACTGATTTTTTTATTATTTTTAATAAAAAAGTAATTTGAAATTTATAATGGGAAAAAGTAAAAACCTCTAACTAGATTTCGTATTTAAAATTGTGGTAACTTTATTTATATGCACTTATACGAAAAATACAAAAATGACAGATGTTACTGTATATATTTAAGACGAAAGAAGTTTGGAAATCATAAGTTATTTTTTCCTCATGTTTTTAATATAGAATATGTACTTATTTGTTTTTATTGATAGTTGAATAGCTTTTGTGAGTACCCTCTGATCTACATAAAAACTTGCCCATGTGGAAATATAAATTTTTTAAAAACATAATTTTTAAATAAGTATTTTCATTTTTTGGGGGGGTGGGGGGGGATTTTGCATGAATTTTTGTAAAGCTGATATCTTAAATCTTGCACTGATTATAATGAAAGTTTTGAACTTTTGGAGTAGGACAAGTTTAAAAACGCAAATATATTTAACAAAATACCAAAGTCATTTTTTCCCCAATGTTATTAAAGTAGAATATTTATTTATTTATTTTCATTATTCATAGTTAAATGGCTGTTGTGATTATCAAGTGATGTATATGTAAAATTGCCTATGTGGCAATATATTTTTTTATATTTTCATTTTTTTTTTTTTTGGGGGGGGGGGATTTTTCAATTTTCGTACATCTGATATTTTAAATCTTTTTCCACATTCAACCGAGTATAATAAATATTTTGAACTTTTAGAGTAGGACAAGATTATAAAATATATATATATATTTATCTATGTACCTTAAAAGCCCTTAATAGCGAACACTTCGGGACCGCGGAATTTGTCCAATAATTGGAGATGTCTACTTTTTTGAGGTAAAAATATACAAATATGTATGTCTGCTGATTAAAAAAGTATTCGTTAAATAGAGGTGTTCGCTATTCGAGAATGTCCATTAACCTCCACAACGGATACTCCCGAATACCGAACATCTCAATTTAGACAACTATAATGCAGGGTTGCGTTTTTTGCAAAAGTACTTCTTGATTAAAGGAAGGGCAAACTGGGAAGTGCCCCGTCCCCCTACGACTGTAGTGCCCCCAAATTTGATGTGCAATATTTGTAAAGCTTATATTTTAAATCTGTTTCGAAATTGTACTGATTATAATCAATATTTTGAACTTTTAAAGTAAAATAAGGTTAAAAACAAAATAAATTTAAAGAAATCTAATATTTAGATAAATATTTTTTGTTTTTTAATCTTGTTCTACTCCTGAAGTTCAAGATATTGATTATAATCAGTACAATGTCGTAAAAGATTTAAATTATCAACGTAACGAAAATTGTATACCAAAACCGAGAGCACCAAAAAAAATCAGGCTGTATTGGGGGGGGGGGGAGGGGCAGGACCACAGCCAAATATTTTTCCAGGATTCAACGTGGTCAAACATGGCTACGTATGATGCTTACAAAAAAATGGATGCGATTCAGACGTTTGAAGTGTCTGAAATTCAGACGCAAAAAGTGTCTGAAAAAATTCAGACATTTTAAAATGTCTGAAAATTGAACACTCCATTTCAGACACTTAAGTGTCTGAATTTCAGACATTTTAATTTAGAGTGAATGAACTGAGAAAAATGTCTGAATAATGATCGTGTGTCTGAAATTAAGACATGTAGAAATTCAGATACTTATATGTCTGAATGTAAGAGAATTGTATCATACTTTATATATGATGAAACGATGATTGTATATGAGGACCCCAGAGGCCAAGGGATACAAGTGACAAACTTTAGATTTGGAGTAAATTGAATTTAAAGATGAACATCAATAGTATGTGTCTGACTTAAAATATGAAACTGTTCCTAATTTCATAGCGGTCTTTGAACTCTTATTTCAATAACTGTGGAAGAAGAGTGGAGTACAATGCATTTTTTAAATTTTAAGTAGAGGTTAAGGAGGTTAAGTAATTTATAGAGCATGAGTAGTTGACCTCTAGAACGCAACAGATAATTAGAAAATCTCTTATATTTTGCGTTTTAGTTTGGCGAACTAGGCAAGGGACTCCAGGCACATCTGTCCAACGTTTCCCCTCCCTACATTTTTTCTTTTTCTGAGAGCAATCATAAAACAAATAGCAATATTTCCAGATAGCCTGTGTACTTATCTCAGTTTTTTCAATTTTGTGACTTATACCCCTTCGCTTCTGGTGTCCTAATATGCAATTGTATCGCAATATATCTGGCAGCACCATCAGAAAATATTTTCGAATGGATGAAATGTATTGCCATTTACTAAATTTGGTATTAGTGTAAAAAATAAGCAGCTTGATTTGACCATGAGGACGTCTGCCAAAATTGTAAATGCCCGTTTGCTAACTTTCGAACTAAATTATGTTTGGTGCAAAAATACAAGCTAAAGAAACTTTTCACAAAATATAAAGTTTCTCAAAAACTACTTCCACTCATTTGTATACGTAAAGGCCGCTCCCTAAATACAAAGAAATATGATTGCTCTCAGAAAAAAATGTATGGAGGGGAAAGGTTGAACAGATGTGCCTGGAGTCCCTTGCCTAGTTCGCCTAACTAAAATGCAAAATATAAACATGAAATAAGTTAAACTAAGAATCTTTTGTCAGAACAACTCGTACAAGAATTTTTATATAAAAGAAATATAAAAAAATTAAGAAGTAAGAACTATTAAATATTCAAAAATAAATTTCTAACAACATTTTTCAAAATGCAGAACATTTGTTTCCTTCTGGTGGAGGGTATTGCCCTTGTGAACACCCCTTATATTCCAATTTAAGATAAATTAAAATATATGAACGTCAAAAGGAAATAATTAAAAATTTATTTCTGTTAGTGGTTTAGGAAGGGAGGGGGGGGGGAGCTGTTTCTCTTACAAAAATTTATTAGTTCATTTTTGTCTTAGTCTTTAATTATGTAATAATTTGGAAGAATAAATTTTATTATTATTTTTTAATATAAAGACAATTTAATTGAGTAAATTTCAAAATACAGAGAAGGGAAATGGCCTGCAACCGCCCTCCTGTCTGTGATTATGCATAATAAATGTATTATTTAGAAGCGTTACGACGATTTTTTTAATTTATCATATGTTTTTCACCCTCTGCCTGAAAGTATAAAAACTGTAATAATTATATTCAGATAATTTATAAGTGTAAGCATTACGAAAAATGCCAAATAAAGAAAGTAAAATGCTTCTGATTTCTTCTTATACAACGTTCCATTTTCCGCTAATAAAAAAGTTTTAATGAACTTATCATACTGCAAACCGTATGCTGATGTAATGACTGACGTAATGATGACTCAATCTTTTTTTCCTTTGTCAGCCGAATTCGAGTTCTGAGTCCAATGTCGCTTTCAAATCTAAACGTTTTCCAACAGTTCACATCTTTAACCGATCCTATTTTTTACTGTGAAAAGTTTTGTCATTATAATTCTACTGTGGCTGCGTCATTTCTGGAAGTGTTATATTTAGAAGTTTCTTGCATTTTGGATTTCTGCGTGAATCATATGTGTTTCAGATATTGATATAACAACGGAAAAGAAACACTTGAAAATTACATCCAAGAATTCTATAAAGAGCGCGCAACAGAGATAGTATTACTTTTTATTGCTTTTCATTTCATCAATAATTTTGGGTTATTCATCTCGTCAGAACTTTGTGAATAAGAACTAGCCCCAGATTTACAAACTAGTCCCACGGGTTGTGTTTTAAGAATGGAAAATTTTCATTATTTTAACACAACTAGTAGGATATATGAAGGGGTTTCTTTTAAAAAGATGCAAGTATTTTGTTACTTATTCACTATGACTGATCTTTTAAATCAAGTCAAGGATATCGATAACAGTAAGTGGTTTTGATATTTTGTTTATAGTACCACATAAAATATTGCATGAAATATATGTTAGGTTTGAATCTGTTAGCGAAAAAACAGCTAATTCTAGAAATATATATTCTTACATTCATGTAATTATGCATGTTACTGTAACTTAAAAATCCTTAAAGATATACATATATATTTCATTTGAAATCAATTTTAATATTGATTCTTAATTATTTTTAGCAAAAAATAAATTTGAAATTTAAAAAGCTAGAGTTATATACATTTACTTTCATAACTAGTTTTGATTAAAATTGCGGTTTTTATCATTTTATTTATCATCACTTACATGAAATATTTAAAAAAAAATGATAATTAGATATTAAAATGTATGTTTAAGACAAAAGAAGATTAGAAATTAGAAGTAATTTTTTCTGCATGTTATTTAAAATAGAATATTTATTTATTTTTTATTTTTTATTAAATAAATTGCTCTTGAGATTCTCATCTGATGTATAAAAAACTTGTCTCTGTAGCAATATAAATTTAAAAGAAGAATTTAATTTTTAAATGATATGAATTTTCTTTTTATTCTGAAGGGGCGGGGGGAATTTTTGTGCAATTTTGTAAAGCTGATATTTTAAATCTCTTTCGACATTGCTCTGTTTATAATGAATATTTCGAACTTTTAGAACAGGATAAGATTAGAAACAAAAAATATATATTTATCCGTATACCGTAAAGGCCCTGCCTTCAATAGTGGACACTATGGGACTGTGGAATTTGTTCGATAGTCAGTGGTCGGTATAAAAATTAAAATTTTTCTCCCTGCAAACTAAATATGTAAAGTGTCTAAATATGTTATTGAAAATGCTCCAGCACGTACCATTTTTCCGAGAAACAGTTTTATAATAATAACAAACATGGAAGGATTATTATATTAATTTGCAATTCTAGATAAAATTGAAATCATGAAAGAAATGTTTTGACTGTCTTAGATATGAAAGTGACAAAATATAGCATGGAAATTTTATTTGTTGATACTTGTGTAAAGCATTTTTTTTTATCCCCCCGTCCCTTTTTCGTGTCCGAATTTACTATTTCCTATCCACTAATATATTTTCAATCCTTATGACGCTGTAAATCTGGTAATCATATTTATACTGCAGGTAATTTACCTATTTATCTATATTTTATGGTTTAAAATTTTTTCACTCATGTTTTAGCAAGATATAAAATATCTTAATTTTAAATTTAAAAGCAGAACTCTCCTACCAAAAAAATGGTACGTGATACAGTAATTTCGTTACCATATTTTTATTTAGAAAATTAAAATCTATAAGAATCAACTATTATTTTTTACAGAGAGGATTTTGGTGCCGACCAATGAATAAGACATATCTGTATTTTTTAGGTAAAAATAAACAAATGTGCATGCGTTTTGCTTTTAAAAAGTTTTTGTTAAATAGAGCTGTCCGGTATTAGGGAATGTCCATTAGTCTCCATAACGAATACTTCCGAATACCGGACACCTCTATTTAGCGAACATAATGCAGGGTTGGATTTTTTGCAGAAGAAGGATTTGATTGAAGCATGGGCAAACTGGGCAGTGTCCCCTACACCCTCCCTGCAATTTTAGGGGCCCCGAATTAGATATGCAATTATTGTAAAGTTTATATTTTTAATTTTTTCGATAGTGGGCCGATTATAATAAAAATCTTGAACATTTAAGGCCGACTAAGATTAAAAACTAAAAAAAAAAAAAAAATCTAAATACAGTAAAACCTCTCAATCACATGCACCTCGGCAACAAATGGTGGATAAATTCCCTTGAAACCCCTATTGAGAGGTTTTTTGCATTTAATTTTTTTTAAAAATCGTATTCTACTCTAGAAGTTCAAAATACTGATTATAATGTACATTGTTGAAAAATATTTAAACTATCAGCTTTAAGAAAATTGCATACCAACTTTCAGAGCCCCTAAAATTGCACTGTATGGGGTGGAGGGGGCAGGACCATGGCCAAAAAATTTTCTAGGATTCAACGTGGTCAAACATGGCTGCGTATAATGCTTTAAAAAATGGTTGCAACTGAAATTCAGACGTTTGAAGTGTCTGAAAAAGTTCAGACATTTTAAAATGTCTGAAAATTGAACACTCCGTTTCAGACATTTAAGTGTCTGAATTTCAGACATTTCAATTTGCTGTGAAATCCATCTTACTTAGCGCAGAGACAGGACCGACTATGGATGAATAGGGCAGACCGGGGCTAGTTGGTTACAGGGGTAAGTAGGCGCAGCCCTCATAAATCGCCTGTTTGTGTATAGATTGCGCAACCAATCACAGAGTACCTTTCTTCTTGCTTTTTACAATCCTCATAGCATGTCTTATTCGAGTTTCATTTAAATTTTTATAAAGCGTGTGCCAACTTATCCCATACGTTAGGCAACTTGCCCCGTGATGGGGTAGGTTGGCGCACAATTTTCCTTTTAGTTTAGGCTTCCGCTAAACATAAACTACAAAAGCTACAAACTCAAAACTCAGGGTATTAATAGCCCAATGCCTGTTCTTTAAAAGTACAGTTAAAGTTTCATAAAAAAACTTAAACAAAAAATCTATAAAAGTTAATAACTAAAAATTGCGCCAACTAGCCCCGGTCTCCCCTATACGAAGTACTCATAACAACAGTCAACAATCCAGAGTATCCTTACGCATTATAAAGGAGACGCATAGTTCCTTCCGAGTTAGAAAAAGGTAATATTATTCCTCTGATTTCCATGGTAGATTGAATTGTTCTCCTATTAATGAGTATCTTTTGTGCCACCGTGAGTGTAATAAATAATTACAAATTATAAAATTATCGTTTCGTTTGGTTTTGATAAAGTGTGATGTTTCAAAATTTAAAAAGCATAGCTCCATTTTTGATCCAAGCATACTGAATTCGATACGAGTACTGCAATTTACTCATTTTTGAGTATTTCCTTTTTTTTCAGTGAAATGATCTGCTGCTGCGTCACATGACTATGTGGCTAATTGTACAACATTTGCATAAGAACGGCACGTATATTGATGGAGATTTAACTATTTTTTTTTAAACAATTCAATAAATTTTCGAATGTTTTTAGCTTATAGCATGCAGGCTTTTCAACCAAATTTATCGTCAGATTCAGAAAACTTGATAAACAATAGTAGAAAAAACTGAGTAAAATTAGAATATAAATATATTAAGTAATTAATGAAGGACGATCAATCATATTAAATAATTTTTAACTGCACGTACAGCCGAACTGAAATGCTAAAGATTTTTTTTTCTTTTCAGGATTTAGAAGTCAACTGTATCGAGCAATTAATATTAAAAGACCAGCCGAATATCTTGAAAATTCATAAAGACATCAGTGATATTGTGAGCTGAATTTTAATTGTCTTCGAGAAGTAGCCAGGTAATAAGGGATTTTCCACAAATTGTCATTTTTTATTAACTGATTTCAAACAAAGAAGTTAGTATTTAACATATGTCTGAAAGTAGCGTTCGAAAGGAATCTTCGATTTTGATAATTCTTCTTTTATTGGATTAGACTCGTCCTGGTGTTTTTTCGAAGAAGAACTAACGCATCGATAAAAAATTAAAAATTAAAAATGACAGCTTGTGGAAAATCCCTTTTCGACCAGCTACTTTTATAAAGCAGCTGAAATTCAACTCACCTATAGCTGATATTTTTCTGAATTTCCACGATATTTGACCTTTTTTTTATATGAGTTGCCCTATAGGGTTGACTACCGAATTATGAATAAATCTTTGGTATCGTTCACGCATGCGCAGTTCAGGCTATTCTCAACTTCCCAGCTCAACAACGCGAAAATTTCCGACACATTTTTAAACGTAAAGACATAAAATTGGAAGGGCTGATTATTGTAGCTATTCTATTTTTTGGTAAATAGTTATTGAGTTATAAGCGATTTTGGTCACATAGTCGGTTTTTCTCTTTTCTGTCGCTGTCACGTTCGGAAATTCTGTTCAAAGTACCAACTTTGACAATATTTTCTAAAAGATCTTTTGCGCTTACCTAAAAATGGAAAACCCCTTTCGATTATAGTCTCTGAATAATGCCCCTGCCAATTTCAAGCGTTTCCGAACAGAGATGAATTATAAAATGTTTCTGAAAGTAGCTATTTTGTATTTGAGAGCAGCATTAAAAATTATTTCATACAAATGCTCATATTTCATCAAATATTTAATATGATTAAATTATAATTGCACTATGTTGTTTCTGCTGCATTTAGGCAGATTTTCTGAAAGTGGCGGTAAATTTATGGCAGTAAAATATTGGAAAAATTCGTTTGGAGAGTATTTTAATGACATTACGCTATTTAAAATGTATTGAAACTGATATAAATCGCTGAATTTCACTACAAGGGGATTACGATAGAATAGGGCATTCATAACATTTGTCGTTTATTTACAGGGACACACAAAAGAAATTGGTTACAGTATTGTCTGTGAGCAATAATTGCTGGAAGTGCGTTTTCAATTTCTATATGCGCTTTTAAATTTATCTAATTTTTTCCATGTTACTCGTTGTGTATAAATTCAATACCTCATATGCAGGGCTGCACAAAAGAATTCATGTACCATTCTCCTTATTAGTGGAAATGGCCGAAGGGGAATTTTCAATTGAGGTGTGTATTTCCTAACTGAACTAAAATTTTGCATGAATGTTGTTAACAGATACAAATTTATATATCATATATAGGGCTGCTCAAATAATTCAGATAGTCTTCCGTTCGTAGATGGGAACAGCGGAAATTGGGTTTTCAAATGTGTTATGGGTTTCTGTATGGTTGAATTAATATTTATATTTTAACTTATTAAACGGGGATGTTTTGTTACATTATTAGGAATGTGTTGGAAAGTGTTTCATAATCTATGCTTCACGCGTGATTGTTTTCTTTCTTGTTTAAAAATACATACGGTTCTGTTTAAATTAAATACAAGACGATTTTTAAAAATTATTAAATAGGTATTAACTATTAATTAAATAGATCTCCGTTTGTATCACATACAAACACTGTTGTGTTTGTGAGAGAGAGAATTTTTAAAATGAGACTTTCTAATAAGGTTGAAAACTCTACTTCTATGAAAATGCGTGCGTTTATATTCAATACTAATGCAAGGTTACTAGATTTGCACGCTATAAATCTGTACTACCCCAATTTTCGTTCCATTTCCTACTATAAAATACCTATTAACCATTATCCTGTCTCAGCAGACCCCTTCCCAGTCATAACAAACATTAGAGAGGTCGCACTAACTACTGACCTCATGTCAGCGCCCAACTTTCTCTAATGAGGGCGACAGACTTCTGCTTTCTCCCTGTCTATTAGCGAGAAACGTAAAAAAGAGGAAAGCAAGGATCGACTGTCGCCACCGATTAGCGACGCCGGACCAGCGCGCGGAAATAAAATGAAAGAAAAAAACTAAAAAAAATATGACACAAAAATAAAATAAAATACATAACAAGCGAAACAGGACTAGATGACACCTCCGCGATCGCAAGAGTGAAACTCTAAAAACGTGGGAGTAAGAGGAGGACTTTTTAAGTTGTTATTGGCGTATCGGTTATGTCGCTCGTCGTGTAAACAACGATACATGTGAGCTCCGGTTCCATATGGGATTAAAATTCAGAAATTGAAACTACTCCTTTAGTCAAAGAGTGCTTTGATTAAGATCGTAATTAGAGGATTACAAGCTTATTACATGCGAATGTTCATTCGGATCCGTTTTAGACTTTCCTCAAGAGATTAATTTATAGTTTCTAAATTTTTATTTAAGCTTTTCGAAGTGTGATATGTAATTAGTTGCTGAGCCAAGACGTAAAAGTCTTTCGTTTTTATAAGTTTATTTAACTTGTTGTTGAAGCATCGTTTGTGTCGCTTGTCGTTGAAACAACAATACATATGAGCTTGATTCCACTAGGGTAATACAGAAACTGAAATTTTAGTCAAAGAGTTTTTTTTTATTAGAATCGTAATTAGAGGATTATAAGCTCATTAAATGAAAATTTTGGACCCATTTTTAAATTGTCCTCGAAAAATTAATTTGTAGTTTTTAAATTCTTATGTAATTTTATAAAGTGAAGTATCCAATGAGTTTTGAACGAAAACATAAAAATCACCCCTTGTTATGTTCTTTTAGGTTGTTGTTGGCGCTCGTCGTGCAAACAACGGCAACGATACATATGAGATAAGGTTCCATAGGCATGCAAATTTAGAAATGGAAACTACTTTGTCAAACTGTTCTCTGTTTAGGATCGTAATTAGTGTTTGCTTGCAAGCTTATTACATGCGAATGTTCTTTCGGATTTGTTTCAGACCTTTCTCAACATGAGAATAATTTATAGTTTCTAAATTTTTATTTAAGCTTTTGAAACTGTGACATATAATAAACTTTGTACCAAGAAGCAAAAATATTTAGTTTTTATAAGTTTGTTTATGTTGCTATTGATGCATCGGTTGTGCTGATCGTCGTGTAAACAACCATACATGTGAGCCCCGACCGTACCGTCTAGACAAGCGAAGCCCGAATATTTTTTAAATAACCAGGAATTATAATAACATTCTAAATACGTCATATAAAATTTTTACATTTTGTAGTTAAAAGAACAATAAGCTCTACTGACTGCAATATTATATAATAGTAAATTTTTATTGCTTTGTGGTGGAGAGATTCTGACACCTAATTAGCGTAGTTACACATTTCTTGTTCCACGAATCAATATTTATTGTAAATTAAGTATATAGAACACAACATACTACATATTGTAAATAAGTGTTGTTTATTTCTCCAAAACATCCACAATTTTTATAGAAAAAAAATGATCATTTTAAAGATGGTATATGAGAGTTATTAACCTATTTTGAACATTTGAAAAACTTGTAAAAATATAAACCTTATAAATAGCGATAAAATGAAGCGGAAGTATTAATTCATCTCTACGCCATTAATGTTTTCATTACTCTTTTCTCTAGAAGATAGTAATGAACTTTTGTTATTATTCACTTTATTATTCTTGAAACCGCAAAACATCTTTCCTGAATCTAATTCTACCTTCATAACTAATATTAGTGAAGGTAATTCGAAGTACTGGTAAATTGTTAATATTCTTTAAATATGGTTGATGAGTTTTTTAACTGATATTTAAACATCAAGAAACGCTAATTGTTTTCTCGAAATCGCTTTCGGTAGTACGTAATCCATCCATACGTTTATTACACATTTTTGTGTACGAAATCAATTGATCTTCAAAACAATGTAAGTTCCATAAAATCAAGAAAATGTTGAAGAAATGTAATATTGTGATAAAGGTGTTATTTTATGAGGAGCATTAATAGTGAACAGTTACATTACACTTAACATTCTGGCATATTGTTCAGTAATTCAATCAGGCAGTTCCAAATCTTTTTAATAATTTCTTAAGTTCTCAGCCTAGTTTCTTGCAAGGGCGCCCATATAGGAGGGCAAGGAGGGGCTTGAGCCCCCCCCCCCCCCTCAGATTTTGGTTTTGTCAAACTTTTTTTAAATATAAATCAGTTGCAAAATAGGAAAATTTTAACTTGTAGAGAACATTAGGCAAAGCATAATAAAACCTGCATTGACAAGATCAAAAAGCACCGGAAGAATTTTCCGTTTAAGACGGGTTTCCGTCTTAGCAGCTTTACTTGTTGGGAATTCATTTTGTCATAACCATGATTTTTTTTTCTTTTAAAGCTAGATTCTATTTTAGACAGTTGTGTTTTCACGAGTTTTTAATTAGTGCTTTCGAATAGAGCTTCTTACAAAGAGAAAAAACACAAGATAGGAAACAAATTCCGTTTTAGACAATTTTTATCTTAGCGGCTGGTACTGTGTGGGGTTTTTTTTTTCCTACAAGAGGATAACACTTTTTCGGCATAAGGAAGGATTTCGTTAGAGACAGGATCCATTTTCACAAGTAAAACTGATTTTGCGAAAACAAAACGCTGAGAAATTAGAGACAGATTTAACAATAATTGGTCATCAATCCGAAAATTCGAGCATAAAAAATATTCCGGAAGAATATCTCGAATTTTGACAAATGGTCGTCAAAAAAATCAATTCCGTCTCTAGTTTGCAGAAAAAATCGCCAATTTCGAAAAAGGATGAATTTCGTCAAAAGATTGCGAAAAAATGCAAATTTCATCAAAGGATTGCAAAAAAAGCGAATTTCATCAAAGGATTGCAAAAAAAGCGAATTTCGTTCAATGATCACGGGGAAAACGTCAAAGGATCGCAAAAAACACGAATTTCATTAAAGAGTCACGTAAAAACGCGAATTTCGTTAAAGAATCGCAGAAAAAAGGCAAATTTTGTCAAAGAATCGCGAAAAAACACAAATTTCTTCAAAGGATTGCGGGGAAAAAAACTTAAATTTCATCAAAATATCGCCGTAAAAACTCAAATTTCGTGAAACAAATCACGAAAAAACGCAAATTTCGTCAAATAATCGTGAAAAAAGCTAATTTCGTTAAAGGATCGCAAAAACGCAAATTTCGTTCAAGAATCAAGGTGGAAAAGCAAATTTCGTCAACCAATCGAAGAAAAATCGCAAATTTCGTCAAAAGATCGCAAAACAAACGCGAATTTCGTCAAAAGATCCCAAGAAAACAAGAATTTCGTCAAAAGATCCCAAAAAACAAGAATATCGTCAAAGAATCGTGGGGAAAATGCAAATTTCGTCAAAGGATTGCGAAAAAACGCAAATTTTGTCAAAAGATCGCGAAAAAACGCTAAGTACCTTAAATATTTACTAAAATGTATGATAGCTTTGGAGGAAGTTGAGATTTTAATCAGCCCCCCCCCCCCTAAAATTAATCATATGGGCGCCCTTGATTTCTTGCATGGTAAAAAGCAAATTATATTGTTGATATGATGTGGAAAATGTGAAAGCATAGCATAAACTGAGCATAAATTTCTTTGTATTGAACCTTAAAAAAATTATAAAAGACTATTGGGAGTGCCTTGAATAATATTTATATCTACCGCTGTCTGAAAAAAGAACAGAAGAAGGGAAAGGGGAAGGAAAAATAATGTTGATCAAGTTGTTCAGTGACCAATCCTTATTAACTCTTCGAATTACGGGTCGGAACGTTTAATTTGTGTACGTGACAGTGGACTATATTTTTTTTATTCTATTCGTTCCACTTTTTGAAAAATATCTGTCGTATACTTATGCTAGGCTATTTTAAAAAGAAATTTAACTCAAGGAAAAATATTTGTAAATTCTGGTGTGATTGAATATAAATACAGTGGGCAGTCTTGATGGTTTAAGCATGGTTTGATGTTAAATTGTAAATATTTCTACTCAGAAGCATTTTAACTAAACCCCAAATTTTAGGTTTATAGTATCTTGGTGAAAAATGTATCAGTACATAATTTCTCCTATGACGTATTTCACATTCTTTAATATATAGTAAGCATATACAGGTATTCTGAAGACGGAGTCAGGGGTTTGCACGGGCCGGAATTTCAATGCCCGGCCCCGGCCCGAATGAAAACTATGTTGGCCCGGCTCGGCCTGTTTCAAAAGCACAGTTTAGCCCAGAACCGGCCCGTCCCGTTTCTATTTAAGCGGTTCATGGCCCGACCCATACTGAAATTAGTGAAAACAGGCCCGTCTTAACATACAATTAATTTTTTTTCTAGAATACTGCATACCTATTTATGAGAAATTTAACTTTATAGATTACTATATGCTCGCAAGCGATAGACTGAAGAATAACATCAGTACCGGCTCACCATGTAGGCCCAGTATGTGGAAAGAAAATGTAAACACGATACTGGCCCGGACCGAGTCTGCTGAAATAATTAAGCACTGGTTCAGACATGATACAACTGGCAATACCTATTTCATACGCTACATAAAGTTGTGTGCATAAAGTTTGCACATATCAGCTGTTATTTTATATTTCATGTCGCAAAAACTCTTCATTTTTTTTTTTTTTTTTTACAATTTTTCAGTTTTAATATAGAAAAAGTTGTATGATAAAGCACGATTAAGCTTAATTTTTAATATGATTAAATAGTTTAATATGATTGATAAATGTTGATTAAATAATTTAATATGATTTTTTAATATGATTAAATAGTTTTCGTTTCAATTTAATTTGTATGCCCTTAGGTGCCCTCCCAGTTTTTAGAATTGTTTTTAGCTTATTAAATCTATCTATCTATCTATATATATATATATATATATTTAGTTCAAGTACCGTTTTCTTTTTATCAAAGACAGCAGAATTAAAGTTAGTCATATAAATAAACTTTTGCATCATTATGCAACGGCAACAGGATTTAAAATTTAACGAAAATGTGAATTTGGTTGAAAATATTTTGTTTATAGAGGAAAATTACAATGAAGAGCAGATAAAGTTTTGCAAGAGCAATTTAAATTTATGACCAAATTAGGACAAAAATTGCAAGTAGTATGTAGATGTATCAGGCCAAAATGATTTAAAATATATTACTTGGCTGCAAATTTCGAGTTGTTGCAAAATTGATCCAGACAAATTCTCGGAATTCAGATTTGACACAATGCAAAACATAATGTAGGTATTTTCTCATGATATCTTATGATTCCCATTCTTTACACAAGGTTCCTCTGTGCAGAGATAAATATAAATATACAACATAATATACAACACAACAATTTTCATTAAAGCTGTGGAATGTTTGCCCCGTATCTTAAATTTTAGAAAAAGAGATTTAGGATTTGTTATAATAAATATAAAAATAGTTTTATCACTTTATTTTCCATACCGTTAAGAAAGTATCATTAAAATTATCAAGAAGAACGTAAAATCATGTGTCAATCAGATTATGAAACATTTTTCAACGCATTCGGACTACTATAATAAAACTTCATAGATAAATAACGTGAAAAACGTAAAGTAATAATTTGTAAAACATATAACACGTTTGAAAACACAATTTCAACCAAAGTCAAATAAATAGCTGAAACTTTTGTACATCCCTGTATATGAACTATGCATTTATCATATAATTCACAATATGCTAAAATTTAGAACTGTTAGTGAACACATAGTACAGTTGAAAATTCCCCGTCAGTAAACGGAAAAGTACTTCAGATGTTTTGTGCAGCCCTGTATATGATTTATAGAATTTATACACACTAAATAGTATGCAATTTTTGTATTTTAATAAAGTGTTCCACAACTGAAAACGAACTTCCATAAATTATTCTTCATACAGAGAAAAATATAATTGATTTATTTTATGTGTCCCTGTATATTAAAGACTAGCAAACCCCGCGGCTTTGCTCGCGTGATAGTTGAAATATGCCAAGTGATACTTGCATGATTATTTTTTATTAGAAGAACACTTTTTGGAATAATTCAAAAATTACAAATTAAGCTACAGTTTGACTAAACTTCATTATAAAAGTGCAATAGACAGAAATGAGATTTTAATTAATAAGAAGAACTAAAACTAATTCCAAATAAATGATAATTTAGAAAGTATTTTAAGACATTTATGCTCGTTTCATACGCTCATTTCAGTATTCATTTGAAGATTTGAATTTTTTAGAAACCATCTTAACACATTTACTTCTTAAAATTAAACATCGTGTCAAATTCCAAGCTTCTTGTCTAACAGTCTACCACCTCTCTGGTGTTAGTGGCACCAATATAAATTACCGAAACAGAGTTGAAATAGAATGTCTCTAAAAATGTTAAAACAGAGAACGTCACCATTAATTTGCCAACATTAACAGTAAAATCGGTTGGTATTTCCTAATATTCTATAGAAAAAGGAATTTAGATGTTTTTAAAGGCTTTCTTGTTGTTCCTGCTAACCAGGTGCTAGTCACACCGGCATCACGGATAAAACTGTTTTGTTGAAACAACTAAATTTTGTAATACAGCTCCAACCGAATATTTTGGTCAGAGTGATCAAATTTTGGTTTGATTAACCAAAAGATTTTGTTAATTCAACAAATTATTTCATTGGTCCAACCAAAATTTGGTTATTCCAACCAAAATATTTTGTTGGAGCTATATTAACTAAAATTTAGTTGTTTCAACAAAACATTTTTTTTTTCGTGTAGGATCAGGGACTGTCACACTTGATTCGCAACCAATAACTTTTGTAATCGGCTTATTAATTCCTGAGATTCCATAGACATCGTAATTTAGGACTCCTTTAGAATGCTTTTCGTTCCTTCCCTTCGCTTCACCCCTTTTTAATTTAGAATTTATTTTTGACTGTTCATAAAGGACATTTAGATTTTATAAGTAACTACCGTGCTATATTTAAAGTTTCTAGCCTCTTCAGTACCGCAGAAATCTCAATCTAAAAAATTTTTTTTGCTCCTGCAACCCTGTAGGGGTTGTACCGACATAGAATATAGCTTATGTTTGAGCAAGTTCTATCACCATCAATTTACAACCATTATGTTTGAAATCGGTTTCGTATTTCATATGATTGCATAAAAATCGTAATTTAGAACGCTTATAGAACGCTTGTCGCTCACTTCATCCTTTTAGGTAGCTTTCTTTACAAAAAAGCTACCTATTGCAGCCGTTCGGAGGAAAGCGATTTCAAAAAATTTTGGTATATTTTCATCGATCATGACCCCCAGACCCCGAAACCACCCTCCGTTCAAAATTGATATATATATATATATATATATATCTGACCTATGTCACACTGTAACTCCCGTAATTATGAACCGATTTCGATGTACTTCGGTGTGTACATAGTACATACCAATGTCTCGACCGAGTTCGTTGGCCAGCTTCATCCGCCGTTTTGTTTCAAAATGGCGGCCATTTAAAATTTTTTAAAAATTTTAAAACTTAAAATGTGGTACCAAAAAATTAAAAATGGAAAAATATTTTTTTCTTATGTATTTGACCTTTATACGAAGATTCCGGAGCAGTTTTTGTTTCGTCTATATCTTAAAAAATGGCTGAGTTATAGCATTTTGAATTTCTAGCGTGGCTGACATTTTGAAACGTCCTGAATTTTGTCACGCGATAAAAGGCGTATTTATGAACCGATTTGGATGTAATTCGGTGTGTACATAGTACATACCAATCTCTCGACCGAGTTCGTTGGCCAGCTTCATCCGCCATTTTGTTTCAAAATGGCGGCCATTTAAAATTTTTTTAAAAATTTAAAATTTGAAATGTGGTACCAAAAAATTGAAAATGGAAAAATATTTTTTTCTTATGTATTTGACCATTATACAAAGATTTCGGAGCAGTTTTTGTTTCGTCTATATCTTAAAAAATGGCTGAGTTATAGCATTTTGAATTTCTAGCGTGGCTGACATTTTGAAACGTCCTGAATTTTGTCACGCGATAAAAGGCGTATTTATGAACCGATTTGGATGTAACTTCGTTTATACATACTACATACCAATATCTCGACCGGGTTTGTTGGCCAGCTTCACCCGCCATCTTGTTTTAAAATGGCGGCTATTTAAATTTTTAAGAAAAATTTAAATTTGAAATGTGGTACCAAAAATTGAAAATTGAAAAAATATTTTCTTCTTATGTGTTTGACCTTAATACAAAGATTCCGGAACAGTTTTTGTTTCGTCTATATCTAAACAAATGACTGAGTTATAGCATTTTGAATTTCTCTTGTGGCTGACATTTTAAAACGACCTGATTTTTGTCACGCGATAACATGCGTATTTATAAACCTATTTGGATGTAACTTGGTCTGTACATAGTACATACCAATGTCTCGACCGAGTTCGTTGGCCAGCTTCATTCGCCATCTTGTTTCAAAAGGGTTGCCATTTTAAAAAAATTAAATTTAAAATTCAAAATGAGGTATTAAAAAATTGGAAAATGAAAAAGATTTTTTTTATGTGTTTGGCCTTGATAGAAAGATTCCGGAGCAGTTTTTGTTTCTGAAAATTTGTTCTTTTGTTGATATCTTAAAAAATGGTTGATTTATAGCACTTTGAATTTCTAGCATGGCTAACATTTTGAAACGATCTTGTATTTGTCACGCGATAACACACGTATTCGCCTATTTCGATGCAAGAAGACATGTGGATAGTATACATCAACACCTCGACCAAGTTCGCTGGCCAGATTCATCAGCCATCTTGTTTCAAAATGGTGGCCATTAAATTAAAAAATATATATATATTTAAAGTGAGGTGCAAAAAAATTAGAAATTGAAAAAGGTTTCTTTCTTAAGTATTTGATCTTGATATAAGGATTCAGGAGCATTTTTTGTTTGTCTTTACCTTAAAAAATGACTCAGATATAGCAGTTTCAATTTCTATTTTGGGTGACATTTTGAAAAATCTGATTGTTTGCATGATATAAGTTGGCTTTTTTTAAATAAGGGTTATGAAAGCTACCTCTTCCTCCCGGCACTGGCCGGAAGGACTTTTAAATTTGGAATTTTCTTTCAACAATTCTTAGAAAGCATTTGCATTTTTGAAGTAATTACCATTCCAAATTTAGCCGTCTTAAACACAAAACACGCAATTTAGAACATTTTTTGCTCCTGTAAACCCCAGGTAGTAGTGACAACAACGTAAAATATAGGCGTGGGGACTGTCACCATCAACTTGAAACCATTACTTCTGAAATCGGTTTATATTTCCTGAGATTGCGTAGAAATCGCAATTTAGAACGTTTTTAGAAAGCTTTTCGTTTATTTTCACCCCATTTTAATTTCAAATTTTTAAGGAACTCTTCTCCGAGAGCATTTACATGTCATAAGTAATTACCATGCCAAATTTCAAGTTGCCTGCCCCTTCAGTATCACAAAAATCACAATTTAGAACGTTTTTAAAAATGCAACCACAAGGTAGTAGTGACGCCGACATGAAGTAGATCCTATCCTATATTGGAGCAAGGGCTGTCATCATCAATTTCCAACCATTACTTTTGAAATCGGTTGTGTACTTTCTGAGATTGCGTAGAAATTGCCATTTAGAACGTTTTTTAGAACACTTTTCGCACATTTTCACCCCTTTTAAATTTCGAATTTTTTAAGAAAAGTTCATAGAGATAATTTATATCTTCACTGTAAAAAAAATTCCACAACGTTCCTGGGAAAAAATGGGCAGCTGAGTTGCCCATTATTTCCAAGAAACATTTCTTGAAAATGACTGGAACTTTACTGTATATGTTAAAAACTTTCCACAGAAATGCCAGTAAGTTTCCTGCGAAATACCAGGAATATTTCTGTTGACAGCAAAACATTACTGACATTTCACAGCATGCGGGATCCGCAGACGATTTTTACATTTCCAGTTGACAAATTTTCGCTTTATTATCATTATTTGTTAGAATGAAAAAATATTTTGAAATTGACATCAAAATTATTATTTATAATTTACACTAAAAAATAAATTTTCAGTTAAAATTCAATAAAGTAAATATATATATGATATATTGTTTCTGAACTTTGCTTAAAATATAAAAATATATAAATGTAAATAATAATTAGAAAAAAAAATCTAGACATAAAATATTTTGGATTTTCGTCAGTAATTATGTTAGTTTACAAGTTAGATAAAATACATATAAATTTTCATGAAAAAAAAAAAAAAACCTAAACGTAATTGTATATTTTTTCCGAAAAAAAAAATTCAAATTTGCAGCAATTCAAAGTGTCAAATATATATCAAATTTAAATCAAATTGTAATAAAGTGTTAAAATATAAAATTAATTAAAAAAGAAAAAAAAGTCAAGAGGTAGCATCGAACTCGGGCCGTACGGGTGGCGTGCGAGCTTTCTGCGTCCACACCACGGAAGACACGTTAAGAGCTGCAAACTAATGGGTATTTGAAACTTATGCTAAACCTCGGCATCTAATTTCTGAAAATCTAAGGCCCATTTGAAGAAATCCTTTCACAAGAATAATTAGAGATAAGAACTGTAAAACATACTTTAAATTAATCAAAATCGGCGAGAATCATGTTTGATGGTCCCCTGGTTAATGGAGATCCAAATAATAGGTGTATTTTTTTACACGGTCTGCTCGTTAAACACTCCACAGACAAGTACGAGAGATAATCTCTTAGCGATGTCACAGAGGTATTGTATTTTCATCTGAATTGTCTTGACAATAGAGACGTAAAGGATTATGTCGTCTATTGATTTATTTGCATTCCATATTGATTTTTTTACATTCATTTAAGGAATTCGTTTTCGACACTCGCGCGCGAGCAACGGATTATAGCCAAAAAATAATAAATGGCGGCCGCAGCGTTTTGCTGTTTCCAACTTTTGTTCAGGGACGTTTCAGATAAGAAAACCAGAATTTCACAGGAAAGAGCTAAATTATTCTGAAAACCTGAGAAAAGGCGAAACGTTCTTGGATTTTACATGGAACGTTACCATTTTTTTTTTTTTTTTACAGTGTTATAATTAAGTACCATTCCAAATTTCATGTTTCCAGACCCTTCAGTAACACAAAAATCCCATTTTCGAGCGTTTTTTGCTCCTGCACTCCTTTGAGGGTAATGGTACCTACATAAAATGTAGCCTATGTTGGAGCAAGGGTTGTCACCTTCATTTGAACACCATTATTTTTTAAATCGGTTTGGTACTTCTTGAGATTGCGTAAAAATCGCCATTTAGAACGTTTTTTAGAACGCTTTTCACGCATTTTCACCCCTTTTAAATTTCGAATTTTTTAAGAAATTTTCTTAGAGATCATTTATATCTCATAAGTAACTACCATGCCAAATTATATATATATGGGCCCTTCAATAACACCAAAAATCCCAATTTCGAACTTTTTTTTGCTTCTCCACCCCCTTTAGGTGTAGTGGCACCGACATAAAATGTGGCCTATGTTGGAGCAAGGGTTGTCACCGTCATTTTGACACCATTATTTTAAAAATCAGTTTGGTATTTCCTGAAATTGCGTAAAAATCGCGATTTAGAACGTTTTTTAGAGCGCCTTTCGCGCATTTTCATCCCTTTTTAATTTCGATTTTTTAAAGAAATATCCTTAGAGATCATTAGTATCTTATAAGTAACTACCATTCCAAATTTCATGTTTCTAGGCCCTTCAGTACCACAAAAATCGCATTTTTAGAACGTTTTTTGCTCCTGCACCCCCTTTTGGCTAGTTTAATGGACATAACATATAGCCTATGTTCTAAGAGTTAGGCCAACACCATCATTTTGATACCATTACTTTTGAAATCGGTTCGGTAGTTCCAGAGCTTACTTCCTACAAAAAAACAATTTTCACCTCTTTATAATATTAGTATAGATGAATGGCACATCATATTCAACAGTAAGCATCTTATATAGCACCTCGGAGATATATATCAATTTAAATACTTTTGAAATAGTATAACATGAACAAAATACACCACAAATAATTTTTCTCCATAGACCATAATGTAACATAATTCTTTTTAGTGTCCCTGCAAATGATCGATAAATGCTATCCATGCCATATTCTAAAGCAATCATCTTCTAGTGCACTTCATAAATATGCATATAAATTTCGAAGTGTTTGAAATTATGAAAATCATTAAAAACCACCGCAAATGATTTTCCCCATAGGTCGTAATGTAATGAAATACTTTTGAATGTACACTGCTAGACGCTACATTTTGCAATACCTAACATTCAATAGTGAATATCAATAACATTTTTCAATTTCATAGCGATGCGACTATATGGACGCCAAAAGTCATTTTGGCCAGCTAGAGTCGGAAAATCACCCACCGTGCGGCGCACAGTGGAGTATTTGAACCGAAATCCTGGACAAAAGTATTTTTCTATATAAATATAGTCCGATTGCTTTGAAATTGTTAGATGTTATTGGGTATCACTATGGCATGTTTGGTTTTGTAAATAAAGTCTATAGCATTTACGGTTTATTTACAGAGACACCCAAAAGAATTCCCTTACATTATTGTCTATGGGAAAAAATCGTTTGCTCTGTATTTTAATGATATCACACTATTTTAAACGTACCGAAATTTATATACATCACTGAGGTGTACCAAGGAACTTATTGTAGAATATGGTGTACATAGAATATATCTTTCATCTACAGGGACACACAAAAGGATTTGGCTGAAGAATAAATCTAACTATTGAAGTCTATGACCAATAATTGCTGAAAGTGCATTTGTAGTTGTGATAAGCGTTTTTAAATTGAACTATTTTTTTTTTTAAATATTACTTGGTGTGGATACATTCTATGAATCATATACAGGGCTGCACAAAAGTTCTCAAGTACATTACCGTTTTGGAAATTTTTAACTGTGCTATGCGTTTCACTGAACTAACTTTTAGCATACTATGTAGTATACATACGAATATATAGCTTAGTTTAATATTTTATATCCTAAAAGCTGACGAAGTGTAAGTAAGATTTTAATACTCCACATAATAATAAATATACATTTTATAAATATTTTGACAACTAAGAAAAAAAAGCCTGGTTAAAAAAAGAAATTAAAAAATTAATTTACTAAGTAGATATTTTAAAAATACGAATACATCACATGCTCATAGACTTAACATTACCGAAAGGAGTTTGGTAGTTGAGTGACTAACAGCCTTAAATGTTTACTGTTTAAAAGTGAAAAGTAATTGTTGATAGGTTGTTTTATTTACTAGTATTGTTTATTAAATGTATTTAATTGTACTATCTATAAAAAATTTTATTTACATTTAATTTACTTTGATAATAATTATTACATTTAATTTACATTTAATAAAGGGTGTTTACATTTGATAAAGTTACATTTAATAATACATTTAATAAAGTGGAGTATAGAGTAGCTGTATAGATAAGCTACAGTATAGAGATGCTGGTTTTTCAGTGTCTTTAATAGATTACCAGTTTCAATCTGATTCTTCAGAACTCTGTTTTTCATCTTCTTCATCACACTCTTCTTGTCTTTTATCGGAGCTACCATCAGACCTAGCAGGAAGAAGAAGTTGTAGGGTCTCACTACTGTATGGCTTGCTCTTTTCTCTTGGTCTTTGTCTAGAGAAGTTTATAAAAGGATCACTGCTTAAAAGAAGCCAATTTGGAACATATTTATTGCAAACTTCTCTATTGCTAACTTCTCTATTGCACTTTCTTGAGTACTTTGTACGGGACTGTCTAAAGTGTTTGTTTCTGGCCTCGTCAGCTTCTTCTGACCGTTGGCCAATGGGTACGACTTTTTACGTGGCCTTGCGCATTGTTGATCATGGGGTACCAATTGTAAAGGTTCACATACAGTATTGCTGTTTCATCAGCAGATGTTTAGAAATTTTTTCGTCAATGCGATGCTCACTTGTTATGACTTCCAATATTACTTACAACTTTTTAATATTTTCTGCGTCTACTCCAGACTTCTTTAGTCGCCTCCTTCCTCCCTTTAATTTCTACCTATGAGCCCCCCAAAACTAATTGGAGAAACTTTTTGCCGTAAATGAGAATTTACAATTTGAAGCCGATCTGATATTTCTATCAAGAGGTATCGAGTTGCGTACGTATGTACGTACCTACATGCGTACGTACATGCGAACGTACATGCATACATACAGAATCTGTAGGGGCAAAAGCTCTCAGGCAATATTCTGTAAGCTAAAAACCTGCAATACGAGAGTAAAAATATAGTTTTTATCTCTTCAATTCGGTTGCCGCAAAAAATGGGATTTAAGTAGTCCCCACGAAAAAATATTATATAAAAATGTGAACAATATGCGGAACATTTTTTTTGTGTGAAATTGGCTTTCATAACTATAACCAATACGATTATAGTTCAAAAATGGCCCGGTAAATCCCGACACACTCTTAAAAAGCTTTCGACATGTTTAAACTAGAGCCAAAAATGCTTTAAACATATCCCTTTTACAAATTAAACTTTTTTTATAATGTTAAAATCTAAACTATTTAATTTAACACATAGTTTAACACTAAGCTCTGACGTTTCTTAAACACGTAAGCGTTATTCAATTTCAGTTCAACAATTCATTCAGCCATAAAAAAATTACATTTAAAAGTAACAAAAATGCCAAATATCAACAAAAAAGCATGTCTTCTTTCAAAGAAGTTTTCTCTTGAACTGAGGCCTGGAGCCCTCACATATGGCTCAGGTTCCTGATAGACATTGTTCGACGGACCAATTTGTCAGCTATCAAAAAATATGATCTTTACAATTGTTGATGAAATTTTAATTTTTGCATTTTTGGCCAGGTTTTTAGGTCAAATACTCCACTGTGCGGTGGCCAAAAAACAGTTTAACCTCTTCACGGTCGCTTAATATTTGGAAAAACCAAAAAAAAAGTACCTATTTTTTTATTACAGAAATTGAATAATTATAAGGTTTCTATATAAAATATGCAATTAGTTTTTTTTTTTTTTTTTTTTTTTTTTTTTTTTTTTTTTTTTTTTTGGCGGGAAAAAAAAAAAAAAAAAAAAAAAAAAAAAAAAGATGTTATAGAACAAATTCACATTTGTGGAAAAGCCATCATGCGAGAATTCTGTGTTTTAATGTTTGTTTACACCATACAAACTAATGCGAATAAGACCTTTATTTTTCACATCTTAGATTCTTATTTATCATCATCAAACAATTTTTTCATAAAGAATATTTGAAATAATATAATATACATTAAATTTTTATTAATAGTATTTTTTGAGTGTGATATATTTTGAAACATGCAATAGAAAGTCCAACATCACAATCAGCGCCAAAAACCAAACCTAAACGTTAATATTCAAAGATTTCACACGGAAATTCCAGTTAAATTTTTCTGGTTTCAGAAGTTTTTTTTCACCAATAAATCTCCAGCCCGGAAATATGACGGGCACGAGAAATAACGAAAGACACCTCAGCCCGTGATATTGACGGGGGCGAGAATTAAGGGGTTAAAAAAGATTACGCAATTAAAACATTAGAAAGCATAAACATTTTGTTTTAAATGATGTGTTATGTTGCAATGATTATTGACTGACGCAACTTTCGGCCCAAGGTACATCATGAAATGTGGGACCCAATTCTGTCATTTATTTGCCAGTTGGATAGTACTGCATGTATTTAAAAGTGAAAATTCTCAACTTATCAACATTTGTACATAATTTAGATGATTAATAAGCAAGGTCCGAGAAACCCCGGACGCCAGGTCGCCCGAGCGACTAAAAAATTCCTCTTGGCGACTAACTTTTTACCTACTTATTAATTTTAATTTATTTCCTTTAACCAAAAAAATTGCGTGTACGAAAATATTTATTTTTAATAGCGCGATTATTTGCAATGGAAGAAAATACATGATACTGGCGCAACAACTCTCCCTAATTTTTCAGAAATCAGAGTTTTTGCTGAGCCAAACTAAAGTTCACATTGAAAGAGCATTGTTAGATTAGAAAACCTTAAAAATACTCAAGCAAAAAATTAAAAAAAAATTAAATGATGTTTCATTAAGTAGAATGTACCAAAATGTGCAGTTGTCAGATATATCTCACAAAAATGACAAATGGACAAACGGTATTTCAAATCAAAATCTCAAAGTCATTATTAATTTATGAATATAATTTCTTGTTGGGAATTACAGATAAGGATATTAATTTGTCTACTGTTTTAGTGTTTAATTTCATAGTTTGTTTCGATTTAATTTTTACAATGTAAAAGTGGTATTATTAAATTTAAAATTTTTGCTCAGTTTGATTTTTTTTTTTTTTTTTTATTGAATAGTTAACTTGTTCACTGCAAAATGACACATATCACTCAAAAATAGCCGAATACAATTATGAGTAGCCAGTGTTCCATTTTGCAGTGAATGCGTTAATGTCAGAGAGATGATTCTTCAAGCTGGCTCCTAAGAATTTTTCCTGGCGCCTAAGAATTTTCAACTTTTGTCAGTCCCTGTTAATAAGTATTATAAATAATTTTAAAAATTACTAAATCTTTCCAGTTTACAAATAAGCCTTATATCATAATCTAATAAGGATGTTTTTTCATGAACTAAATCAATTTGTGGGTCCCCGAAATTCCGTGTCAAGAACATCAGGTCTTGCGGACCTAGCCGAAAATCAATCCTTCAGATTTCTTAAACTATTATGTATGGATTAACGTAACAGATATTTTTTGCAACAAAAGTTGAATCGAAAAAATCCCTGCCGGCCCAGCCTACAGGCGGAGATAGATTTCGAAGTTAAGTATACTAATTTCACCAACAAAAACTAAACCATGAATAGAGATAAACCCACCTTAACAATTTTATATAGCCGCTTTTGACGAATTTTTATTTCATTTTTATATAATAGCTGGTTTTATCAGAATCATGTTGAGGCGGTATTAAAAAAAAAATAGTTTTCCATGCTCAACAACTCGAAATTTACTGGCACATTTTCAGATTCATTTTTAATAGAAAAAATATGACACTTGCTGAAGCGGTTTTTGAAGAAATTTATAAGCGACCTGTATTTTTATTTTTTGTACAATTAATTAAAACTTGATTTATAAACAATTATTTTCTCAGTAGGACAATATTTTTCGTTTCTAACACAATCTCTTAGGGAAATTCTGTTCAAAACGCTCACTTTGGCATCATTTTTTGAAACATATTCTGCCTTTATCAAAAAATCGATCATTACGGTACATTATATAGTTTCTGAATAAGAGAATTTACCAATTGGATGCGTTTGAGAGCAAAATTGAATTTAAAAATGAGTAAGAAAATAAGCATTGGATTTGAATACACCTTTAATAAGATGATTTTTTTCTTCAACCGCTATGTATTTGTTTTTTCTGTAAGAATTGGTCCTATCAAAACCTTGTCTATATAAATGTTGTAGACAATATTAAGAAGATATATGATAAATTAATGGGGATTTTATATCATGTGACTTGACGGAGTTATGGATTTTTTTCTTCTTCAACCCCCCTTTTGGTTTTCGTTTTTATTTTTTTTTTTCGGTTCTAATTGGCCCTATAAAAAACTTGTGAACATAAAAGTTGTAGATAATATTAAGGAGATTTATAATAAAATTAATAGGATTTGATATCTTGAGAATTGACGAAGTTATGAATTTGTTTCTCCCAAAAACCCTATTTTTGGGCCCCTTGAGCCCATTTTTTATTTTATCAAAAATCTGCGATACATATATTTTTGGCCCTATTTTTAGAATTAATAAAAACTTTAAACTGATTTGATATGTACAAAAATTAAGAAGTTATGAGTGTTTTCTGTTTTCACAAAACCCCTCCCTATTTTCATCCCCTTGGTTCGATTTTGCCCGTTAAGAACTTGACCGAGATTTTATGCCCCTTGATTTTATGTATCAGTTTGGAAAAGATTTGTGCAGAATTGTGGAAGTTATCGTGCCCAGAAGAAAGGGATATATTAATATAGAGATAGATAGATAGATAGATAAAGTTTTTTTAATGAGGGTGGTTTTGGGCTCTAGGGGTCATGATCGGTGTAGATCTGCAAAAAATTTTCAGAAATTCCAACATAGGGGAGAATGTAATAGGTAGTATTTCACACGAAATCTACCTAAAAGGTAAAATCACGTAGGCGTCCAAGAAAAACAACCTAAACTGTTAGAATATCAACACTGTAGCTTGTCGTGTAAACAAGCTAAAAGAGTAGTACGTAAGTAGCAACCGAAGATTAAATTTAAAGAAACTAACTGTGTCATTATGATGGAAAGTTGTTTTTATTTCCGCCATTTATTTTTAAGCGTAAATTATGCTACGTTAGAACATGCGATACGGTGCCGTTAGTGACAAGCAAAAACATGACACAAGATACGAAAGAACGAGTGTTTCAAACTGTCATTAATCATAATTTAAATGATGGCATTCGCACATAAGTACTCAAGAAATGCTCTACGGCTGAAAATGTCAGGAATGCTTTTATTAGAAATATTATGTTGGTATAACGTTCACGTTGAAGATTTTATTTGTGTACATGCAACGTAGCATTTCTTATAAATGCATTACTTTGTTTTTATTCATTAGATACTGAAATTAGTTTCAGTATTTGTTTATTAAAATAGTAACAAAATCTTTCCATAAATTACACGTTTTCATATGCGCACTATCGTATTAATAGCGCATACTCATGTGCACACTCAACTGTTAATAGCACATATTACATATTCATAGTAAGTTATATATTAAATTGTTATTAAAGCCCAGTAGTGACTCCATATGCTCCGATTTATCCTTAATTCAAATCCGATGAAAATCGTAAGTAAACTGCAGCTTACTTACGATTTTCATCGGATTTGAAATATTATTACATGCATATTATATACAATATTATTACATATTATTACATGTAATAATATGTAAAACTGGTAAGGAACAGAGATAATCACAGAAATATCTGCCATCAGGGGCGTAGCTACCGTGGAGCAGTTGGAGCAAACTGCTCCAGGCGCCTGAATCCTAAGGGCGCAAAATTAGAAAGAGCAAAATAAAAACTTGTAAAAATATTTGCATATTTTTTTTTCACTATTAATCAGATATTATAGATAAATCTTGTTACAATAGGCATATTCCTATGTTATTTTACTTTGTTTTAGCCTCACTATTATGTTTTTACTACTGTGTCTTTGTATGTTACTTTCTACTGCGTTTAACATCAACTATTTCGATTTAAAACATGTTTTTATACACAGTTAAAAGAAATTACTTCTATTCGCGAAGTTTTAATTGTAATTCATACCGTACTGTAGCCCCGAGTAACTTCTCCAACACCGTTTCAGCATGCCCGATTTTTTTTTTCTTAAACTTTGCCATAGACGAGAGTTAAAGATTTTCAAATCTTAAACTAATCAAAACTTATGTATAGGGCTGTCATTGGTCACTTTATTGACAACCACCATTCTCAAACAAACTTTCTGGTACATTTATCTTGAAAATGCATTAGAAATTTATCATGGTGATTACTGTACGGAAATAATGTAAGCCAAATAAATCACTGCTGAGAAACCCATATTTACGATGTAATAGCCTCACCTATTTAGTTAATTTAATATTTTAAAAAAAGTTTGACAATTTGAAGAAAATCATTGACCATTTTACAAACAAAAAACAACAACAACAAGAAAACGAAAATTTTTAAATTTTGTTTTGTTTTGGAGAAACTAAACATGGTCATTACAAAACATGGTACAGATTACAAAACAATAATAAGAACCCGACTTACGCATATTCCACATCGGTCCATGGTGACAAAATTTAGATTGGGGTGGGGGGGGGGGTGGGGGGTAAGCGGCAAATTAAGTTTGTGCGTATTGCTTTTGAGATTTTGAAAATATGGCAAATCTTAAATGCAGAATTGATAAGTCTTTTCCTTCAAAAAGAGTGAAAAATTTAGTGTTCCTTCGGACCTAATTATCGCCTATACAAATTTACACCACTTTTTTTCTAAAAGTATTTTTCAGCATTAAACCTTATTTAATTGCTGAATTTTGGGATTAAATAAATAAGGCAAAACATATTTTTCGGAAATACTAATGTGAATTTGCTTAGGCTGTAATCAGGCTCTGCTCCCTCTTCTCGCCACATTTCGATATGAATCTGAAATTACTCTACTCAACTTTCCGAACAGTTTATAGAAATACTGTGAGTTCAAAACAGAATAAAAATGAATAAAAACTTAGAACCCAATTTTATACAAAGGTGAAACATTTTCACTGGTGATAAAGATCTCGAGTTTTAAAGAAAACGTGCACTTTCATTCATAAAGTTTAAACATTTTTTAATGACATAATTTCCCTTTTAAATGTGCTGAAATAAGGATAATAAATAAAAAAAAATAAGGAAAAATAGGACTTTAATAAATCAAGTCATATTCTGTTAGGCTCAGACTGGCCCGTCGGGCAACCGACCTGTGGGTTGGTGTGCCCTAAACCAGATAAAGTTGAGACCACCCCCAGGTGAAGCTAATAGTTACAAAATTTGCTACAAGTATTAGATTTGAAGTCTTAAATTATTTAATAATTTAAAAAAAAAAATACTTTTTTGAAGTATTTCTTTATTAATGATTTTTGTTTCTCTTTCCAAAGTAGGAGAATTGCAATTTTTTTTCTTGAAAATTTCTTTGTTTCAGAGGACCATTTAAATCTTAAAAAATATAATGTATATATTCTCTAATTCTGTTCGTTACCAATGGCGGCATGATCTTCTCCAAGAATTTTCAGCCAACTTGGAGGGTTTTTTTAACGCCCTTTCGATTATACTCTGTTGCTAGGGTTTACAGTACTGCATAAGATGAAAATATGTGTTGCACGGAGCTTTAGACAGTTTACTGTATAAAAATCTATTTGCA